>OX392529.1:36119685-36519685 GCA_947623455.1 Mimachlamys varia
GGGAACATGAATTACTGTATGGAATAAAAATCCAATGACTTTATTTTTCAGGAACACAGTTCTAGTGCTGAAGTCCAGCAGGTGGCAGCAGCATCTCTGATGGCTCTGGCTTGTAACAGTATGTCATATCTCTATATCTACTGTCTCTCTATCTCGTGGCTTGTAACAGTATGTCATATCTCTATATCTACTGTCTCTCTATCTCGTGGCTTGTAACAGTATGTCATATCTCTATATCTACTGTCTCTCTATCTCGTGGCTTGTAACAGTATGTCCTATCTCTATATCTACTGTCTCTCTATCTCGTGGCTTGTAACAGTATGTCATATCTCTATATCTACTGTCTCTCTATCTCGTGGCTTGTAACAGTATGTCATATCTCTATATCTACTGTCTCTCTATCTCGTGGCTTGTAACAGTATGTCATATCTCTATATCTACTGTCTCTCTGTCTCGTGGCTTGTAACAGTATGTCATATCTCATTATCTACTGTCTCTCTGTCTCGTGGCTTGTAACAGTATGTCATATCTCAATATCTACTGTCTCTCTATCTCGTGGCTTGTAACAGTATGTCATATCTCAATATCTACTGTCTCTCTATCTCGTGGCTTGTAACAGTATGTCATATCTCAATATCTACTGTCTCTCTATCTCGTGGCTTGTAACAGTATGTCATATCTCTATATCTACTGTCTCTCTATCTCGTGGCTTGTAACAGTATGTCATATCTCTATATCTACTGTCTCTCTATCTCGTGGCTTGTAACAGTATGTCATATCTCTATATCTACTGTCTCTCTATCTCGTGGCTTGTAACAGTATGTCATATCTCAATATCTACTGTCTCTCTGTCTCGTGGCTTGTAACAGTATGTCATATCTCAGTGTCTACTGTCTCTCTATCTCGTGGCTTGTAACAGTATGTCATATCTTAATATCTACTGTCCCTCTATCTCGTGGCTTGTAACAGTATGTCCTATCTCAATATCTACTGTCTCTCTATCTCGTGACTTGTAACAGTATGTCCTATCTCTATATCTACTGTCTCTCTATCTCGTGGCTTGTAACAGTATGTCCTATCTCTATATCTACTGTCTCTCTATCTCGTGGCTTGTAACAGTATGTCCTATCTCTATATCTACTGTCTCTCTATCTCGTGGCTTGTAACAGTATGTCATATCTCTATATCTACTGTCTCTCTATCTCGTGGCTTGTAACAGTATGTCATATCTCTATATCTACTGTCTCTCTATCTCGTGGCTTGTAACAGTATGTCATATCTCTATATCTACTGTCTCTCTATCTCGTGGCTTGTAACAGTATGTCATATCTCTATATCTACTGTCTCTCTATCTCGTGGCTTGTAACAGTATGTCATATCTCAATATCTACTGTCTCTCTATCTCGTGGCTTGTAACAGTATGTCATATCTCAATATCTACTGTCTCTCTGTCTCGTGGCTTGTAACAGTATGTCATATCTCTATATCTACTGTCTCTCTATCTCGTGGCTTGTAACAGTATGTCATATCTCTATATCTACTGTCTCTCTATCTCGTGGCTTGTAACAGTATGTCATATCTCAATGTCTACATGTACATGTGATGTCTTCCTGTCTCATGGCTTGTAACAGTATGTCATATCTCAGTGTCTACGTGTACATGTGCTGTCTCCCTGTCTCATGGCTTGTAACAGTATGTCATATCTCAATTTCTACTGTCTCCCTATCTCATGGCTTGTAACAGTATGTCATATCTCAATGTCTACTGTCTCCCTATCTCGTGGCTTGTAACAGTATGTCATATCTCAATTTCTACTGTCTCCCTATCTCATGGCTTGTAACAGTATGTCATATGTCAATATCTAGTGTCCCTCTATCTCATGGCTTGTAACAGTACCGTAATTACTCGCGTACAGTGCGCACTCGCGTATAGTGCGCAGGTACTTTTTGGGGTCCAAAAATGAAAAAAAATATCTTGGAAAAAAAATTAAAAAAAAAAAAATTGTGAAAAAAAAACGTCAAGTCGTTAGCACCAACCAGGTAAGTCGCCATTAAAGGGTATATAAACAAACACCTTTGAATAGGAAACTTTGAAAACATTACACAATGCCTCGTTAATTAGACTTGACATTGATTGACACCTCGCGCGAGTTACGGTGAAGATCTGTTGACAACAGCGAAGGCACAGGCTCAATACAGATAATTGAAATAAACGATGTTTTCACGGCAATATCATTCATAAATTATTCAATTATATCTTACATAAGACTTAATCTTCCAGGTTTTCTATAAAATAAACAATTGTGGAGTCTCTCTGCGTCTAGACATCGATCGAGTCGGCAGTGTACTGGGTTGACGGGTGTACTAAAAGCGGTCACTCAATCAGGCCGACGAGGACCGCATACAGCCGAATTTGTTTGATATAAAAACACAAACCCTTTGTGATTTCAGCATTTTTTCTTTGAAAAGAAAATATGGATACTTATTGGACTGTTTTGAGTCCCTAAATGTTTATTTTCCAAACTCTAACTGTTATTTTTACCAGTTCAACTCGCTTGTTTGCGACTCTGTTTGTTACTGTCGGGTATTAATATTACGTGACCTTCACTCTTTGTAATACACAAACCGGCGAACTTCCAAGTCGTTCTTGACACATTTCTACCGTCAAGATTGAATTGTACAGTATGATTTTACACAAGAACAGCATTTTTAACATCAGAGTGCTAACAACGATCTAATTCTTCGGTATATTTCACTATATGCCTTGTGATAATGTAGCGTCGATCCAATCTCGATCTGAAAGTTCAGGCTACTTTCCTCAAGTTTATTTATCAGATCCTATCGTATTTTATGGTTTTATAATTGCAGCTTTTCGTGGTTGTAAAAAGATCATGCAAATCAGGAATTATTTAACAAAATATCAACTGTTAACTACCGCGAGGACATTTCAGGTTATTCTGAAAATCTCCGAAAAATTAACGATACATGATCGCGACCAAGTCAAGGTTTTTGCTTGTTCTTGCGTATAGTGCGCACCCCCTTCTTGACACTTTCGATTTTCCCTAAAAAAGTGCGCACTATACGCGAGAAATTACGGTATGTCATATCTCAGTGTCTACGTGTACATGTGATGTCTCCCTGTCTCATGGCTTGTAACAGTATGTCATATCTCAGTGTCTACGTGTACATGTGATGTCTCCCTGTCTCATGGCTTGTAACAGTATGTCATATCTCAATGTCTACATGTACATGTGCTGTCTCCCTGTCTCATGGCTTGTAACAGTATGTCATATCTCAATTTCTACTGTCTCCCTATCTCATGGCTTGTAATAGTATGTCATATCTCAGTGTCTACGTGTACATGTGATGTCTCCCTGTCTCATGGCTTGTAACAGTATGTCATATCTCAATGTCTACATGTACATGTGCTGTCTCCCTATCTCATGGCTTGTAACAGTATGTCATATCTCAATATCTACTGTCCCTCTATCTCGTGGCTTGTAATAGTATGTCATATCTCAATATCTTCATGTACATGTGATGTCTCCATGTCTCGTGGCCTGTAACAGTATGTCATATCTCAATGTCTACATGTACATGTGATGTCTCCCTGTCTCGTGGCTTTTAACAGTATGTCATATCTTAATGTCTACATGTACATGTGATGTCTCCCTATTTCGTAGCAAATGGGTCACATATATGATTTACATCTAAAAGCAAATTTACTATGCTGTAAAAGAATGCTTGCATTTGAAAAACACTCTGCTAAAATCTCCAGTTCCTACCTTTGGGATAGTAACATCACTGTGTGTTTCTCAAGTACAAGTACAATATGTATAATTCACATTTATATATGCCTTTTTTCTATTCATATATAAAGTGTATAGTGTTTACAAAATAGATTAGCAGTTTAAATGGTTAAGCATTTGCTAATGTACCAGGTAATCATATAGAATCACATTATAAATATGTTTATAATTAAGTTAAAAAAAAAGGCTCAGAATAACCAATGATAGTAAAACAGGGTTATCCCCCTTGCAGGTGAAGCAGCTGAGGCCATTGGTTTCCTAGGTGGCGTTAACCATATCCTTGAAGCCCTGAGGAGGTTCCCAAACAACCCCGAGCTCTGTGCCACGTGTTGTCATGCCCTGTGGAGTCTCTCTGTAAACGGTAGGTAACTTTACTGTTAACTGGTTATCACTACTGATGATAAACTGTAGTATTACGCTCATTCATACAGAAAACAATGTTAGATCAGAGTTGTTAAAGAACATTAAAATATCTTAGAACGGGAAAAATGAATACCATTGGCCCAAAAAGAAACATAAAGTTGGAATTCCAAAAACGTTGAGAACTGTGAGTGATATGACAATTGTGTACCAGGAATATTCTGCCACAGTTTATAAACCTTCAAATTCCTCTCAATAATGAGGGCAAATTTATGTTAAGGACACAAATTTAACAGGGCAAAAGTTTCCTGTAACACAGTGAAAGTATCAAGAAGAAGACCTGACAACCCTCCCACTATAGCTCAGTCTCCTACAATCACATTCACATACCTGTCAACCCTCCCTCATTAGGAGGGAGACTCCCTCATTTTCACCAAAATTTACCAATCTCCCTCGACATCTCCCTCATTAAGTCCAAACCCACAATAACTCAAAATCTACATCTTGTGGTCAAATGAGATCATAGTTACTGCATGAAATGTGTAATGACCATAATATGTGTATCTGGATCAAATGAATATTTTATGAAGTTATTTTGATACATAATAAGGGAAAGAAAAATTGAGCAATGCAGTTTCAGTCCACTTTCATATGGAATGAGGGAGATCTCCCTCATCCGAAGTTTCAGAATTTGACACCTATGCATTTATCCCACGGTCACAGATCATCACAACTTTTTACAAAACTGTGTTAAGCTCTTTATCCTCCTGAACAACAAATTCTGGCAAAGAAGCTGGTGATTAATCATTTCCAAACCATAACAGTTTCAAGATCTACTGAAGACCAAGCAATAACATATTAGAGGTTTGTAGTGTATACTTTGAACATCATGTGCTTGACTCTCCAGAGAACAATGTGAAGATTGTGACGGCGGAGAAGGGACTGGAGCTGGTATGTAATGCTCTGAAGACACACATGAACTCACCTGATGTAGCCGAGGCAGCGTGTGCTGCATTAATGTCCACCACACTCAACGGTCAGTACCACACACAGTCTATAGTGCCTGTCTGTTAAATCCACAGTGATGCCTAGAGTACTATGAAATTTATTATTCATGAACACCTTGATAAATTAAAATTTAACAGCACTACTGGTATTCATTAAACATGTATCAATATAACAATATCTGAAAATAAAGATGTCCCTATACATAAAGTGATAAATTTACATATTAAATAGTTCTTATGTGTTATCCTAGAATATGTTGGTGACCTTGTTTTACAGATGATAAATTTGAGTCTGTGGATGACCCCAACCTTGTTTTACAGATGAGAACTTTGAGTATGTTGATGACCCTGATGACCTTGTTTTACAGATTAGAACATTGAGTATGTTGTTGACCCTGACCTTGTTTTACAGATGAGAAATTTGAGTATGTTGATGACCTTGACCTTGTTTTACAGATGAGAACTTTGAGTATGTAGGTGACCTTGACTGTGTGGGCCTCCTGATCAGTGCTATAGACACACACACCAAGAATCCAAAGGTGGTGAAGAATGCCTGTATGGCCCTGGCCAGCCTGGTGGAACCTGATGGTGAGTTATCTTTCTGAATTATAGTAAAGTACTACAGTCGCAATATTCATTCAATATTTGACCTTTAACTTGACTATGGTCAGGTATGAAGCTTTATAACTGTACAGTGGTGACAAATCAATCGCTGAATCACAGAATGACCTGCTGCTGATTGTATTTCTATTGTGATACAAATATTCTTGATTTATAAACCATGACAGATCTCCAGAAAAAGAAACTCAGTCTGTATGCAGTGCACTTTTTGGAGTAATTTAATCCAGCTTATTGTTGGAAAATGAAATAAATCATGCTGTTATTTCAACTGTGATTGGTACAAGTTGGCTTGTTACCAGGCCTGAGTATATTACCTAATAAACAAGGTTTTATGTATGATTAACTTACCCAGTGTGTGGAATTCCTTACAGAGGAGAGTGCCTACAGGGTGTTGACCAATGAGGCCTCAGGTGGAGGTCATATCTCAGGTATTCCAAAGGTCATGAGTGCGTATGAACTCCACAAAGACAATGCTGAGGTGGTGGAGAGTATAGCTACATTACTCATGGAACTTGCAGAGTATGGTAAGTGTCGGAATAACCAAACGTGTCATTATATTTATTGGGAATTAGGTTTGAACAAGGGACTTCTATTGTTTTTATGCCCCCACCATGAAATGGGGGCAAATAGTGTTACCCATGTCCATCCCGTCCCATGGTAATGTAACCAGCTTATTTAAATAACTACTGATCTGATTGTCATCAAACTTCGCATACTTAATAAGCATGAAGAACTAATTTCATATGGGGGAAGGGGGTATTTATGTCTCACAGACATTTCTAGTTTAAAATATTGTGTATTTACTTTAAAAAATAGATATTCTTGACTGTAAGCCAAGTATCTTTTTCCTGCTATGTACTTTTGTCAATTTCTCTACAGTAATATCTTAAACAATTTGTGAAAGTTAATTGCTGCGAATAATGATGGGGATGACTCACTTCATAAGATATAGCGTGGGTTAGAATATACAAATGTAGTCTGTTAAGCAGAAATTAATCGCCTCAAATAAGTTGTGATGCGTAAAAAATCAGGAAAGGTAGTTACCTCAAATTTATCTTTATAGAACAACATTTAGTTAATGTCTTCATAATAGTTAATATATTAGTTAAATATATACATGGTAAGGTAAGTGCTGAAGAATATTATTGTGTTACTGAATTAGTACATAAACATTTTCTTGATTGAATATTCAATTGATGTAGATGGTGGATTGGTGAGAATTGAACCCAAGGCCTGTGGTAAAGTTATTATATTTAGCTATTTCAGGTAGCACTTGTACATGCCAAAACAATTAGAATTTCATTCATCCATTTTGTTAAAATCATCTGCAATATACTTAGTGTACTAGGTAGTCATAAAAGATTTGGCATCATAATTGGAAAGGTGTGATTATGATAGCTTTAGTTTACTTTTGTCTCATTTAGGATAAAGATATAAGTATTCTGTAACATGTAAAACAGTAGAGTGTAAGTGTGACAATATGACATACAATGTAAGGTCATTTAAATGTTGATGTCAAGGGACATTCATTTTAGAAGTTTTAAATACTTTCAATATGCCAACTTCCTTTTGACATCATAATGATTTTTTACATTCTGGCCTCTGACATTTTTTTATTTGAACAATGATCCCCACTTCTTCATTTTACCTACTTCAGGCACGGACTAGGTATAAGATACAAAAATCAGTATATTTTCGAACTTTATATTCGTTCAACTTTTTCATTCACATGCTGGCTACATGTCTTCCTTTTAGATGAAATATGCTACGACTTAGTGAGCTTTAAGATTCAGGATAAAGTGTGTGAAATACGACAAAAGTTTGCGAGGAATGAGGTGAGAGGCCAACTTGAGCGATACATTCGTGTTGGCCGTGTGTGGTTTTGAGGCGATGTTTACTGTTGTGCTGCTCAGCTTGAATAATGGTCTCTTACAGCTTGTGGCCATTCATCCGATAAAGGCATTCTTAATTTGTGCTGTTAACAAATTCAAAATAACACATTTTATTTTTAGATTATCATACACAAAGTATCTGAGTTTATGTGCCATGGTGTAATACATTTTCTTCAAACAAATTTATCTTCTAATTCACCATAAAGTTAGACTAGTATATTACAGTGTAGCTCTCAGGAGTAAAAGGCAGCTATCATGTCAGTTGCCATAAATAGCTTTGATCCACACAGGGGCTGAAATTGTCAAAAACAAAAGCTGTAAAAATGCTTCGAGTCTTGAACCATAATTTGTAGGATTATCACATTTGTTTAAATAACTGATGTTTACCTGCATTCAAGATCAAAGAAGTAAAATCTGTCAAAATCTTCAAACTGCATCTAAATCTGGTCCAAACCTGACAGATGTGTCAACTTCTTAAGACAAAGAGGCATATTTTGTAAAGATATGACATTTGATCCATTGAAAAGAAATATTACTGGAAAAAAACTTATTTCATAAAATAAATTTGGCAAATTTAGATGAATCATTGGTGAATTCTGATTTAGTTGACATAACAACATTACCAGGTAAGTCTATATACCATAGGGTAAAATTATTCAATGAATTAGACTTTGATTTGATTGAAAATTGGTTCAAAATATCTGTCCAAAACATCAGGAAATTTCACTTACAGTAACAGTCTTCAATTAAAAATATGTCAAATTGAAGAAGCTAGTTGTTGTCATTAGATACTTGAAGGTCAAAAATTGCCAAAAAACAATAATTTGAAGAATATGGATGAAACAAATTTAGGATGTCTTTTTCATTATATTATACGGAAAAATGTTTTATAATTGAAGGTATGACCTAATTTGTATGTGTTTTGTATGAAACTGTTTGTAATCTGCATGGGTTCACGTAACTTACATTTGCTAGTTTACCCATATACCAAGGTAGTACTGTATATATACTGTGCAGGTGCTGTAGAGAAAGCCAGCATTTTGGTGATGTCAAGAAAATGTCCATATTTCTATTAAACTGTTGCTTGTTTCGTGGATCAATCTGTAGAACAATCATTGTACACAAATGTAACACAGTGTTAAATACTATAAAACCCTATTTTGAGGGTAACAAGTTCCCACTTATGATGGGGATCAGTTACACTGACACTGGATGATGAACATCAAGTTCATTCTCCTCAGACATATTACTATTAACACTTTCTTTTTCTTGTTTCTGTTTAAAATAGAACTGAGCATGATTGACGTAAAACAGTCTTAATTGCATGTACATTGTATGATGTCTTAGAAGTGTTTTGCTTCAATATTTTCATTGGTCAAGACACAAAACTATATTGTATAGAGTGTTTTGCTCTTTCTTACTATTTTACCGGTATAGACTTGGTGTGGAGCCAGATAAAATGCATGTCCCTTTAACAAGCTTGACACCATGTTACCAAAAAAGTTAATTGGAAAAAAATTAAGCATGTCCTTCAGAGCTGTTGTATTTAGAACTAAAACTGAAAAGATTTAATACTGATTTCTGTTCAAAATTATTAACTCAAAATGCATAATCTCTAATTTATGTTTCAGTATATAAGCTAAATAACAAATGGCAAAATAACATGTTTGCATTTTGTGCAACATTTTGCTTGCTTTCAAAATTATTGAAACTTGAATTAACTTTTGTACCTAACATGGTGTTGAGCTGGCCGGGGTTTGTGTGAAGCTTGTTTGTGATATAATGCCTGTTTTCTGTGTTGTGTTATGGTAACAGATGATGTGAGGGCTGAATTGAGACATTTGAACGTTGGACCTAAAGTACTGTCAGAAATTTTCAAACGATTCAAAGAAAATGTGGTAAGATAATTAATATCATAACTGCTCACTTAAACTACCTTTGCATGCCAAAAACATTTTCATACTTTATATCAACATTCATACTTCAAACTTTTCACTTCTTATATATTTCTACTGTTTATTTCAGCTTAAGAATTTAAAAACAATATTCATGTTAAAATCAATTTTGTAGTACAGAATGTAGTTGTCTGAAAATATGGTGGCAAATTATCAGATCAGAAAAGTGAATCATCTTAGAACTGTTGCAGTTTTACATAACATTAATGAACTCTGAATTTTGTTGTATATTGTTAGATGGAAACTTTTGCAAATATTTTATGCACAAAAATAAGATTTCTCCCACAAAAAGCATATCAACAAAAGATCAATTAATTTTGTTTATAAAATACTTTTATAGATCGTCAACAGTTCAGTGTGTTTTACTCTAATAAGTGATGGTAATAAAATAATGTGAAATAAAATGTTCTTTCTTTATTGTTGTATGAAATGTTAAATAAACCATATTTTTTGTATGCCATGTGTTATCAATGCTGTGTATAACTGTAACATACAAATTTTAATTGCTTGTGTGTTTTTCGTTGTCAGGACATCATGGCCCCCTGCGAGAAAGCACTGTCTCGTTTACAAGCAACCATCCAACAAAAAGCACAAGCAGCCGCCCAGCGAAAGGCCCTCAAAACATAACTCTGGAAAATATCTCTACTCATTACTAGTGTGTCGCCCTGATGGAGAAGCGGCAGGTTTTTGGTGACAATGACTGTTTATCATGTACAGACTTGTCGAGGTGGAAAGTGTGATCCCCTGGAGATGACTGTACCTGTTCACATCCCATCATGTACAGATCATTGGTGATGGTGACATTCAGTTTTCCAGCTATGAGCCGGGAGACTTGGCAAAAAAACAGTTTGCAATGTTAGCTGTCTGCTAGAAAAGACCAACAATCCGTTGGAATGGCTTCCTTTTTATTGTTTCAAAAACAATATTAATAGTTGATCAAATTTATAATTTCCTGAACAAATTTAGGAGCCATGTCTATAGAAAAAAGTTTTCCATAAACTTTATTTTTTTTTTTAATAAATATTTTAGCTTTTGAAGAAACTTAAAAATGTACTTAGTTTCTTAAGTGACATCAATTTCGTTGCTTTATTGGTAAATGATAACTTTATTTTCCACTTTATATGGATATAGTATAGGAATGTTTTACTGTGATACTATTTTAAACTATCTGTGCAATATATGTTCACAGTTCTGTGATAAAAACCACAATGTATAAGTGTTTACTTACCAGTGTATCAATTGAAACATAATATAAAATACTGCATGACATAACATAAAAAATTTGGAATGAAATGTTCCCATGTGATGGACCAAGTACCTTTAACAAACATTCCGTATATTCTGTATTTATGAAGATGTGTTTTACATCTAGATCTTTTAGTTGCCTTCTCAGATTTTATATATTTATTTTATTTGACAGTTAAAAATTTAAAATGTATCAAATAAAAAATATGCTCATTGGAAAGCATAATTTTCTCCTGCCTTGATATTTAAGTTACATGTTATTACCTCCCCTACCAGTGTATACAAGACATTCCTGATTATTTGAGTAATTGTTCTTGTAGATTTTGAAAATTAGTTTAAGATGTTTTATCTTTTATCTTTAATCTTGGTGGTTATGAAATAAAGTGTTTTTGGGTTTTTTTTTTACCACTGTTGTTGCCAAAAAAAGTGTTACTTTTGTGTTAGATTATGGATTCGTATGGCGTTCAGGGAGATCTGGGTTCATGCATGTTTATTTATGCCTCATTGCCACACATGGACTTTACTGAACAAACTTATGAAAAATTGTCAATAGATAACTATCACCATCTACCTGAGATTCCGTCCAGTATTATTACCTTTCATGGGTGTACAATTTCATATTTAAGGTACTAGCCCACAGGAAGATTTTGAAATATTCTACTCCTTCCACTTTAGTCATTAGTAATTGTTTAAGTTTTCTGTAGCTTTGACAGAATATGCACTACCCATCAGTATTGGGCTATAGAAATTGTACACCCGTGCAAGCTCTGTTATTCCGTCCAGTATACAATCATATTACATCCAAATATTTTTTCTTGGAAACGCTTGCATATGACTTCCTTATATTTCTTTTTGTAAATGATATGTACAATATTTATTTAAGAAAACAGAAAGAAAAGTGCTTGATTAATTTTCCACTATGTTGAATATTTCTTTCCACTAGCATTTCTTTTTATCAGAGCGTAATATTGAAGTTGTATATCTTCCCAACATACATATACAGCTCTGTAAATTATTGTTTGTACTGTTGAGATATGTAATTGTTGAAGACTATTTATGAGTCATGTTAACATGAAATGAATGTATAGTATCCTTATCTTGACAATAATAATTTAAAAACAATATCTTTGGTTTTATGGTTTTTATTTCCTAACCCATACAATAGGGGGACTTGTCACAGAACTCACAATTGGCAGTCTGGTGAAAAGTTTTCTCATTTTCATGATAGAATAAAACTTTCAAATCATAATGCAATGCATCATAAAAGTTTCTACAATATATCAATCACAAAGAGTTTAAATGTTAAAGTGCCATTATTCACCAACAATCCCTTTAGGTATTATGAACCTCAAGACACATTTTCGTGTAAAGTGATACTGGTTGCTTCTTAATATATAAGAGTACTATCATTTTTCATTTTCAGAAGTCAAAGACAAGAAAGCACAGCAGAAATAATAATGCATACTTAACATGGAATAAAAACATGTTGGTATAAGCATTAACTCCAATTCAAACACAATTCTAAAGAAAGAATCTCTGCCAATAGTTCCTGTACTTGTGAGTGCACATTTTCTGTTCATTCAATATACACATTACATAATAGTATTACCAGCTTTTCAGAAGTAGAATGTTGCAGCATTCATTATATATATAAACACAAAGAGACAGGCATTGTAGTGGCATTTTTGTCTTACTGTGTTGGAACAGAGTAGCTTGTGCCCATCTCAAGTGTGAGATATTAAATGGTAATACATCGTAACATGTATCATCCTTGGGCATTAAAAATATGAACGTTCGGTCACTTGTAGCTTGAGGAGTAATACTCGTCCTCGAGTTCAAACAAGTCCACGGCCATATCGTCCCGCAGTGTTAACAGTTTGGCGTCACATTCACTCTGCAAGTCCTTGTACAGTTTAGTGTTCTTTGTGATGGAGTCGTTCACAGAGGGAAAGTCGTTGAGAATGAGAAACTGTTTGAGATCGGACACTAGCTTCATCAGAGACTCTCCGGCTCTCACCTGTCAAAGGTTATACAAGCATCACGAAATTATAAATTTACAGTCATATGGACCAACTTTGTAGCCGTTCATTTCAATAGGGCTAGAGTACATCAATGTAATAAGAAATACATAGACCCTAAAAAATGAGTATCAGTTGTTCAAAGGGTGATTGTCTTAATTACTATTTAACGACACTTTTCAAATTTTACCAATATACAAGGTAAAATCTTACAATTTTGCATGTAAATTGACACTATTAGATATTTGATATCTGCAAAGTTGTAACTAAAGCTATGGTTTCATTTTGAAGTTACAGAAAAAAATTAAAATTTGAGCTAATCACATTTTGAACAACTGGGTCCTGGTATTAAGTGCATAGTGCTAATAATGCTCATATACATGTATATCGCTTGATCACAGCCTGGTTTGTAGGTCGTCTCAAAGCAGTTTGATTATTATAACTGGTTAAAGGACCTTTACAACCAGTCAATATAATCCTTGGTTGCAGACAGATAGTGCTTCTGTTATGGCACTCACAAATAACATTAATCAATTTTAGTGCTGTACAACCACTTGCTCATTACAGCTGAGTAGACTGGAACAATCGGGGTAAAGGTTAAAAGCCTGCTGGTATCCTACCACTAGACTACAGGGCTTCCAAACTTGATGAGCAGTATACCAGCCAGACCACAAAAACTTTTTACGGACTAGATCAGTAGAAAACATTTCAACGTGACTGAATTTTCAGTCCAGTGTACATGTGCACTATACGTTTTACCTCTAAAATGTATATTATAAGACAGGTCACCACTGGATCAGAATCGGTTTGGAACACAAAAAATTGTATTTTCCCAAAAGTTTTATATACCACTTTATTTAATTTGTATAGAATAATATCAAAATAATATGGTACATGTACTAATCAGATTTTTAAGATAAATGTACTGTATCTCAAAATGTCACTATGGATAATGCATAAAGAAACCTCCACATACTCTGAGTCTACTTACAATGTTAGAGCCACGGACCTGCATTTCATACTGGTCCTGTTCTATCTGGGTTGTCTTGGACACTTGTGATTCCTCCTCACCCTGGGAAAGAAACAGATGAACATTTATATTACCTAGAAATCAGCAGTTCTCTCTCATTAGAAGTTCATTCTAACCAGTATACATGTATTTTTGTCTTCTATTAAATAATGGCAGCAGTTTAATTCCATCAAAAAAAAAAATTAAATAAACTCACTCTTGCTAGCTTGATGGTTTCTGTAAAGTTATCCAACATTGACTTGATGTCATCTTTGAGTTTCTTATTGTATGACTTGAGGAGGGCCTCTTTACTCTGAGGAAGGGCACGCTGGCTCGCCATGGTGCAGGTTAGCAGCAAATATCAGGACACAGTCATCATCATGTGTACGGCAACCTACAAAAAATGTTTATATTACATCATCATCATGCATACGGCAACCTACAAAAAAATGTTTATATTACATCATCATCATGTGTACGGCAACCTACAAAAAATGTTTATATTACATCAAAGTAACAAACAGGAGAACAGCAGTGGAGGAACAGACCTTGTGGTATCAAGATTAAACTTATCTATTACTAGTGATTTCACTGATTGGAGATGAAGGCTTCTTTATTTGTTATAAAGGGCCATAACTCTATATGCTGAGCATGGTAAAAGAATCAAACTAACATTAACTAGTTTTAACACAAAGCTTTAAACATGAATAGTCTGAATGGTTCTAACTTTCTGATCTGCTAATTACTGGTGTAGCTAGCGGATTGATAATGGTCTGCCAGCAACACCAATATTTAGCAGATCAGATAGTCGGAACCTTTCAGATGTCAGGTGAGGGCATTCCTTCATAAAAATGTGAAATTATCGGACACCATTTGTTGACTACAAAATTAAAACTATAACACAACACATACCATATATTGATAAATTTATCATTTATTTAAATCCAAATCCACTCTGATTATCACCAACAGCTCCCAATTTCCATCAGTAGACGAGAATTTCAGTGGTATGTGATTTGTATAGTAAAGGAACAAACTCTGTCCGGGGACCAATCCCTGAGCACAGTTGCTTGAGTTTCTGTCAGTAAATAATAAATATATATGTGTGAAATGAGCCTCCCATTACAGTACCATTACATTCTGTAATGGGCCGCGGCTCCATATATAAACATTTTTTTTATATACTGACAGAAACTCAAGCAATTGTGCCCTGAGAGACTCCAGACTCAACTGGTTCGAAAATTACCTATTGTATTTTATTTGTAAGAAAGTTTTCTATCCCTGATGATGTTGCCCCAGATCCCTGACAGACAGGTGCTCTACCAAATAGGCTACCTGTCAGGCAGGCTAATGTCAACAATCAATCCCGTTCAGTTCTGCTACATTTTTCTTTCCTTTTTCTCAGCCTTCATACCGAAAATACACAAAACTCAGATTTGATCATCCCATTGCTAACCCCATGATTTCTAAAATATTGTCATATGCCAACAGAACATGATAGAGATTGCAAACCATAGGAATCGGGTGTTTCATCTGTCAAATAATAACAAAGAGGCCCAGAGAGTCTGTATCATTCACCTGGAATTACTGAATACAGTATCAAACTATCATCAGACTGGCAAAATTTGGATAATATATTGTCAACCCTTCAGAAGATTTTTAAGAAAGAATTTACTACACTTCCCCTATTAGGACCCCACACCTCATGCACCGGGGATGGAGGTTTAGAAAATCATTCAATAGTTAAACCAATTGATTTTTCCTTCAGACCAAATCTAGACAATACCATTTCATTCCAACAAAGAAGAAGGATTTGCTTCATTTCCCTTATTGGCCCTGCCCTCAGGCCACTTGGTGGCATGGTCAGACCTACCATTTATACAAAATAAGTTTCCCTTCATCAAAGGATAGTGGTTCAGGCCCCAGTTTCATCAACACTCCTTAACTTAAGGAAACTCTGTAACTTAAAAATCTCCATAGGAAAGCATTACAGAATTTAAGGGGAAGATCATCCCATTGCTAACCCCATGATTTCTAAAATATTGTCATATGCCAACAGAACATGATAGAGATTTCAAAACTGTAAGAATCAGGCGTTTCATCTGTCAAATAATAACAAGGGCCTGTATCATTCACCTGAAATTGCTGAATACAGAATAAGTTTCCCTTCATCAAAGGATAGTGGTTCAGGCCCCGGTTTCATCAACGCTCCTTCTTTTTAAACATTTGTGCCAGGTAACTTATTCCACGCCGTATTCTTTACAGAAATCGTGTTTAACTGTGTGTACTAAAATCAACACGTGTTTGATCCTGAATTAATCCAGGCCAGGAAAAGACATGTGCAAATAATCTCGGGGCCAGAATACACATCATGCAATTTAATTCAGTAACGAAAGTGTTAACTTGAGAGTTAAGGAACTTTCCTTAAATTCTGTAATGCTTTCCTATGGAGATGTTTAAGTTAAAGCTGACAATGCAACTTAAAAAGCTTTTAATCAATAGTTTTTTTTAAAAAGTTCGATTTTTTTCTGGTTTTGAGATCGCCCCTATCTGTTCCGACCATTGTTTCTAAGGAAGTGCCGACATTTTAGTTTTGCCTTTGCTTGGTAACGAGTATGGGCCCCGATGGGTATATAAAGGTCATAGCCTGTAAAACCGGTTTTCAAAGTACTCCTGACCGTCACAATAGTCAGTGCTCCGCGCACTCGGCAACCGCTGTCAAAAATCAAACGCACTCACCTTTAGACTTTGAACCACAATACTGCCATGCTGGTTCTTACTAATAACACATTCTTGAAATTGCGTATCCGAAATAAAAGGTATATCACTGAAAATACTTCCATAAATCCAATATATATCGCCGGTCTTTCACGTGCATATAATCGCATCCACGTACAAACTCTTAGTCTTGGTCATGTAGACGCTTGACAAGCAAACACGTGTAAAACACGGCACACACAGGTGTGTAGTCAACAATGTGAAATTATATATTTGAACCATTCTCATGGACTTATTTGGATTTATTATGGTTTCTACGCTGGATATTAGTACTAGTTGGATATCAAAAAGGTAGGCATAAGCGTTAAATAGCCATTTGTTTGTTTCACTTGCAACATATATTACATAAAGTTGTGTTGTGTTATTTTGTTGTAAGTTTCATGGGGATATGGATGTTTTTATTACAATTTCATTTCATATTTATTATATATCTTTCCAATATCCATATTCGTAAAAAAAAAAAAAAACCCGAAAACGAGCCGTAACGTAATGTGTACAGACTATTTGTTACTGTAAGAGACGTGCTACAGAGAGAGGGCAGTGTCGGAATAAAATCGGTTTGCAACTATCGGTGCTTTTATACCCAAGGTTGTCTACACACGTTACCAAGCAAGGGTAAATAAAAAATGTCTGCCACTTCCTTGGTTACAAAAACCGGAAAACACATGGTCAAAGTAGGGAACATCTCGGAACTATTCAGAGTAATCACAATCTGAATATTTTTTTTTCAAATCTTAATTGAAAGCTTTTAACTTGCATTGTCAGCTTTAAGGAGTTTCCTCAAGTTAAGGAACGTTGATGAAACCAGGGCCAGACCAAATATGGAACAAATCTTTTCACTCTTACAGAAGAAGTAAGATTTCAATGAAAAAACTATATTTCCTCTATTGGGCCCTGTCCCTCAAGCCTATGTGGGGTCAGACTCAACGTTATAAATTCAAAATTGGTTTCGCTTCATCCAAGGATGTTTTCGACCAAATATGGAATAAATCTTTTCATTCTTACGGAAGAAGAAGGATTTTTAAGAAGAATTTGCTCCATTTCCCCTATTTGGCCCCACCCCTCAGGTCCCTTGGAGGTCAGGCCTAGCATTTTTTTTTACGAAATTGGATCCCCTTCACCAAAGGACCAAACATGAAACAAATCTTTTTGAATACTCCTACTAAAAGAGTAAGATATTTAAGAAATGGCTATATTTCCCCACTGGGCACTATCTGTCCAGTAATTCTAAAAAAAATAGCGATCACAAACTATTACTGCAAAATCCAAGATGGCTATCTGTCGATCTTATTATTTTTCGGATCAACTTAAAAACTGTACAATCCACAACTGGGTACCGATGGAAACCTGCAAAAGAACATTGAGAAGGATTCATCCAGTATATTTCAAGAAATAGCGATCACAAACTATTATAATGCAAAATCCAAGATGGCCGTCCACCATATTGTTTTTAGATTGGCTAAAAAATTTGACAATGCACAACAAGGGACCAAGGGAAACCTGCATAGAAAAATTTCAGAAAGTTTCATCTAGTGTCGGTTTAAAAGCTTGTTACTGTCAGTAGAGCTAATTTTATATTGTTACATTTTGTACTGACGTCAAATAAAACTTGATTTGATTTTCAAGAAATAGCTATCATAAACTATTAGACCCTAAGTCAAGATGTTTGTAATCCAAGATGGCTGCCTGTCGGCTATTTCGTTTTTTGGATTGGCTTAAAAAGTTGACAATGCACAACTTGGGACCAAGGGAAACCTGCATATGAAATTTGAGAAGGATCCATCCAGTACTTTTCAAGAAAGAATTGGTTAAAGATGGACAAACAAAGCTATAATATAATTTGTATTGTAAATAACTTTACAATACAAATGATTGTCATTGTCAGATACCCCCCCCCCCCCCCCCGAACTTATATATAGTATATATAATATCTGTGTCACAGATCTCTATATTACAGTATCGGGTAGTCAGATAGTAGTGGGAAGGGTTAAAATAGTATATGACAATAATTTCATAGTGACATAGATCATTGCCTATATTATTCAACCTATATTATTCCTGTTATTTTTTTTAATTTTATCCGTCAAAATAGGTGTCGTGAAACAAGCACGATAGGATTTACGAGCTGTTGATATATTTTGAGTGCAAAAAATGATCGCCTTGTAAATATAATGATCTTAATGTTATAATTTTTAAGATTAAAATTGACCTCGATTCAGAACAAAATGCCAACTTAGAAAACACATAAAATTCTACCTTTGTTTCGAACATGAGAAGTCGCTGGGAGTCGCGATCGCCGCGTCAATGAAATGTTTGTAACCTAAGAACTCATTGCAAAGCGTTTTCTCGAGAGGGAAAAATTCTATTTCCGGAAAGTGGGAACGAGAATCTCCCTTTTTCCGGGGTCAGCCATCATGGTTAGTAGACGGACATGAGTATATTTTCTATCGTAGCTACATCGCAGGCATCTGCCTGATTTGACACCAAAATATCACACTAAATTAGCACCAAGTATCCATTTACGTTCTTTCTTACTTTATATAAACGTCCTATCAATATTTAAAAAAGATCGGGCTTTTAAACTTGGGAACATGTTACGTTGTCTACGTCAAAATGTAGCTATGTTTACCGTCAACATGTGGTCTTAGCGAATCATTTAGGCGCACATTTAATTAATTCTGAAAGTTGCCATCACCAACAGACTATATGGCACTATTTAATTTAGAATACTGCGTTTGATACGGTACCAAATACTGTGGCTTGGAGCCATGTAAATCGTCAGAGGAGTGACTGTTTTGTAAATTTGATACCAAGCAAGGTACTGTAATGCTCTAAGTTTTGAAATGTTCATAGCGATATGCTAGAAAACTTGGATTGAATTTGCAATATATCCGTGCGTGTGAAAATAATTAACTCCAATGCGTCTTTCAGTACATTGATTGATACTTGGAAATAACATTCGTCCATTGCAGGTGTAAACTGCCCCCCCCCCCCCAAAAAAAAAAAAAAAATCGGAATGTTCAAATGTGATTTGTATATTGAGGCATGATGATAGCATTATAGTTGGCAGATTGCAAAAAGTTGTATGGGTTTCACTTTAAACCATTTCATGGTAAACACCGACTTGTTTCTAGCCTAGATGTAAAATGAAAACATTACAAAACTGATTTTCTACATATTTATTTGACCAAAAACGACTTATGACATGTATCTTATAAACATCTTGATAAGTTTATACTTCAGTGTGAAATGTTATTTTATTGCAGCCAATGAAAAAAAAGGGGAAGAAGAAGGTGGCTGCGGCCCCTTTGATGGCCAAAAGGGCTGTCGAACAGAAGAAAGTTGTCAACCCCCTTATTGAGAAACGACCAAGAAACTTTGGAATTGGTAATTATCTAGATAAGCAACTGGAACTGAACTCTGATTGCAAAGCAATGTTTAACATAGTTGATGTTCATAAAAAGTTAATTTTGTATTGCAGATTAATAAATTAAGAATAAAATAAGGTTAAAAAAAAGATATTTGCATAGTTTTGCCCTGATGAAAATAAAATTATCCATTGTTTACTATGTACTTTTGTTAAATTGAAAATTAATGAATTTAAATAAGTTTCTTGTTTCTTTTTCGTGTGAACAGGTCAGGACATTCAGCCCAAGAGAGACCTTAGCCGTTTTGTCAAGTGGCCTAAGTATATTCGCCTCCAGAGGCAAAAGGCTGTACTTCTACAACGTCTGAAGGTTCCTCCTCCAATTAATCAGTTCAAACAGACTCTTGATGGAAAGACTGGTGTGTTGAATTTAGTAGAATTCTCATAATTTAGGCCTTCAAAAGTTGCTCCTAATATCTTCAATTTGGTAGATTTGTCAAGTTTTGTAAAAAAAATTGAACACCTAGAGCCTTGTCAATTCATGTGCAAGATTGATTGGGAAAATGCCTTAGATATTTGTACTTGGTTTTTGTTGTAATTTAGGCTGTGATGAGAGAAAGATTTTGCTGTCTGACAACTCTATGCTGTTGCAAATCTACCACCTAGATCTCTGAGCAGAATTACAACATTTGTTTATAGGATTTTGAAAATTGTTTTTAACTGAAGTGTTAACAAGTTTATTTAATTTTTCATGAGTAGATCACATCTGTCTAAATATTCAGTAGTATTTGTAATTTGGTTTGGCAGACTCTTAAAAGGGCAAAGTTTTTTATGTTAAAAATTGTAAAAAGACTGAATTGTAAATAGTAATGCTTAAAATGCATGGTCTTGTTTGTAGCAAGAAATGTAAAAAAAAAATCTGCAAAATATTCTTTAATTATTTTTTTTGCATATATATGTACCAGGTAATTCAAATGCTTTAGGAAATGCAAGTGAATTTAAGTAAATGCTGTGATGAGGAAAAGATCAACAGTCTGAAAATTCAATGCTGTTAATAAGTCTACCACCTAGATCTCTGAGCAAATGTTTTCTTCGAATTCCTTGCTTCACAATCTTTTTCAGCAGACAAGACCACTGAAATTTAAATATTTTAGAAATTTGGCTCGTACCCGATTGTATGTAGAAGTTTTGCTATGTGTGCTATGATGGTTAATTTACCTGATTCTGAATCACATGTGAAGATCTCTAAATTCTGAGCAACATAGATTTTATAACTGGATGATGATTTCTATTTCATGTTCAATACACAATTTCTCCTCCGAACTTCAAAAAAATCTTTGGTACCCAATCAGTCTGAATTGCACCATGAAATTATTTAGTTGGTGTGTCATTAATTCTTAAACTAAACTTGGATAAAATAGCTTGATTTTATGGAAATTGATTGTGCAAGTGGTTTTTGTAGATAAGTCCAGGTTTCGTCAAACACCTAAGTGTGATTCTTTACAACATTTAGACTATGTGAAATTAAGTGGTGAGAGAAAGATTTTTGTCTACCACCTTGATATCTGAGCAAAGATAATAATATCTCAAACTGTTGTTGTGGTCATTGCTAAATGTTGGATATAAAAGAAAAATATCCCCTTTTCTAATATTTCAAGGAAAGTTGTCCATATGTGTTGTGGTTCAAGTAGTTCAAACATCTCCCTTGGGTTCTTGCTGTAAATGCTGTGATGATTAATTTACCGGATTCTGAACAAAATGTGAAGTCAGAAATGAGCTTTTTAAATCTGAGCATTCAGCATTATGGCATAATGGGTGATTTTATTCAATCTGAACAAATATATGTTACAATTTTGCACTTGAGCATAGCCTAGTACTATGCTGCTATGCAATGCAATCACCATGCTGTGGTAATTAAGATGCACTACTTTGATGCATTTATTCTGCAAGAAATAATCTGCGACTTAATTATTGGTAAACCTTGGGAAATTTTTAACTTAAGAAATTCATTCAAACCTAAGGTTGATATAAATATGGCAAGATTGTTGTGTTTTGCAGTGATGTTTGAATTTCTTCACCTGACCAAGTAATGAAGATCACAAACGAGCTTTTTAAGTCTGAGCAAATCCACATGTACAATGTCGAAGTTTAAATGCTTTAATTTCTGAAATTTGTATCTAAAATGCCACATGTTTCACACATTTTTTCCTCTATCAGCAACACAAGTTTTCCGTCTGATGGACAAATACAAGCCAGAATCCAAACAGGCAAAGAAGGCAAGACTGAAGGTTCGTGCTGAACAGCGTGCCAGCGGTGGTGATGATGTGCCAACAAAGCGCCCCCCTGTGGTGAGATCAGGAGTTAACAGCATCACATGTTTAGTGGAACAGAAGAAGGCACAGCTGGTTGTTATTGCCCACGATGTGGACCCATTAGAAGTAAGCTAATCGGAGTATGTGGTAAACAAGAACATTCATTATGTTAAAAAAAGCATTGTGTTTGGGTCTTGTGTGACCTATAAGCATCCAAATTTCAGAAGCTCTTAAAATAATTTGATGGCTGTTGAAAGTTGTTCAAAATTGACCTCCATTCATCAGAGTTAGAAATATTAGAATTGCCAAATTTGCAGTGATGATTTATGAATTTCTTCACCTGAGACAATCATGATGAAGATATAAAACGAGCTTTTTAAAACTGAGCAAATAATGGCATATATTGGGACAGTGAAAAAGGAAGTCATGATATATTACATCCGAACAACAAGGTCATTTCCTAAAATTATGCGAGTTTTGTATTCAAACTTCATACAATTCATTACAATTCATACAAAGATGATTTAAGATCATTATGAACTATGTGTCAAGATCACCTTCACTACGAGTCAAAGATGAGCCTAATGCACAGGTGTTGCACCTTTAATAGTAGTATATATTCAGTTTGCCGGAAAAAAAGTGAATTGCACTGCATCATCAAAATCTCTGTAAATAGGAACCAAGACTACAAGTCGTGTATAGCTACTGATTCTGTTAAGTAAATATTTGGTTGTGATTTGACAAGAAAAGACTATTGATTTAGTTGGCCATGCCTCTAAAAAGTTATTCTAAAAGTAAATGGCATTTATACCCTGCCTGTTGCAGGTGTTAATTATATTCAATTATACAGTGCCAAGTTTGCAGTGATGAGTTATGAATTTCTTCACCTGAAAAGCTTATGAAGATGCAAAAACGAGCTTTTTAAACCTGAGCAAACAAAGGTGATTGAATCAATAGAATAAAATATAAATTCACATTTAATATATTTTTAAATTATTTAACTCTGGGTACTCGCTTGTTAGTTGGTTTCAGAGTAGAAAGTTAATCATTTCACTTTGTACTTCTGTAGTCGTATCATTGTTTTTCATAAGTTCAGTCATATATATATATTCATTTCATGCATTTAAAATTTGTTTCGGGCTAGTACATTTATTTTTCATGAATTTATGAAATCGGTTGAAATTTGAATGACAGTTTAATGTTTATTGATAAGCATATACATGGGAAGCTATGATGATTTTTACCGGATTCTGATGAACTTGTGAAGTTTTAATTGAGCTTTTTAAATCTGAGCACCATGTATGTTACCTGACAAATATCATTACCAGCCATGTGGAAATTACTAGTTAATCATTTCACTTTGTACTTCTGTAGTCGTATCATTGTTTTTCATACTGTAAGTTCAGTCATATATATATATATACATTTCATGCATTTAAAATTTGTTTCAGGCTAGTACATTTATTTTTCATGAATTTATGAAATCGGTTGAAATTTGAATGACAGTTTAATGTTTATTGATAAGCATATACATGCGAAGCTATGATGATTTTTACCGGATTCTGATGAACTTGTGAAGTTTTAATTGAGCTTTTTAAATCTGAGCACCATGTATATATATTACGGTACCTTACAAATATCAAATCAGCCATGTCAAAATCTATAAAAAGTATATGAAGGTTGACATACTCGAGTGAATTGAAGACATTATAAAGTGTGTGTGTTTGTTACAGATTGTGTTATTCCTGCCAGCACTGTGCAGAAAGATGGGTGTTCCTTATTGTATTGTGAAGGGAAAAGCACGTCTGGGACGTGTTGTCAACAGGAAAAATGCCACCTGTCTAGCACTGACAAATGTCAACCCGTAAGTATCCTGTTGAGATGAAGATTCATATTTTCTCATCTCTGGCCTCAATATTCTTTACAATTTAGCTCATTCGACCCTGAGATTTCATAACGACCTATTCCAAACTTGGAAATGGAGAGTTTAAATGTGTTTTCAGGAGTAAATGAGTTCAAAATAGATTGAAACCTGCAGCTTTTTGTCGCCTTATCATTGGCCATATTAGCCTTGTTCACCACTTGGGTCTCCTCTTCTGATAAGGCAAGTACTTTCAGTGTCCTATTATGATGCAAAAGTACAAAACAGGCATTTTGTCCAAAAAAAATGTTTGTAAAACTTAAAGGGACAATTTTCTCCCAACAATGTCTCTCATTCATGTTGAAAATGCAGGTACCATTAGGGGCTAGACAGATCATGAAAAAGGTCAAAAAAAACTTCAAATACTTTGTTGTGAATAATTTCTGGAGCAAGTTATGATGCATACATTTATATTGCCATGATTTTAAATGATTATAACCTTGGCTGTGTCTGAACTTGCACCTTAAGTTTCAAACAAAGATTTGTGTCGTGTTAGGGACAGTCTGTAAATGGTTAGCTTAATTATCAAATAAGTACAGGCAGAATTCAAGAACTGGAACATTTTCATAAATTATCCCTTAGATATAAAAGTGTATTGACCATGATGGACCATCATATTTTTCCCACAATATGACCAGTCAATAAATTGCTGAATTCTATTATGAAAAACACTGGAAGTACTCGAGTGATCAAACCTTGTGGTCAGTTTTTGACACAAATAACTATTGAAGTTGGGAAGTTGCTGTTGATATATGGATATTGTCACCAGTCTCTTGTTTCTCCTTTTGTCCCAAAACTCTTCTTGATAAAAAAAAGTTTGCCAATTGTTTCTTGTACCTCTTCTTCATGTAACAATAACCTACCATCAAATAATGACCAGGATTTTGTTATGGGTTCTCATGGAAGTGTGAAGAAACTCGCGGATTTGTAAATTTACTTCAAGCAAGTTATGATGCATACATATATATTGCCATGATTTTAAATGATTATAACCTTGGCTGTGTCTGAACTTGTTGCTTGGAATTTAATTGCATAATTTTCAAAAAGATACTTTTTTTCTTAAGCAAAATTCACATATTTTTGAAGCCATGATATACATATTTGTTTTCTGTCTGGAATGAGTTTACTGTTAAAATAATTCTTTTACAACTAGAACAAGTTTTCATTGATTTTGGAATATATGCTAGTCAATAGCTGAAAAATATCCATATTTGTCTAGATAAAATAATTAACTATAACACATGGGCTACCTGAATAATTTTGAGAGTTGATGATGACACAGATGACGAGGCTGATGTTCTGAGTGACCAAACCCTGTGGTCAGTTTTTGGCCATTTGGCTAGGGTCGCCAGCTGCTTGGTGATGCCAATTGAGGCATTTGTCTGAAACTTTCAGAGAAATGGTTTTGTTTAGGCAACTTATTCATAATCAGCAATATAGATACTGCTATTTTAGGAACAACATGTATTGTTGTTTATGAATTGATTGAAAAATATATGAAAGTGAAAGAGCCAACAAGGCTATTAGAGTTAATCTAAAGAACACAGCTTTAAATGAATCAAAATATCTTTTTCTAATCATTCAATGCAACAAAATGTCAGATATACTTCTAAGGTTGGATATATGGATATTGGTCAAATATTTTGTAAAATCAATTAAAAAAAAAGTTAATGATGACACAGATGACGAGGCTGATGTTCTGAGTGACCAAACCTTGTGGTCAGTTTTTGGCCATTTGGCTAGGGTCGCCAGTTGCTTGGTGATGCCAATCGAGGCATTTGTCTGAAACTTTATTTTGTAAAATTTTCATTAAAATATTTTCTTCCTTTGCGACTTTGGTCAATTAAGAAATAAATGCAGAAATAATAGACAGCATAAGTAAACAATGCCTTTATGACTTCAATTAATGTTGTTCCATGTATCTTGTCTCCGTCAACTTGTTTAGTTGGATATTTTATTTGGTGGTTTTGTTTCAGTGAGGACAAGTCAGCTCTGAGTAAATTGGTGGAGGCCGTCAAGACCAACTTTAATGAAAGACATGATGAGGTATTCATAAAAAAGCTTATCTTGCAATATAGAAGATATGAAACGTTCGGATGTATTCAATATTTTTGTACAAGTACTTCCGACTCTGAAAAACAGACCATCAGAATAGTAATAGACATTCAAACTTCCACCAGATAAGTGTTAGTTTTTATCAGTTTACTTCACAGCTGTCCTAATTTCTAGAATTAAGTTGGAAACAGAATAAATATGTAGTTGACTGATACTACATGTTGAATTCTCAGAGTTGATGATGACACAGATGACGAGGCTGATGTTCTGAGTGACCAAACCTTGTGGTCAGTTTTTGGCTATTTGGCTAGGGTCACCAGCTGCTTGGTGATGCCAATCGAGGCATTTGTCTGAAACTTTCGGAGCAATGGCTTTATCCTTTAAAATCTCTCTCTCAAATGTATGCCATGCCAGACTCTTGTTAATAGTCTGTATTAAAATAATATGTATATATCGACCATTCATTATTAAATTGTGTGTGAGGAAATGTTAATAAAAATATATTGTAATGGTAGGGTTTTGCAAGCAATTTTTTTATTGCAATATAACATCTGCAATTTTTGTTTCTCTTGAAAGTAATTTTTATCAATATTGTGAAAGTTTTGCCACCATTCAAGCTTAATTTGGATAGCACTTATTCATATAAGCAAATTTTACATTTTTTTTTTAACTTTCTCCACCAATATTACTACTTAAACTTACAACCTTACATATTAAAGGAACCATGTTATAAGAATCAAACTTAAGTAAATTAAGAAAATAACAATAGCCACTATTGGATATTTCTTATAAAATATGTTGATGATGACACAGATGACGAGGCTGATGTTCTGAGTGACCAAACCTTGTGGTCAGTTTTTGGCCATTTGGCTAGGGTCGCCAGCTGCTTGGTGATGCCAATCGAGGCATTTGTCTGAAACTTGTATATCCTGAAAAATCAAGCTAGATTCTATTGTGTTGCTTGCAGCCACATCATATTTGAATAAAGAAAGTAAATTTTGAAATATACATCACAATAAGGCTTTCAAAGTCTTAACTATTACCTCAATTAACCTGCATTCTTCATGATATGCTTTTACCTATGCACATCTGCAGAAGTTTACAACTTTTTGGAGCACAAGTCCCAGAGATAAAAAAATTGCTAGGAATATTGGTCAAAATAAAAAAGTCTATTAAAAAAAGTTAATGATGACACAGATGACGAGGCTGATGTTCGGAGTGACCAAACCTTGTGGTCAGTTTTTGGCCATTTGGCTAGGGTCACCAGTTGCTTGGTGATGCCAATTGAGGCATTTGTCTGAAACTTTCAGAGAAATGGTTTTGTGTAGGCAATTTATTCATAATCAGCAATATAGATTCTGCTATTTTAGGAGCATCATGTATTTTTGTTTATGAATTGATTAATGAAAATATGAAAGGGAAAGAGCCAACAAGGCTATTAGAGTTAATCTAAAGAACACAGCTTTAAATGAATCAAAATATCTTTTCTAATCATTCAATGCAAGAAAATGTCAGATATACTTCTAAGGTTGGATATATGGATATTGGTCAAATATTTTTTAAAATCAATTTAAGAAAAAGTTAATGATGACACAGATGACGAGGCTGATGTTCTGAGTGACCAAACCTTGTGGTCAGTTTTTGGCCATTTGGCTAGGGTCGCCAGTTGCTTGGTGATGCCAATCGAGGCATTTGTCTGAAACTTTTCACTGAATATATAAAAAGCTTTATAAAAAGTAGATGATGATACTGATGAAGCTTTTGTTCGATGATGCCAACCAAGACATGTTTTAAAAAAAGGAGTCGGTTATTGTTTCCAAAAGCGATCAATTATTTTGTTATCCGCAAAAGTAAACCCTCCCGAATAAGTTTGTGGCAGATTATCACAAAGTTTTACACCCGGTAAGTTTAACAACTGTACAGCAAGTAGAATATGTATAGTATGTGGGATATTTAATCATGATATTTGTTGTTTTAAACAAGAGGTTTAAAGGCATGTTTCTGTTGCAGATCCGTCGTCACTGGGGTGGAGGACAGATGGGCAGCAAGTCTCAGGCCCGCATCACCAAGCTGGAGAAGGCCAAGGCAAAGGAACTTGCACAGAAGATGGGCTAGTTCTATAAAACGCTTGACAAATAAATTATGGCTGAAAGGACAAATATTGTTTTTGTGATTTTTAGCTCACTGAAATACAAGCATGAGATATGTTATGGTGCTTTGTTCGTCGTCTTGTCAAAATTCCAGTGAAATGTTGATGATATCATACTTATGGCATCATCATAGTATGAAAGCACAGTGTGCAAAGCCAAATGTGGGAAGCAAAATGCTAAATGTCAAATGACAATCGCTATTGTCAAGTTCAATTCATGTTTGTGTGCAATGGTTAACATTTTCTTTCACTTTGCGTTGTAAAATTTAAGATTGCATTCCATTTAAGTGTTGTGTGTCTAAAAGAAATTTTTGCATAAGCCAATCAAATTATAGTTTTAACAGACTTTTTGAACATGAATGTTGGTGGGCGAAAAAAGTTTGTTTTATCGAATTTGTGCAGTCGTTTTATCACAATAGGTAAAATGGCTTGCTGCAGACCACAGTCAATTCGACTACTTGACTTGGAGTGTGAAGTACACGGGTGAAAAGTTAATCAGAACATTACCTCTGTTGAGATGTCGGATCCTTATGAAATAGACTGACAGTAAGGATCAGCATTTTAACTAGATCAAACATGTACCTGATCTCTACTAGAATTTGACATTTAGCTCTTTGTTTTTTGCACATTGGCAATTGAAATTCCGGACAGGAACAATAAATGATGCATGCTTTATCAATAAGGGGCCAAGTGGTTAAGGTGTCCTGACATTCTACCACTAGCCCTCCACCTCTTGGTTGCAAGTTTGAAACACGTGGGGCAATTGCCAGGTACTGACCATAGGTCAGTGCTTTTTCTCGGGGGTACTCCGGCATTCCTCCACCTCCAAAAAAACAGCAAGTCCTTAAATGACCCTGGGTGTTAATAGGGCGTAAAACAAAATAAACCAAACCAAGCCTGATCAAAATGAGATGCTGAAAGCACAATGTGATGGCCCAGTAATCAACAGGGAGGGGGGGAATGGTATCTATATTATTTTGAAAATGAAATGAAACAAAAACAGGGCCTGATTATTAGGCAATGTGTATGAGAAGGAGGACTGCAATGCTAATTGAATATAGTGAAATACATAATTTCTAGCTTGAACTGCAACTTCTACATTTGAAGAACCCAAAGGTGTTGACGAAAGTCATATTTCGCTTGATGCTTCCTGGAATTGAGTCCAACAAAGTCTGGGGGAATATAACAAAGTGTTCAAATGTATCGAACGCCTTTTTATATGCCTGGTCAAATTGAAACTATATCGAGTCATTTACGTTGCAAACTATGTTCGGTTCTTTCCATCAAATATCTCTATAGACCTTCCCATATTTAAAGTTTTATTTGAAGGTTTTGACATATCTTCTACAAGTGCTGGACTCCTAACACGTATATTCACACTGGTTTAAAACATGCTTGGACGGCCCGAACAGAGACCTTCATAAAATTGAGGAAAACCATTTACAGTTAAAAACGGAGCTGCAGTTTTAGCAAATGGCTTTATATTATTTGACCTGGTCCAAAAGTCGAGGAAATAATTATTTGAAAAATTTGTTTGTCTCCTACCAGCAAAGTACCATCTCTCTTGGCATTTTAGTTCTTGACAAAGAATCCATTTGTTCTTAAGAGTACATTAGGTTCATTTTTATTGGCAAACCTTCTTTTGCTCCTCCCAAAACAGCTTGCAGCAAAATAACATGTCACTTAAGGCACTTTGTATCTCAGAAGAGGCTGTTTAAGGATTTTCACATATTTTACCTCCATAACCTTGAAAGGTCAAATGTCATTTTCATTTGCAAACTTCGTTTGGCTCATTCCAAAGAAGCTACCAGCCAAATATTGCAGAAGTTTTTAACATGTTCCATATCTGATACCCATTAACTTGAAAGTAGATCAAAGTTATATCTTTCACAAATCACAAGTTATTTAAAGGAAAAGTTTATGAACAGATCTAGAGGCCACACTAGCACATAAGCTCACTTGGCCATTTTGCATACTTAACCTTGACATAGTTTCAAGGTAAATGGTCATTGGCCATTTTGCATACTTGACCTTGACATACTTTTAAGGTAAAATGGTCAAGGTTGAGCCATTCATAACAGAAAACCATTGGGCATTTTAGGAAGAAATTCTTTATAGGAAACATTTGATAATTGATGTTGTGCACCATGGCATATTTGTTAAAAAATAAAACACAAATTTCTAGAATTCCATCACATTTTATTTCAGCACCTTCCCTTGCAGATCATGGTACAAGGGCTTGCAACAAACCAGAATATAGTTCTCTTTATTAAATGAAAAAATATTATGAACTATTCTCAAAAAGATGAGAAAAATGTATAAATATTTTTTGAAAGATGAAAATGTAAAATGCTATCACCACATCTAGTATAGCTATAAGGCAAAGTGCTCTTCTAGACACTTCATGAAATTGAAAATGGTAAAATACTAATGCACTGAAGACATTACTTATAAATATTTTTTTCTCATTGCATGTAAAAATCAAAATGACTGAACTTGGAATACAAGAAGACTAGCATCTAATCCTTTGATCAAGTGTTAAACAAATGAATTCACTAGTTTGAAATAGAAACATTAAAAAAATGACTTAAATACTGTATGGAAGTTTTTACACCAATGAGCAAAAGCAGATATAGATCTTGAACAAGATATGTAGGGTGAGTTTGATCATCAATGATTTACTGTAGTTACGCTGTTGCAGCTAATAATATAATATGACAGTACGTGCTGGTTGCAGGCCTTTCCCAAAAGTGTTGTTATTACCCTTGATAGGCCACAATGGTGGATACAAGATCGACTTCTGGAAAGTGTTTTTGTGATGATTTGGAGCCATGTGACAGACGGATGACGTAATTCCCATTATGACATAATAATTACATGACAACAATTTGTTTCAAAAACACTTCCCAAAGCAGCCATGAAATGGGAAACAATTAAGGGAGATAACAACACTTTTGAGATAGGCCTATAAATAGCATCCAGATAAATAAAGAAAGATCATTTGATAACATGTACATGTGATGTGTCCATACAGGAGCGTGTAAACAACAACCAATCACTGCCTTGCTTTCAACTAAACACGAATATGCAGACAATCGTACGTTGCTCTGGTTACAACCCAATAAATTAGTAGCATGACGTACCATAGTAACCATTCATGCATGTTCCCCGTAGTTATTTCTTGTTTCTTTTTCATATGTAGCTGATGATCAAACCCACCCATAAAAGCTTACTGGAATAGTAAAGATCTAACTACATATCTTCACGTGAACAAGTAACAATACCTTGTCTCCGTTTGAAATTACCTCTTGTTTGTTTTTTCAAACGAGCATACATGCCTTTTACATGTAGAAATATGGACTTTTTCAAAGTCCCAAACAATAACTACTACATCTGTGGAATGTAAGTGTTTTTCTTTTGAACTGTTTGTATAGCTACCATGAGAAAAGTTTGTAATTTGTGTTTAACCATTGAAAATGTATCTGGCTGGTATAGCTGAAATATGTAGCACTAAATATATGATGTCATAATTCTAACTCCTAAATCATTCAATACACAACTCAGCCTCCAATTAAAACACAAACAATTGTGCATGCATGAGTGTTGGCTCATCCACCCCTCCAATTAATACTCATTTAAACTCTTTCAATGCAAAGGTTGGAATCATTCATTATAAAATTTAAGGGATGGTTGAGTTGAATAATGAATCTATCTTCTATGGTCTACAGACATCAGGTTGACCTGGACATCATATGGTGAAAAAAAGGTGTTGTCTACGTGATGGAACAATTATGATATGATTTAAAATCTTATAAGTTCGAACTTCTTATTAAGAACTTGCAAATTTAAAATAGTGATTCAACTTCTGTGGAAAAACCTGCAGAAGGAATAATTGAAAAATATCAGGCTTGTATGGGGCACCATTTTACTATTTATTAATTAAACTGGATATCAAAAATTTGAATAATGGATATCCATAATTTATTTTGGATATCCATACTTCGAATTTTGGATATCCTTAATTAATTTAGATATCCACAAAACATTAGTGGATATCTAATTTGAATATCAATAATTCGAATTTTGGATTTACCTTATAATGATTTCTTTCTGCTAAATCCTTTTCCAGCGCTCCTCTGTTATAAACGTTTTTGTGATGTCATTAGGGTGGAAATGACTGTTCAGAGTGATCACAATTAAGTGTTGTCGGGAGCATTCCAATTTTATAATCCACTGTAATCCAAAAAATCATGGAATTTGTGATATCCATATAATTCGAATTTTGGATATCCATAATTAATTTTTTATATAAATATATCAATTTTTTTATATCAATAAATGATTTTTGGATATCCAAAAATCGAATTATGGATATCCTGAAGTCAAAGCATTTTAAGATATCCAAAATTCGAATTTTGGATATCAACAAATTATTGATGGATATCCATAACTCGATTTTTGTATATCCAGTTTTGATAATAAATAGTAAAACGGCATGCCATAGGCTTAATTGTCTAATATTTGTTGTTCCAACCTTATATTATCTTTTATAAAAACAGTTATATAGGTTTGAACCAATGCCAACCTAACTTGAACAGTCAGTTTAATTTAAGTGTTTTAGTAAATAAAAACGTTTTTATTTTTACATCAAATAATATAAATAACATTTAATTCAGCCCTTAATATGACCTATTGTTAGTGTTACACGTGGAATTTAACTCAAAAACGTTACATTTAAAGAAGGCTTGCTTGACCGGTAAAACAATATGTACTGGAACGTACCTCATGTATTGCTTTTGTCAAAAAAAAAAATTTACTTTGCATATATATTGTCTTTGTCATTGAAAGGCATTACCAGGAATTTTCTGGTTATGCCTTCAAGTATCTTAAAAAATTATTTACTTTTTAACCAAATACCGGTACAAATTAACATAACAATCAAAAACAAAATAATGAAATCTTTGATGGGTAAACCAGAGCTTGCTATCACAATGCAATACTGAGTGTAAAGGATGATACATCTATAATACTGGCTATATACTTCATCCATGGCATTAAAATCAATTAAACACGAGACATTCAGCAACTACATACAGTGGCAATGTATAAAGTTCTAAAGTGACAAATGATCTACAGTCACAAACATTTAGAGTGCATAATAAAGCATTAAATATGATCTTGTTGGATAAGAAATTTTAAATTATACATCCTTCGATCTCCTTCTTTGAAAAAAAGAGACAGAACCGGTTATAAGACAACTCCAGATTCTAATCTATTTATGAAGGGTTCAAGAGATGAAATGATAATTTGAAATAGAAATTTAACATTAAATTTCTCATGGAAATCAATGATATCAATAAGCAACAAGAGGCCCAGCTGACTTGTATCACCCACTTTCTGGCAGGTGAGCTTAAAATGGATTAAACATGCCAGAAGCTGGATTGAAAATAAACAATAGCTGATCTTTGTCAACTATGACATATCACAATTTCTTTTCCATCACAATAAAAAGCATATGACTTAGATTTTCTTAAAATAATATTTCGTAATTGGCTTTCAAGTTCAACCATGAAATGCTATAGTAATAATATAGATCAAGGATTAGCAATAACAAGTTGAGGATACATATTGCACAGCTGTGTCATTACAGCATAGTATATAATACCTGGTATGTATACTTATTGCTAGATCATTAACTTTATATCTTTTTTTTTTTTTGAATAACTTTATCCAAGACACAGAGTATCAGTTTATAAATGCAGTATGGTGTAACCACATACTGCTGGGACTAAGGGCAACAAACTGTTCTGATGACAACTTTATTCAGTAATCCTGGGTACAAATCTATCATTTCTTAACTGATGTTGTTTTCTGATAATCTGAAAGAGGGATCATAATAGACCTTGGATTTAAGATGAAATATGACACATGAATCACACTTACTTTTGGAAATTGATATTGCATTTGAATTGATTTAAATTTCTCCTTTTTTATATTCTTTTCAAATGAAAGTGAACAAATTTGGTCCCGTCTTAACAAGATAAACACACAATATACATTAAGCACTCTGGCTGTAAGGTGATAAGATAGTTTGTCAAACCTCAGCAGTTTTATTCCAATGAGGGGGACAAATCATTATATCACCCTTTCACCAAAGCCAACAATTCTTTATCTCACGAAATAAAAATTCAATCACAGACGCCTTTCGAGTCACTGTCATGTTTCAATAACAAAGAACCAACAAATAAATAGAAATACATCAACAACGAAATAATTTTTTAAACCTGGAGGGGCAGTTGTCTTAATTGTGTAGCATGCACTGATGCTTTGTTTGAATCCAAGCATGAGGTACTGTACTGAGAAATTACAATTCAATTATAATTTGAATTATTGCAATATTAACCTTGCATTCAGAGAAAACACCTTCCTTTAGAAAACTGGAAAGACAGGAAGCCCAGGTAAAAATAACTATCGGTAGATACCTCATGGCATCTATTAGTCAATGAACGAATATTTTCCAAAAACAGTTATGAAATATGAACAACGGACCAGAATCTACACTGCTGCTAAATTTAGACTGGCAAGGTTGATCATTTACTGACAGTTGAACTGTATGAGAGTTCTCGATCATGATCAAGAACTGTCATGCACTTCAACTGTTTAAAGTACTGGCAAAATAACAACTATTTTCAATTTGAAAAAAACACATGTCTTACATATATGCGTCTTTTGTTGAACTAGGCTATATCAAAATAAAAAGATAAATAAAAATAATCATACTTTAACACTCAGAATAACACAAAAATATAACACAGATACTACTGACTATAACATATAACACTAAATCTATCATGGCAGAATTCAAAATACGTACATTCAACTGATCAATGTACCAAAACAAGCAAAAAAAGAAAAACCGATGATTATAAACATTATAAGGGAATACTGCATGTACATGTGCCGCATGTAATGACGACGAACTATAATGTATAATACAGAAAGTCTACCTAAATGACTAACACAAATTAATACAATCCGAAACAACAATGTTTTCCATAAACATATTTAAATAGGTTCTAATGTGTTTTAGTTCCAGGGAAGACTAAATTTCCCTTTAGCCTAAAAGTCAAGTGTCTGACCAGAAAGTCTGGGGTTGTAGGTTTGACTCTATCCCGATGGTAGCCATCACAAACCTAAACAATGTTCCTGTTACAAATAGTCTTTGTAGCCTCCCTTTAGGGACAGGGAGTTAAAACTTGGCAATCATGGGGGGGGGGGGGGGTATTTTGATTTTAAAAATGATTAAGGTCACCACTCTATAGCTATGTACTGGATAGAATTTTCTTTGAGTTCTATCGATATAGAGATGGACTGGGAAGCTCAGGGTCGTGGGTTCCATCACCGGGGGAAACACCTACATGTAATACAATGATCATCTAATGATCACAGACATATTTTCAATTTCTGGCATGATCAAGTCTTATGAATCATGTCTTATAACAAGATCTACGGAATTTCTCTAACAAGAGGACAAATTATAACATCACAGCTAATTGGTCAGTAATGGGGATGCAATACTGTGTAGATCAGCTATTTTTGATAAAGGAACATTATAAGTATGTTTACTGTAAACTCATATTAATGGTTCTGCTCTTAAAATGTTGACCCAGATGTTAACACGTTGGGTGTCTCATTGTGGGAGGAAACTGGAGAACCTGAAGAAACTAAGAATACCCACATATATCTGATATACCTTTTCATACCCAGTTAGGGAATCAGATCACATCTTTGTGAAAGGCAAATGTGCACTCTGCCACACACTACTGTATATGCTAGGGACTGCATTTGAAATTCTTACCAAAACTATATAGCTAAGAAAGTTGTTAACATCTTTCATAAATAACCATGCATGCACATTCTGGACTGGATCAGTTGCAAACACAATCATGAGAAACAACTCTTAAGTTAATTAAGGGAGATAACTTTGAATGCAAGTCAATAGGTATATATATACATAGCACACACTCAATAATTTATGTAGTTTGGGACCACTAATAAAATGTCACATAGGAGCGTTCATCTCACTGAAGTTTGTATATAACTAGGTACATGGCCTTTTTACTGTAAAAATCCTAGCTTTCGTATTACACTAAGTATACATGTATATATGGACAAAATGTTCCAGTACAACAAAAACAAACATAAGAAACAAAGGAGTGTGAACCCTCAACAAGACATGATTTAAATATATATGAACATGTGAATGCAAAAATGTACTTATTACAAGTGTAACATGTTTCTATTCTAATTAAATTCTGTTTAATTGCAGATTTAGCTTGATTATACTGTAACATTTAACGTCTAAAAGAATAAGTCTCGTCTTTCAGAGAAACATCTCGTCACAAACACTTTATATGTGTGTTCCTCAAAGGACATAAGCAAACTAAATTTGACAGGATTTCACTATTTTTTTCTGCATTCTAACATCCAATAAAAGAATTCAGTCAATGAACAAGACATTTCACTCATAATTAAGATAATTAAACGAGAGTTTTAGTATGACATCATTTAAAATCACTCAAGTACTTAACACAGATAAACGGTTACACACTAAGGTGCTCCTATATAAGTGACATGATTACTTCCAATTTGTGTAAGTAATCAGCTTAACATGACTTCTACAAAAATTACACACAAACAGAATAACTGTGTGTACACAGCCTTGTAGTAAATCTATGGAATCGTGAGCGTACATATAAAGAAATGTATAAAAGCTCAGCTGAGACATACAATAATACTTCAGGATCACAGGAATATAAAGAGCAGCGCTCAAGTAAAAACAGTTTACTGGTTGCTTTATCAATACTTACCTGATTCGTTGAGCAAGCAATGAAGATAAATAAATAATTTGTATATAGAGTAAAATTAATGACAGAATGCCTGAGAAATATGGTAATTAAATGTCACACAAGTGCAGCCAGACAGCCGCCGAGATCAGAGTTGAGCAGATGTTTGTAGTTTGTGTCACTGGTCGAACTTCAGCTAACACTGTCAGGTTTCCATATTCAGAAGAGAAAGGTGAGTCTAAATAAATCAAAAATAGTAAAATTTTCTTAGTAAACTTTTTCTGTATTAATTTCCATAATTATATTATTTAGTCATACCTATCTTGTAAATAAGATAATTAAGTGACCTTTACCTTTGATATTCAGCTTGAACTATGTATGGTTTTATCATCATCTCATCATGAATCCAGAAATAGCCAATCAGTAAAGTAAAGCTCAATAAGAAGCTGAACTAACCGTTCTCGAAAATAGTTAATCAGCTTTAATATATAGCTTAATGCATCACAAAACTTGTATTAAATGCAGAAAGTTGAAACAATCCTTTTCTATGTTGTTTATAATGAAACCATTTCTAGCTCACAAATACATGATATAAATACTTACACCTGACTCGTTTATTCTGAAGGTTGGATCATCCTCATCGGAATCTATTCCAAGCCCATGATCCTGTCCGTCTAAGGAGATCAATGGACAATCATCTTCTTCCTCCTCCTCCGTACCGAGTCCACTGTTCTCCTCCACAATCTCAACCTGTTTCTTCACAAAGTTAATGAAGACCTGAAACAAACAAATAAGAATCATGGTCAGTATATCTCAGCAAGTAATACCTCAACACATATTATCAGAATCTCATCTAATGTAAACCAACATATTTTCACAGCAAATAAATTTTTGCGTTTCATATGAAACGTCTATTTCGCAGCGATTTAATTTTGCGATAAATACTGTCATAAATCCTATTTTGAGTACAGTACAGTACCCTACAGTTGGTTGAAACTACTTCCCGGTGATTCATTTTCGCGAATTATGATCAACCGCGAAATATGCGAAAATTAATCGCACACGAAAATAAGTTGGTTTACAGTAACTTTTATTAGACATACAGAGATATCTTTCTCATATACCTCAGATAGAAATTCGATTCAAATCCCATCTTAGATTTCTCTGTCTCATCAAATCTGCCTGGTCCCTAAATGTGACATTTTGCAGACCTTTTACACTGCGATGCATTAACTGAACATTAACAGCATGACATTGACAATTTGCATCATAAGAGGACTGTTTTAGCAGCATATGTATTGTTTTAATGTTGATAGATATCTTATGTTTTAAATGGTCTAAGAGGAAAGTTTAATCTGAAAGTAAATACCTCTTATGGGTATATATAACACTTAACATAGTCCAGCGTGTTTTGACTGACGGAATATATACTTACATTGTCCAGCGTGTTTTGACTGACGGAGTACATACTTACATTGTCCAGCGTGTTTTGACTGACGGAGTACATACTTACATTGTCCAGCGTGTTTTGACTGACGGAATATATACTTACATTGTCCAGCGTGTTTTGACTGACAGAATATATACTTACATTGTCCAGCGCGTTTTGACTGACGGAATATATACTCACATTGTCCAGCGTGTTTTGACTGACGGAATATATACTCACATTGTCCAGCGTGTATTGACTGACAGAATATATACTTACATTGTCCAGCGTGTTTTGACTGACTGAGTAGTCCTCTATGTCAAGGTCTTTCTGAGCCTCCTCTAGTTTGTTAAAGAGTTGAGCCAAGGAAACGCTCTGACCCCGTAATTCATACTGTAGTAAGTTATAATGGTGCTCCTGTAATTAGAAATTGTTAACAGATCTGAGCGACTCTATCTTAATGCTATCAGATATTTCTGAAACAGACTTAGCGTATCTGACTTTATAAACGAGATATATCGAATTTCAATGAAAAATTCATATTTGAACAGAACTGAACAAACACAACACATATACACAGTTTCTGATGTTTATTCTGTAATGGCTGTGATTGCCTGATCTCCTCACCCCCAAGGTAGGGATCCTTCAGGGCATTATATACCATTCTTCATTGATTTGAAAACGTCTTCACTTTCTATCTTATTTAAATATATTTCAATTCATTAAAAGACATCTCTCTTGGTATTTAACAGGAAGTTGACTCGCTATAAACATACAGTCTAACCTTTTTATCTAGAAGTCGTACAACTCGAAGTTCCTGTTAAAGTGTTTAATCCTCGATTCATACAAAACTTCCTACTTAATTTTCTAACTCGCTTTACTCAAATACTAGGATAACTCAAAGTTTTCCTGTGGTTTAGTCAACTTCAAGATAACAAGGTTTGATTACATTGTGGTTCAGTCAACTTCAAGATAACAAGGTTTGAATACTTTGTGGTTCAGTCAACTTCAAGATAACAAGGTTTGGCTACTTTGTGGTTCAGTTAACTTCAAGGTAACAAAGTTTGACTACTTGATCATTTTTTTTTCAAAAGATACAGACATGCTTACCTTTAATACAACCCCAGGGAAGTTTCTGTCCACAAATCTCTGTACTGTTTCACTGGAGTGGTCAAAGTCTGGTCCCTTGAGTCTGATACTGAACGTGTAGCCGTCTCCATATCTGTTTTTTAGATGTTGAGCACTGCCCAGACATTTAAACTGGCCATTGACCATGATGGCCATTCTTGAGCACAGGACTTCACACTCTTCCATACTGTGAAATAAAATAGTAGTGTCAGCTATTATGTAAACATGATACAAAGAAATATTGAAAAAATCAAGTCTCCATCTCAACATCAATTTATAAGTTACGAGTAAGATTCAAAGTCTAAGTATCATTCCTGTAATGAAGAGTTGGTCATTCCAGTACTAGTTTTTAAAACTGAGGACTGGCCTTACATGATCACACAGTCACTACATTGCCACAAAATTCAACATGCCAATGGTCACCCATCCAGTTACAGATCTGTCTCAACTTTATTTAACCAGTGAGTGGGTCCCAGGGTTACGGTATAAAGAATGACTGTGAAAGCTGGCATGCCAGAAAGGCAGTATTTTCCCCTGATATTTATCTTAGCTGAACATTACACCTACAGAAGTTATCCGACAATAAGCCCATACCTGGTAATTAGCCAACCCATGTCAAAAAAAGCTCAGTAGAAATTCTATTAAATGCTTTACATTCATTTAGGACAAGCCAGGATTGATTGGAGGAAAACCAATGACAAATGGCGAGTACCTGGCAACTCCCCCAAGTAGGCCTCAAACCTGCGACCTAGAGGTGGAGGGCTAGTGGTAACAGAATGTCAGAAACCTTAACCACTTTGCCACAGTGACCTAGAGGTGGAGGGCTAGTGGTAACAGAATGTCAGACACCTTAACCACTTGGCCACAGTGGCCTAGAGGTGGAGGGCTATTGGTAACAGAATGTCAGACACCTTAACCACTTGGCCACAGTGACCTAGAGGTGGAGGGCTAGTGGTAACAGAATGTCAGACACCTTAACCACTTGGCCACAGTGACCTAGAGGTGGAGGGCTAGTGGTAACAGAACGTCAGAAACCTTAACCACTTGGCCACAGTGACCTACAGGTGGAGGGCTAGTGGTAACAGAATGTCAGACACCTTCAACACTTGGCCATTGCAGCCCGGTCTGGTGTAGACAGAATGCAGTGAAAACATATATTTCTGTACTGTGAAACACATGCCTCATACAGTTACACAAATAAAAAGAAGTAGACTAAGTATTTCATTATTATTACCTGTGGGATGTAAGAATAACACTTCGCCCGTCTCGTACAAGGCTGAGAATGAGGTCCCACAGGAATCGTCGGGAATGGGGGTCCATACCTGTGGTAGGCTCATCCTACGTAAGAGAAAATACAAATCAACACATACCACACTGATTCACATATTACACCTGTGGAAGATGTTATTATCTTAATTAAGACATGTAGGTGAAAGATGTTATCATCATTATCAAAGTGAGGTCAACGAGTGAATTTCAAAACTTTAATTGTGATTAAAAAAGACCTTGACATGTATTCAAGGTCACAGGGGTCATTTCATGACATTAGACGGTAACATTTACTCTTTACATGGACATTTTTTTAAGATAGCCAATAAGACTCCCATAAACACATGCAGAGGCTATTTCCTGATACTATGCATGAAGTAAAGCAAACATCCAAGAACAATAAGAAATGTGTATAAGTACTTGGAGATAGTTACCATGAAAATGACGGGTGGATGACCTATCAGAGCTATGGCTGTAGATAGCTTCCTCTTGTTACCGCCACTGTAGGTCCCGGAAGTTTTATCAGCGTATTGTGTCAGGCCAAGCTTCTTCAGGGCCCACTCAACAACCTAAAATCCAATGCAAATACAAAGAGTTCATATCAAAATAATCTAAAAAAGAGTGCAGAGAAATATATGTCATAATATCGATGAACTAGCAAGCTGTAAAAAAAAGGGTATTTTTTCTTTAGTGTTTGGAAGAAAAATGAAAAATTGAATATTTTACAATAGATGTACAGAAAAGCAGAGAAATGTATTGTAACAGTAGTGATAGACAAAAGATTAAAAAATATAACTTCTACAACAAATTTAGATGACTCAAAGCACTAGCACACCAATGCAAGCTCAATGTACGTGAAATACATCTGTTAACTAGAAATGCCTGTGAGACATAAATGCCCCCGCCCCCAGCTGGTTATATTACCATGGGACAGGACAGGACACGACGGGTAGGACATGGGTAACACTTTTTGCCCCCCCCCCCCCCCATTTCATGGCGGGGACATGAAAATTACAAGAAGCATACTTCAGAATTAAGAGGCAGAGTGAGCAGAGAGAAAATCAAAGGATCTTTCTCTTTCACAAATATTCTGACTTTTTATGATAACAAATGTATCCCTCCCCATCTTGGGGTTGACAAGTCCTACCTGTTTCTCCTCTTTGGGGGGTATCCCTCGCAGCCTGGCATACAGCTGAATGTGCTCCCGAGCTGTCAACTCGTCAAACAACGCATCAAACTGCGGACAGTAGCCAATCTTCTGTTGTACTGACAGCATGTCTTTACGCACACTGATGAAAAATAAACAAAACTTTAATGTAGTTATAGCAGATTTTTTTCTGGAGTCCATATAAAATCATGAAACAATGCATTTTATTTTGTATAACATATGTGTCTACAGAGAATTATCTAAGTTTGTATTAAATTACAATAGACAGCTTTTACCAGGATTGTTCTTGATTTTGAAGGATTTAATCAAGTTGAGCTTTTTCGTTTCAATAATTCTGTCAGGAATGCAAATGCCTGCATTGATTCAGCCTTTCTGTCTAACACTAGTCCAAATGTCCCATGTTCCAACATTTTCTCCTTCGTTATCGCAAAATTAAATTGCCATGAAAGTTGTTTCATTTGAAAACGCAAATTTCAGTCGCTGCAAAAATAAGTTGGTTTACAATAACAGTATACAAACCTGTCTCTATTGAGATAGGCGTCCCCACTAGTTGGTTGTATGTCACCTGTCAGCATCTTAAATGTTGTTGTTTTTCCAGCCCCATTCACCCCTAAAAGTCCAAAGCACTGGAAGAGATAAACAGAAAGATCAATTAACTTCAGCTTTTTCAAAAGTTACTAAATGACCTTGTCTCATTCAGTCAAAATTATGCCAAATTGGGATAATCAGATATATGTTACAACAGCTGACAGACTTAGATCCTAAAAACAGATGGTAGAACTAGGTTGTATTAGAATTCTTTTCATATTGGCTTTATTTGTCACAATAATTATATTTTTAACAAGAAACTTTGTCTTCCCTAAAGGTACTTCTCCAAGCTTCTTACCTCCCCTGAGGGAACTCCAAGACACAATCTGTCTACTGCCAGGTGGCGTCCAAGTTTCCTTGTTTTATACACCTGTAAAATAAGAATAGCATAACAGTATACTGTATAACATAAAATGTTCACTGTGTAAAAATATTCACGGTTTTCGTGGACACTGATGATATAGTTATTTACTGTTTGTAAATAGAAACTGATAATACATCCATGAAACTTTGTACCACTAAACAATCTAAATGGCTGATAACAACAGAGGAAAGTACCAACAAAACATTCAATGTTAAAAAGTAAATATTAGAATTGACAAACACCTTTATCTCTAGTCAGTCTGGTGGTAGTACCAATTTTTGCTTGTTCCGATTCTGTATCATCAGTATTATGACTATTTTTTACCTTTGTGAGGTTTTCCATCCTAATGAGGTCATAACGACCACTTCCTCTTAACAACCGCTTTCTCTCCGTAGCAACATCTATATCCTCGTCTGATAGACTGGACAGCGCATGGGGTTTACGCCTAATTTAACAAAATACAAGGTACATGCCAGTCATCAATTTATCCAACCTGGTTATCCATGTCACAGGCATAATTGTAAGATTTCAATGAAAGAAATATTATGGTTTCATGACTAACTACAATAATCCAGAGTCCCAGTTGTAAGAAAAATCTGACATAAGAAATGTGAAACATCATACCATAATTACCCAATTTATCCCCAAAGAACAACTGACACGTGCCAGATATAGTACTTACCTGTAACTACTTTTGATGAAAAATTTGAATTCAAAAAGCAACGTGAGAAGGAAGAAGCTGACTCCAACAATAGCCATTGCAACAAGGTTTCTGGAGGTCAACTCCCAGGTGAAGGGGCTTTTGATCTGGTCATACTGTCCTACAAACAAAAACACATTAGTCAGTGTTATGTTCTCCATCTCTCTCCTTCTGAGAAGGAAATAAACAGCTGTATCAAGACAATATCTGCAGGACAGAAATAAGACAATGTCCGTGGGACAGAAATGACCCGAATACATGTCCTGATGCATTACCTTGTTAAAAGTACATGTATTACACTACTGAATCTTGTACATGTACTGTCTGAAGTTTCATCTTACTAAGTCAGAAGGACAGAAATGGCAACATCACAATGCTTTGTATCTTTTTCCCATTTCCTGGGAGAGGAGGAGGCATAAAAGATGGATTGTAAAAAACAAAACTATTTCTTATAAATGACTAACCTGTTTTGAAGAAGAATTCATTTTTATATTCATTGAATGCAATGTCCATAAGACCTCGACCCAGGCAATAGTTCGGGAACATGAGGAACACATCTTTGAGAATCAGATGGATTCTGTTCAGGTCCTGTAAAGTAGAAATAAAGTTGTTTTTTTTGTGTACACTAAATAAATGTTTCAGTGGTGCAATGTCAAAGAGGCATTGTAGACAATGGTCATCATACCGAGATCACCTCTTTACACACGTCTCTGTTATAATAAAGAGACTTTGAACTATCTTTGATAATTTTTTTTACAAAAGGTAATTTATATGTAGTGACCTCTATATGAGGTCATTTTACAGCAGTGACCTCTATATGCAGTCCTCTAATGGGATGTGACCCTGAACTGACCTTGTCGTAGGAGAAGATTTCCAGGAGGAAGCTGCAGACGATACAGGTAATGCCAGTGAACAGGTTGATGACTATGAGACAGATATAGGCAGTACTTGGTTCCTTGAACAGGAACGAGGCTGGATACATCACCGGGGTAATGGACCACCTGTACAAGTCATCAACAAATAAATAAATAGACAAATATAAAGCATTTCATATAGTGCCCTATCAAGCTAATATAAGCTACTCTAAAGCGCTTTACAGTACATAGACATACAATTTTTATACAATCATAATACAATTTAACACACATAATTCTATCATATACAGTTCTGAGGACTTAGGAGCTGCCTTTTTCGGCACTAACTCATAGTCCTATACCACCTGGCTAATATCTCCCTAATGTGTATATGTATGCGTGTGTGCTGGAGATGTATCAATAAAACACAGAAATGTACAACTGGACTGTAAGACATTTGCTGCAGGTTATAAAACCACACAGGTGAGTCAAAATTGGTAATCAACTATTAGTATTAACTAAATTATTAACATGTTAATCAGACCATGGAGAAATGGTACATGGAATACAGATACAAAATTGGACTACTGAAAGTGTTCAGTATAGAAGACAATTACACATATCAGTCCATACAGGTAACCAGGCTGTATTTCTGGTATGAAGCATTTACCTGGTAACTGTACAGGTAAATCAGTAGACATACTGTATATCGCAGTAAAATCCACCACACAGTTAAACCATCCATAGAGGTATACGTTGAGTCTCATTCATCCATAAAAATATAAACTAAGGTACTAGATCCTGACAGACCGACACACTCACCCATACAGTAAGAAGAGGGATACAACAGCCGGCATATTCTGTGGTGACGTGTACGCTGGGATATGAAACACTTGGAGGATCATGATGATACAGAATGCTGGGATGGTATAGTTACACTGCAAAGGAAAAATAAATTACAGTATAGAAATACATGCCATAACAGTGATGTGGCAACATATCCCACAATACTAAAGAAGAAATACAACCAACAATAGTGAAGGGCACGTATTCCATAACTATAACTTCCCATTGTAGTGGAAATATCAGTTTTTCAGTTTGTTAAGGAAAACATAGATGTATATCACAATAGCAAGAAATACTGAATACAATATGATCTTATGTTTGTTGCCATAGTTACCATATCCCACACGTAGTTTCCGAGCCAGTACATGACGGTGTCGATGCCACTGACAAACTGTAGATGTTTCGCCTTGATGGAACGCTCATACACCAGGAACACGACAAAACTGGCCGGCACAAATGACATGGCAACAATGATGAAGATTGAGATGAGAACATCTGACCCCTGGAGGCTGGCAGCAAAAACAATGTCAATATTTTATTAAACAAATGTAACAAAACCGAGGCAAAAATACATCAGCATATTCAAACATAAACGGTGAAAAGGATCATTTTTCTATCATTGTTTTCATCATTTTTCTAATCAGTGACGTCTTTCCTCAATTACCAGTTTTTTATTTGCCCTCACTTTTATACATATTATGTAAATGTCTGTTTTATTGTGTTGTGTTACATATACATGTATTTATATGGAAATCTAATTATACAATGTCAAATGCATATAATTTTGTATGGGTTTGTCACTTAATTAGTGTATGCTAGCCTTCTTATGAAGTTAAAACTTAAACTGTGACAATAAGGTGCTGTACAATTTTACAAAATCTAGGATTTGATAAAATACTTACATGTAGTCTTTATTTAGCTTGTTGTTGGTCTGATTAAGGGGATGGTTAATCACTGTTATACCTGAAACAAGAACAAACATGTCTTCATTACACCCATTCACTGAAAATAGATATGTAGGAGGCAAGGCAGTCTAGTGGTTGGACGTGTACGCCAGGCTCGTGACAGAAGGGTAAAAGATTCTAGTCACGCCACAGAAGTCCAGTGGTAGGATGCAGGGCTCGAGTTTGAAGGTTACATATTGTAGGCTCAAATCACAGCACAGCAATGTGAAGTATCTTTGAGTAGGATACTTACTACTCTCGCTCAAGTCTACTCCGCTGTAAATACAGGACAATTTGATGATGGCAATAGATACCATCCTACAGTATACTTGGTCATCCAGGCTAGGTGATCATGAGCTTATAAATGGTTAACATCCAGTAATTCATGATTCTGACTCGCACATAATTAGCAATATTATACTCACCATATGCGGCAGGTTGGCCCTTAGATTTGGGAAGATTGGCTCTCAGGATGGCATTATTGATGGTGTTGAGAAAGACTGGCATAGCATGGTAGCCCTTGTGGTTGTACCAAGCTTTGGCCACTCGCCGCACAGCAAACTTCCGAAACATTGTTGGGGCAGAGTTTCCAAAACCTTCAGGGACCACATTACTCTCCAAACCAAATGAAAATGCTCCATATCTAAAGCAGATTTATTGGGATATTAGTAAAATTTTAAATTAGTTTACAAATCACACACACACAATTCATCTTTATTTTTGCAGACTGTATAGCATTCTTTTAAAATAAAAGGCCAAAAGGCCCTTGAATAACCTTCAGCCAAGGAAATATTCAAGGAGAAATTTGATTAAAATATATGCAAAGACGAATATCCACCATATGGAAATTTGTGGCTATTATCTAATTCATCCCTAAAATTCCATTATGAACTATTCCAATCTTTGAACTGGTAGAGTTCCAATACATGTACAGGGTAAAGGAGTCAATCACGACATCATATTATACCTGTGAAGCCGATACAAGGCGTCCTGGGTGTACAGAAGGAATTTCTCGGTGTTGGACCCTGTGACGTTCTGTACTTTGTCCCTGGTTACCACCTGGAACTCTGGGGGATGTGAGAACGTACTGGATCCCGGGCAGACGAAGCCAGATTTATCTTTAGCACAGTGACAGGTCGGGTAGTACTTGATCTCCTCTGATGGGCTCTCTACAGGGTACAATACAAATCATTATTTACTCCAAAACTAGTCCAGTTATCAAACACAAATGTATATGTAGGATATTTCTGTATCCTTTCTGCGTTTTTTTTTTATCCAAATATTAATATGCGAGTGATGACAGCAAAACAGGTACAGTATGTCCAATTGTGTCCAATATTTTGATTGAAACTTACTCGGTACATTTAAATTTAGCCACTAAGGTACATTTGTATATGCATTTTTTATTATTACAATTGATTATTTAAATTGACCACTAAGGTTAATATAAATATTTATCCCATACAAAGTATCTACATTTTCTAAAGATAAAATTTGATATGTAGCTGCTAAGTTATACACATTTTTTTAAAGGCCCAGTATACGTAACTTCAGGAAATTTTCCGGATTCTAAAAAATTATGAAAAAAGTTGATAACCATGCGAAAATAAGCCTAAAATGAAATAAACCTAAGCGGTAACCGACAAGGAACTCTTGACAGAAAAATCCAAAGAATTGCAAAATAATTCAGGTGGGGCCCATTTCAACAACAAGCCAAAGTTAGAAGACAGTTCAAAATGGACATGTGTTTATAAATACCGAGTTTCAACTGCTGCTGTACCGGTAACCGCGTAAGAATTCATCTTGAATATTGCTGATAACAGTTAATCTTAACTAATATATAAATAAAACAAGTTATTAGACTTGATTTTCCCTTCAAGTTTTGCCAAAAGTTACATATATTGGGCCTTTGATGGTAACTTAATTTGCCCCGTACGGTAGGTACATTATACCCTGGTATGTACCTGGAGAAGGAATTGTGTCATTGTCATCTAACTTGTCCTCGTTGTTGATGATCTGTACTCGGGGGACATAACTCTGTATGTGAATCCCCGACACGAACACCTTCCCACACTGTCTCTCGTAGTAGCGGTATAATAACTCAAACTGTTTCTGGTTTCCAGTGATGTTGCTGGGGTTACGGAAGTCAAAAGTGTGGTCATGTGTAGACTTCAGAACGCAAGTCGCACCCACACCAGATGCCAAGTGGAATGTCTGCATCAGTTCCAGAGGACCTGCGTCCAACGAGTCGGAATAGTTCGTAATCCTCGGGTTTTCGTTTGTATAAGGAATGTAGTTTCCTTTAGGTTGGGTGACATTGAAGTATTGTGAAGGGCTCAGTTCAATTGGAGGAGGGTCTTTGACCTTCGGAGCTGACAGAGCCACTGTCATGGCGACTGACACAAACAGAGCTGGCAGAATGATCTGAGAAAATAGTCCCTTGTAGTTGCGTGTGATGTAGTGGAATCTTTTTATTAGCACGGCTCTCAGCTGATTCAGACGTAACCATTTCTTGCTGAGGCGATAGGTTCCACTACCATTACAGCTGGAAGGACTGTCTCGTTCTGGTTCTGAAACAAAGAAATATTATCCTGTCAATATCTGACCCAGAGATATTTTATTTACACTCAGCTCAGTCAACTCAACCTTAAATCAAAAAGAGGCCAAAAGAATCTAATAGCTCACTTGCAAAGATAAAGGAGTATTACAATCAAAATACTGCTTATGTAGAACATAGTGGCAGCATTCTTAATCAGATCTATGACTGGATTCACTAGAGCTCCTCACTTAAAGCAGCCATTATGAATAATAAAAAGCTTGGTAAAAGGGCCTTAATTATTCACTCTCTGCATTTCCCTAAATATCACATTATTTTCAACATCATGACTGATAACTCATCTGCTCCCAGCCCCATTATATATCTCATCATAATCCGTTTAGCAATAAAGGACTTCAAGACTTTTTATTGAGAAAGTTAATGATAGAAAGATGAATACGCTATCACTGCAATTAAGCTTGCTTGGCCTTATATAGCACCTATTTTTTTATTACGCGACAACACATACTCCATTCAACCTCCATCCCTTCCCATTATGACCTCTGACCTTTCTTCTTACCATCATCATGCTGTGGCAGATGTAAGTAGCCATCTGACCCAGGCTCCTGTATGTGCCCAATCAGAGATTCTTCACTGTCATTTCTGCTCAGACCAGCCAGGTTTCCCATCTCAACCTCATGGTCATGCTCATTGGCTGAGCTGGCTTGTGTCGATGGATTGGATTGGTCAGATTCATTACTGTGATTATCACTGTCCTCTTGGGTGTTGTCTTTGTTTGCATTCTTGGCTGAAGGATGAAAATGGTCGTGTCAATGTACAATCTATCTACGAAAGTTTTTGAAATATTCATATCATTGCTCCAAAATTCATAACAACAATAGATCGAAACTGTTTTGATTTTAAGACGCCTGCAATTTTTGGTCAAAGAATATAATTATTATTTTATACATTTTCTGCAAGAATAGAATGCTGCAGAACTGAAAACAAGAGGCCCATGAGCCTTAGTCAGCCATGGTCACTTAAGATCTTATAGGGCTTAAAGCATGCTAAATATCACCAAAATCCATTCATATTAATTGAGCTATGCTCAAAATGTGCAATGGTAAATAAAGGTAGAAATAAGGGCCATAACTCTAAAGTTATGATCAAAACAGTTGTATAAAGCTGCATACCATGGTAAGTCAATATCTGTTCATATTTACTCAAGTTATCGAGTTCACAAGACGACACACAATGACACATCAAGAATTTTTTCAACAGGTCACCAGGACCCTACAAGCCTTTACTGTCATTTCCCCTTTCTGATGGACATGCGTGAGAGTGAAATGATTTTAGAGAACCTCACCATCTTCCTCCTGTAAGGCTGCCTCTGTGACCTTCAGGAAGACCTCCTCCAGGTTCGTATCCATGACGCCATAACTAGAAACATGAAGCTGGCCAAGACCAGTATCCAGGGCGTTGAACAGTTTCTCAAAGTTTCCTTTCTTGGCCTCCTCAAATGGTAGGATGTAGTGCAGTTCTCGAATTGTTTCTGATTTCAAAAACGCTGTGGATACATGTTTTTTGATGAAGTCTGTGACCTTTGACTCTTGACATTTGCTGACAAATGACTTTCTGTTGTTGAGCATGTTGTTGTCTCCCATCTCGGAGAAATCTACAAGCAAATGAAAATATTTCGTTGAATTTTAAAACTTGTGACTTTCAAACATGAAATCAGACTTCCGAACTTGGCCCCAAATTAAATATCATCATATTACATGGCTCATCAGCAAACATCCAAACAACCATAACACTCCTTCACTAACTCAGCAACCAACTCACTATAACCACCGTACAACGTGACTAAGCACCACACTTCTCACCAGCCAATTAACTCCATTTAACACAGACAGTAACAAAACCACCTCTACTACCTGATCTATCCTCCATTACCATTACCGGTACATTTCCAGCACTAGGCCCCCACCACATCATACCTTATAACACTTGCAGCACAAGACCCAACAACTCTAATATATCACCACTTCCTTGTTAATCTCCTATCACATGCTACCATTTAGTAGCTAGGCCCCTTCACCCCGTTAGACCTGTGGTACCCCATTATTAAACCTGTGGTACCCAATAAGATTTTTGGTACCCCATTAGACCTGTGGTACACTATTAGACATGTGGTACCCATTGGATCTGTGGTACCCCATTATTAAACCTGTGGTACCACTTTATTAGACCTGTGGTACCCCATTATTAACCCATTATTAAACCTGTGGTACCCAATAAGACCTGTGGTACCCTATTAGACCTGTAGTACTCTATTAGACATTTGGTACCCTATTAGACATGTGGTACTCTATTAGACCTATGGTACCCCTTAAGACCTGTGGTACACTATTAGATCTATATTACCCTACTAGACCTTTGGTACACTATTAAAACCTCATCTTATGGATATCTAAAGTCATCTTCTGACCTACCCAGACTCTGAATATCCTCCTCTGTCTCTGACTTGACAAGGTTGAGGTGGTACCCCTCCCCAAAGGTGTTCTTCAAGAACAGGGAGGATCCACAACATTTGAGTTCTCCGTTAGATATGATGGCTATACGGTCACCAAGTATGTCTGCCTCGTCCATGTGATGTGTGGACAGCAAGATTGTTCTTCCTATAAAACATTAACACAAAGATAGCCCAGATACATTCAATAATGACTCCCAAGATACACTGAATTACATACTTTTAAAAAGTGAAGACCTCTTTAAAGCAGCATTATGTAAAATTAATGTTACTGACTTATTACACTAAATTTTCATTATTTTCATAAAATTTTAAACAATGTACAATTAATGTTACTGGCTTATTACGCTAAATTTTTAAAAAAATAACTTATTGCGGCATTCAAATGTGAAAGGTTTCCTTTGCAGATTATTCACTCATGTTAAAATTTGCATTTATGCAAAACATTTTACTGACCATGTTTGTATTTCACTAGCAGATCCCAGATGGCTCGCCTGGCATAGGGGTCTACACCAGCGGTCGGTTCATCCAGGATGACGGTGTGGGACCCGCCCACAAAGGCAATTCCCACGGACAGTTTCCTCTGCATGCCGCCTGACAGGCAGTCCACACGACAGTGACGCTTCTTTGGTAGGCCTATATCCTGTATCATCCTACAGAAACATACATTCTCATTGATATGGCTATAGAATACATCAAACAGTAAGACCTGTCTTAATCAAATCAACTGAACTATTTTGACACAGCCAGCTCTCACTATTCATCCAATTGTCCCAATATCTGTGCAGTATTTCAGGGACTAGATGGGCCTTTACTTTTACAGAACTGCCCCAGTAATCTAGACTGTAAAGGCCCAATATACGTAACTTCAGGGAAGTTTTCGTGATTCGGAAAAATTCTGAAAAAAATCCAGTTGATAACCATGCAAAAACAAGCCTAAAATAAAGTAAACCTGAGCGGTAACTAACAAGAAACTCTTGACAAAAAAAATCCAAAGAATTGAAAATAATTCAAGTGGGGCCCACTTCAACAACAAACCGAAGGTAGAAGACGGTTCGAAATGGACGCGTGTTTACAAATAGCGTGTTTTAACCGCGAAAGAATTCATCTTGAATATTGCTGATATCAGTTAATCTTAACTAAATCCATAAATATGTTATTAGGCTTAATTTTCGCTTCAAGTTTTGCCGAAAGTTGTTGTTGAAGTGGGCCCCACCTGAATTATTTGCAATTCTTTGGATTTTTCTGTCAGGAGTTTCTTGTTAGCTACCTCTCAGGTTTACTTCATTATCACTGGAATGTTTTTCAGAATTTTTCAGCATCACGACAAATTTCCTGAAGGTTACGTATATTGGGGCTTTAAAATACATAATGTTTTGCATTATATATTTTAAAATTTCTATTCTCTATCATACTAAATTAAAACTGAAATGCTGGTTCAGCTAATGTTGTAAACATACGTACGTTTCCATTTCCGGTTTGATGTCCTCCATCTTCATCCCCTTGAGGCGAGCATAAAACCACAGATGTTCCTGTACTGTCAGTCTGTAAACAGAAACCAAATACCATTACCAAAGCTGTCAAAGGTTCAATTATCTAATCCCACTGGATCATTTAACAGTTTGCAAATGTTCCAAGATTTTTTTTTTTATAATAATTCTTTTCATATTCCTATTTACATGTCCATATATATACCCATAGGTCATGACTCTCATGAAGACAAAAGCTACTTACAATATATGTTTCAAGTTTATATCTAACAGTAGTATACATTTTCATTTTACCAAATGTAAAATAAAAAGTTAAATCATATGTATAATCATAATTTTCTAACACAGATGTTTGAATACATATTTCATGATGAAAACTAACTAGCGGTACAAATTTTATAATCAAATTAAAAATTTGGGATGTTTCACTTTCAAAATTTTCATAATGTACTGCGATGACAATTTCTGTTATATGGTAAACCTCACTTGTCAAACAGGACGTTGTGTTGGGGACACATTCCCAGACTCTGGCGGATCAGATCCATGTCAGTGCGGATATCATTGTCGTAAATCAGCGCATATCCAGATGTCGGAGGGAACAGTCCAGTCAAAATTGACCTTTATCAGATAAAAGTAACAAGTTTTTATATAAATCTTCATAAATATTTTCATTTTCACAAAAGGCTTTCAAAGACCTACACTTCTTGCTTGGTTTTATTTGTAAAATCTACTTTCATTATTCACATGCTAATCACTAAGATCTTCCTGCCACACTTGTCCAAAAAGTTCATGAGGAAATGTTTTTAACACCTTACATTTTGGTTTCCAGACTAACAAGGTTCCCATGGAAACAATACTTATGAAGAAGAGCTTTACCTAAGAAACAGTAATAAGTAAAGTGTTACAATATGTACGTAAGCTACAGTAAACTCACATTGTTGTTGTTTTGCCTGCTCCATTGTGGCCCAGGAACGATGTTATCTGTCCCTCGTAAAAACTCAGTGTCAAATTTTTTACAGCTAGTTTCTTTCCAGTCTTGTAAATCTGAAAATTGAAAGATGTAACTAGAATTAATCATTTGTAAAACATACACATGCCCTAGATTCTGCTTCCCTTTGAATTGAGTCACTACCTCTTGTTATACCCAAGCCAGTGAAGTAGATACCAGGTCACAGTGACCTACAATTGATATATAAGTGTATTGCTCCTTCAAAACATATCTATTGTTAAGTCAAATGTCTGTCAGGCTCCTGGTAAAATATTGCTCTATATAATGCCAGCTGCTTGTTGCCCCTGTGGGGGCTAAATAAACAAGTGAAAACATAATTTAAGTCATGAACAAGTATCAACAATCTCTAAATTTGTGTTCTCATATCCAAGATGTCTGCATATAAGGATTGACGAACCAACAAAATCAATCACATTATCTTCATCAAAGTTAAAACAAGCAATTGTACAGGCCTAGTTAATTTCTCCTTAAAGCTTTACAAAGTATTTAGAAGTGAAAGTTACCTTTGTGAGGTTCTCTATATGAACACCCTGGGGAAGGTGGGTAGGCTCAGCCTCAAACTTTCTAGCATACTCTGCAACACAACTCAAATATAACATCAGCTTGTTACAATGATAAAAATCATTAGACTTAAGTGAAGTTGAAGTTTCTTCAAAATAATTGAAATAACAGTTACACACATTAATACAAACAATTAGTACGCTTTTTGATGAAGTCGTATTCCCTGCCAGAAAATAGTATATCAATAATCTTGGTACATGTATGGGATTGCTCTCAAATTCAGGTTTTCATAACGAGATCCAATACTAATATAATTTGTAGCTTTGTTTATATTGTATCTATAGACTACACATGGCTGACCTGCGTCCCTTTGATCCAGTGCACAGGCCTGGTCCTCCAGCAGTGAGCTGTAGGTATGGTTACGACGACACATGTCCAGGATGTTACCACAGTCCATTTCCTGTGCCTTAGTGGCCCCCGCACACCAATACGTCTTAGAGAACAGGAAGTACCATGGCCGAGGCAGACCGTACGATCCTGGAAAGGACAAGGAATTGTATGGTTCATTTAGCCAATCGTCTTCATAGTAATGATAATAAGCTCTTAAAACGTTAGATAATCCAACCAGCTGGTCCCAGTTTCATGAATGTTCCTTACCTTAGGGAAACTACTAAACTTAAAATTACCAAAGGAGAGCATTATACAGAAGTTCAGGAGAAAATCTTCAGGAATGTTCCTGAACTTTAAATGCCTTTCTATGGAGAAATTCAAATGAAGGAATTTCCTTAAGTTAAATTTTGGCAAAAGTCATGACATCTACAGAAAATCAAATGATTGAATCACTTAAGAATGAAATCAAATAGCAATCTTTACCAGAACAAATAACAGCATAAACTTGAGGTTTAGATGCAGTGATGTCCTAGTAGTGTCCTATAGTGAAAGCATTAAGCTGAGTACAAAAGTATAATCAAATGAAAGCAATTCCAGATAATATAGGGTAAACATTTATACTTTTCACGCTGTATTCTTCAGTTGACAAATCAAAACTAATTCCAAAGAAAAATACGACATTTTATGATTCACTATTCGATAAGACGATCATAAATTTTGCTGAAATACTTTCAGTGGTTACATAGTATCCACTGGAGTGTGATAGAGTAAAATGGATAATGGGTATATTCCTGTATCCTACCTGGGAAGACATTCTCAATGTACCAGGCCAGAAGTGAGTAGAGGAACGAGTCGAGTATCATCATGAGTATGGATGTGAGTAGACTGTACTCATCGTTTTCTACCGGGGAAAGATGGATGTTATCCCACTGTACTCCGACTCCCTCCTCCTCGTAAAACGCAAAGTACTTCCCGCTCAGGCCGAACGCAGTTGTAGAAAACAGAGACTGGAAACAAGTAGGGAATCTCATGACACAGATAAATGTTTCCATGATGGCATTACATCACTTAACTTCTTAGCTATTGTTTGCTCATTTTTTTTTTTAAATACCCGGTATGTAACCAAAATGATGTAACAGAGAACATTTTTGAAAGCCATAGACAAAGGTTCTGTCCCACTTACATCCTGATCAGCACAAGAAAATTTAACATATCAACTATCATTGTCAAAATCTAAGATGGTTGCTTTTTCAGCCACATTTTTTTTATGGATCGATCAGCTCAAAAAGTGGACATTGTATAACTTATGAAATTGGACGTTGTACGGACCGTGGACCAATGACACAATGATTTGAATAGACCACGATCTGAAGACGGTAGGCTAATAACAGAAAAACGGGTACTTACCACGAGGGACTTGATGACTGCCGAGATTTGGTCTCCAGCCACATCCTCCCTGATGGCTACGTACATGTATGGTACGTAGGTAAGGAAGTACACAATACCAGCACACGCGGCCGCCACCTTGGCCTTCGAGTAGAATGTGCTCACCAAGAATCTGTAACACACAAACCACGTTATCAATACCACAACTACAGGTAAACCATCAATATAACGTTCATTATTTCATTCATCACCTTACTTACTAGAAACATACATGTTTCAGCAGTATTCTTATTAAAGCCATGCTTTATAAATGGCATCATACTAGACTATTTGAGGTTTCTTTGGCTTTTCCAAAGCAGCTACCATCCAAACAGCATATCTCTATAGGCCTTTCAAAGTTTTAGAAGAGGTTGTTTGAAAATTTTGACACAATTGATCCCAGCTGTGAACTTGGATAAGTGGCAGACGACAGACGGTTGTACATCTGTTACATGTTGCGACCCCAACATGTAATTGCATAAGCCTCATTTGCATAAAGGGAATTAATAAAATGCATGAACAAAAGAAAATTTCCGACATTAAGTATTTTAGGGTGTTTAATATCAAATCAAATCTTCATGGATTGAGTGACTTACGAGAATGCTATGGTGACAATGGCAAACACTTCTAGGGTGGTAAACACAACCCAAGGGTTACTGTGGGCCAGGACATTACCAATCTTGAGCATGATGGTGAGCAGGCCCATGGTGATTGTCATCTGTATAAAGGTCATGGTAAACCAGGCACACCAATGGACAGCATTGCTCAGGCCCATCATCCTCATCACCTAGGTAACATAGACTTAACTATAGTGACATCATCCTCATCACCTAGGTAACATAGACTTAATTATAGTGACATCATCCTCATCACCTAGGTAACATGCATGTAATTATAGTGACATCATCCTCATCACCTAGGTAACATACATGTAATTATAGTGACATCATCCTCATCACCTAGGTAACATACATGTAATTATAGTGACATCATCCTCATCACCTAGGTAACATACATGTAATTATAGTGACATCATCCTCATCACCTAGGTAACATACATGTAATTATAGTGACATCATCCTCATCACCTAGGTAACATAGACTTAATTATAGTGACATCATCCTCATCACCTAGGTAACATACATGTAATTATAGTAACATCATCCTCATCACCTAGGTAACATACATGTAATTATAGTGACATCATCCTCATCACCTAGGTAACATAGACTTAATTATAGTGACATCATCCTCATCACCTAGGTAACATACATGTAATTATAGTGACATCATCCTCATCACCTAGGTAACATACATGTAATTATAGTGACATCATCCTCATCACCTAGGTAACAAACGTGTTATTACAGCTTCCATCATCACCCAGGTTACTTACACGTAATTACAGTAACATCACCCTCATCACCTAGGTAACATACATGTAATTACAGCTCTATCATCACCCAGGTTGCATACATGTAATAACAGTCAAATCATTATCATCATCAACTGGGTAACATACATATAATTACCTAGGTTACATAAATACAATTACAGACATCTATTTTATCAACCTGGTGAATATAAGTTTCACCAAGTATATATATAAGTTCATCATAAAAATTCATTAAAGGCCCAATATACGTAACTTTCAGCATAACTGGAAGCGAAAATCAAGCCTAATAACTCATTATATTTATAGATTTAGTTAAGATTAACTGATATCAGTAATATTCAAGATGAATTCTTTCACAGTTACCGGTACAGCAGCAGTTGAAACACGCTATTTGTAAACACGCGTTCATTTCGAACCGTCTTCCACCTTCGGTTTGTTGTTGAAGTGGGCCCCACCTGAATTATTTTCAATTCTTTGGATTTTTTTTGTCAATAGTTTCTTGTTAGTTACCGCTCAGGTTTACTTCGTTTTAGGCTTATTTTTGCATGGTTATCAACTGGATTTTTTTTCAGAATTTTTCAGAATTACGAAAATTTCCCTGAAGTTACGTATATAGGGCCTTTAAGTGAGAAAAAAAAATCATTTGTGATTTTTTAAACTATATAAAAATGTAATTGTGGTAGCCAAGGAATAAGAGTATACAATAATACCCCACTGACAAGCTTAAGCTTTCCCTGCAGTGTCGAACAGACCTGGGACTTTCTCATTAGCAACAGTAAATAGAGTCAGAGGCTAAATGGATCCTTCAGTCCTCCGTTTCCCATGTATAAGTACAAATCTCTGTTGCTCTGGCTGCTGCTGAGGACATCCACCACATGACAGATTGAGATTGAACAGTGATAAATTTATATAGCCTTACCTCCTTTAATCTCTGTTCTTTCTCATACACAATGCTCTGTACCAGCATGGCCACGGAGTAGACCCAGGAAATCGTCAGACACAGGGGCATCACATGTTCTATCATAAACACAAACCTGAAGAAAAAACAATCAATCAAGAAAACAGCCAAGTCTGATCCACGTCATAAATCAACTGCTTTCTAATCTTATTTTAGGAATTTTGAATGTTTCAGAATGTTGTTCCGAATTATTAAGTCATAACAAAGAAAATATATACTCCATTAGAATGAATATTTACCTGCTTCAAATTATAATGGTAAGCTAATTATATAAGGAGAACAGTGTAATAAACTCACTCATCGTATTTGTAACAGGAGTGCGGGAACTGTGTGACATAACTGCCAGGCTCAACGACATCTCGTCCCACCTGTACGTCTATGATGGCACGTTCTATGATGTCCTGAAACCAGAAGGTCAAGGTCAGTAAAGCCAGAGAAACCAGGACCATTTTTGTTTATGTTGAACAACTGATTTGTCTGCTTTTGAAGGAAACATTTTCTGGTAAACATCCTGGCAGATCTGCAATATAATGCTTATGCAGGACTTGCAAGACTTTCCTGAAAGCAGCATATTACTAGGTACAACCTTATTATTAGGTAAATAAATGGACAACTTTGGTCCGACCAGTTCAACAGCTTAAACAAAAATGGCCCCAAAAAACTAATCCTGTTTATATACATTTATGAATTGGCAAATTTAAGGACCAGGCATCCATCATGAATTCCAGAACATGAAAGTGGGACTGAAAATGTATCTATGTATTTCCCCAACAGTGTATCAACACTTTGCCTACCAGAGGTCTAAGCCAACCAGAGGCAAAGGTGGCCATCTTAAATCGTGAAACTTGAAAATTTATTGAAGTATATCCCATAACTTAGCAGGTATATTTTTTGTAAATATATAGCAAAACATATAAATGGTAGTTCCATGAACATCAGCATGGCAACCTACCTGTATCCAAACAAAGCCGAACTGGTAGTAGGGGTGTTGCCACGGTCCTGGTCCCGGGTACCAGTATCGATTCCGTACGTATTTGGTCGTTGGTGTAAACGTTGCATTCTGTCGTATTTTGTATGTGACATGGGGAGGAAGACCTTTACCCTTCTGAAAGTTCTCAAATATCAAACCTGTGGATAACGGAAAATAGACTCTTCATTAATGGAAACAAATTCAAACGTTCCTTTGTCAAAGCTACATTAAAAGCAAAATTGTGCCTTAATCTATTTCTGAGGTACAAAAAACAATTTCAATGGTTGTCTAAATAACTGATCACCACAAAGCTCCAAGTTTCATTTATTTAATATTACTATTTTCATTATAGGAATGATGCTGTTCTAAACACATGTTTTTTTCCCACTGGATTACACATCAGCATGCTAGATTTCAAATAATAGAAAACAATCAGAATTAAGAGTCAAAGGTCAACTTCAAAACTTCCACTCATCCATGTTCTTAACCTTAACAAAAAAATTCCTGGTACAAGAATGCATGACTAACAGATAACAAATAATTACAAATAAACTATTCTAATGAATAGTCAATTACCTGCAACTGTAGTGACGTTTTCTGAATAGGCCTTGGTGAGGAAGTAATCCACAAGATCTTCTTCGGTGCGAAATCCCCGGAACACGTTGAGGTTGATCCCAGCCAGTGTGCTAAGCCAGCCACACGCTGCGTTGTCAATGTTGTTTAGCTCGTGGAGAAAGAAGGCAATATCTGGTATCGAGCTGTTGAGGAACTTCTGGATGCCTTTCACTCCACGTAACATTGAAAACATGCCCTGGTTATTCTTCAGCTGTTTATGCATCTGCAATATAATTAAATGATCGGGCATGAAAACATGTATGGGACACCAGTTTCCTCCCACATTAAGACCCCCACCCCCGGGCACAAACATCCAGGCCAACAAGGTTTCATATAAGTTGAAATAAATTACATCAAATTGTTCATAATCGTTGTAAAATAAATTAAGTTTATATTTTTAAAGGTATGTTTTTAGTATGTTGGAATCACAAATATTACATTTCCTTTTATCTTGTTATTTAGCAAGTATTATTCTGGCATTTTTCCTTGTATTAATTTTTGGTATCACTTTCAAAAACAATGTTTGATGTTTGTAATTTAAAATAATTTACATTTCTATGAAATCAGTGAATATGATTGTATCTAAATCAAAGCATGCTTTAAATTAAAGAATCCTGATGATGGTACCTCTTTGATGGAGGCCAGGTTGTATGCAGTAGAGTTCTCCATTAAGTACGTCCTGAGCTCCCCGGAGATGTTCAGCCACTTCCTGGCGTATGTACTGATCTCATCCATCAAAGCAAATGATTCGTTAGCCTGGAAAACAATACAACAATATACAAACACCTTCCAGGAAAAAAATGAATTGGTTACGACCATTCCAGAACCAATACACGTCCAGGAGATATCAACATCATACCACTGCCATACTGGTAATATTCCAACCCCAGCCGCCTTGACAATTAATTTACAGTGGAAATCAGTTGTTACTGGAAAGAAAATACTGCCGAAACCCCCTCATCTCGAAATTGTAAATTACTTTGTCGGTCCCACATAAACTTCACACTAAACATGTTGTACTTGCTCTACCATTTGGATAAGAATGGAAGATTTTTCAGTTCTGCCAACTTCAAAACGACACTCAACTTTAGTGTGCTTGCACAAGAAATTGAACCTATGACCCCAAGGAGCCTCGTTGGAAGTTCTACTAAGAAAGGAAAATTCCCTCTTGCATAAAACTAGCAGGTAATTGTATTCTTATATAGAAGAAATCATTAACTTGATACCTACACAATTCTCTAGGAGAACAGACCACCAACCATTAACTAATGAAGACTTGAAATAGCCTAACTGGTTGAAACTACATTTTTGTATGATAGTCCTTTTTGAAATAAGAATAACCGTCCTGGCAATCCAAGAGTTTGTTTTTATCTGGCAGATAACTGAAGGCTTACAATAACACACACAGATCAGTAGAAAATGGCTACAGTCTAGGTGTACCCAAGTACATCAGTTTAGTACTCTACAAGTCATAAATGTCTTCCTGGTTGAATTCTGAACTCATTTTTCTGCATACAAATTTTGTAATTCTGGTATACAGTGTGCCTAACAAAAGTATGGTAGCCAACATTACTGACCTTCTTGATGATCTTGTCAGCGGCCGTGTTGTTAGGGGCGTACAGGACTTTAGGGTTGCTGTAGAGAACATGGACCAGGATTTTCAGGTTGTCTTGTTGTGCCCTCGATATCCCAAGGTCATCTGGAAACCATGGAGACAATGAAATTTAAATAAAAAACTCATATATTACTTACATAATCTTTAAGCATTTCCCTGTTAGCAGCAGGCAGGGCGTTCATGTTCAAGCAAGTTCCTTGCTGTTTTGTAGAATTTATCCTAAAAACTTCAGAAAGGACTCTCTGAATCAGCTGACTGCTCTTGATTACTTATTATAATGAGGTGTAAATAATCTTAAATGAACAATGCTTATTATTGTTAAAAAGAAAATGGTCAATTAAACATTTTTCGGAATTGCTTTCTACAATAACCAACAACCACAACTAGAACTGTCATCAGCAGGATAACTAATACCCCAACAGATGATGGCATTGACTTTGAATTTTTCAATCAACGTACAGAAATGGGAACTCATTCCAGATATGTTGGATATATTTGACTTCGCATAAAAGGGACATTACTCCTTTAACAAGACACCCATGAGTCTTAACGATCATCTGACTATAACACAGAGAATGCACAGTATCATTAGAAACACTGAGAGCTGACTGACTCACCAAGGTTAAGATGTTTAATGTCACTCTCCATACGTTTCTTGGGCACCTCCTTGGGCTGTCTGCCACAAAACGTCCTCTGCATTCTATTCCACAGGTGCAGAAATCCAGCAAACTTCGGTGGCTTTTTGGTATGTTGGTCAACCTTTTATTGGCAAACATATCAAATGTGTAAAATGATTATTTTGTTCTTTGTTGTTTAGATGTGACAAAGCATACTAATGCATTTAAAGCTAATATGGCTTCCCTAGCCAGGAGAGGGTAACTCTTGAGTAAAGAAATTTTTGATTTTTTAAAGTTCTTTTGGACCTTTTCAAAGATGACTAGTATTTGATTCAAGCAAATGTTGGTTTCAAGAGAAGACTTGAAATTTTCACTAAATGAAAGGGAACCTGCCTCGAAATACCCTGTTGTTGGCAGGTACCATATAATTAACAGACAGCCATGGACACTTCCTGCAAAATTTCATCAAATTCTGATTAAGATATGAAATGTAAATGGAAGGACAATGATAATTTAATGTACTGTTTATCATTACCTTGTCCTTTTTATCATTGTCGTCATCGCTGTCATCATCATCATCGTCCATTGGTGATGATGTAGTTACGTTGCCAGGTAAACCTGCTGTAACGTTGACAGAACTAGCGGGCGTGGTCAGGTTTACTCGGCTACACGCGTCTTGTGGAAGGGTCTCGGCAAACACGCTCATCTCGTACAGGCTTTCTTGGAACTGGTAGAATTTCTGGAGCTATAGACACAGGGAAAGAAGATTCATGTCACCTGGAGTAAGCTTCAAAACATACAGGCCAGCAGTATCAGTCCATTTTCTCAGACTGGACAGTTTAGTCTTATCCCATTGCTAAACTAAAGCTGTGAGGTCACTAACTTTGTTTTTATTGTACAATATACAGTAGAATGTACAAAGAAATAGCTGTAACTGTCCATCAGTGTTTAACAACAGACAGCAATACAGGTAACATAAATACCAGAAATATTTCGAAAATCAAGGATTCATTTATTCAATACATGGATTTATTAGACACAAGTGTATGAACCATAGACTTGGACAGCATCTCCCAGTTTCATCAATTAGTAAAAAATATATCAAAACTCTTCAGAGAGTAAAATAAGACACATAGAGAATCCAGCTGGGCATCATATTCCTGGTATCATTGTGGAATGTTACGTTATTGTGGAAAAAGTATTTAATAATAATATTTATCCAATAGAGTGCTGTAAAACTTGCTTTGTGAGGAGATGTTTATTAGCATATGGTACACTTCAATTGATTTGCCTTTGTCCAGTTTGCATTTATGTTGCCTATGAATGCCAACTGTAATATGCAATATGATGTCAGTAATGAAATGAAAAGTGTTGATTTGACCATTTGGACCGTGTAGGTTGTAACACCGGAGCAAGATTTGTGGCAGGAAGTTTTCAGAAAAAATAGGACAAGGAGCAATGAGAATATCCATCACTGTTACAGATAGTAGAAATTGGAAGGTCAAGACTACGGACACCAAGTCAGTGTCCCTGTAAGGAAAAGAATTGACTGTGATGTATATATCAAACAATAGCCACTTGCGGAAAGTGATACGAAAAAGATCTTATGGGCTCACGGATGGAGCAAGACAGTTCTATCTGAGTGAGTGTGAAAGATGACCTTTACTTATCAAACTGAGATGTATTTATGTTGATAAAAAGATATAGTGCCCTGGTTAGCATTTCAGGAAATTATATGCAGGCAGATAGATTTCTTCCTGAAAAAGTGGATGAAGGAAACTTCAAATAGTTTGTTTTTTTCTTTTACTGTTTTCAGATAAAACAAACACGGATGGACCAACTGGATCACCCACAGATGGACCCAATATGTGCATCTCAAAAACAAAGTCAGCTTAATGAAAGTGAACAGTGCAGGGATCACGATCTGCCATGGTGATTTAAGTACAAAACTTTCAACAGCATTACAGAGTGAATTGCTGTGAGCAGTTAAAGCGAGGGAAAAGTTGAGAAAGATATAGGGTAAAAGGCTTGTCTACTGCTCAAATAGAATGGATGAAAAATAAGCTCAGAAATTGTTGTTCAATACACTGGAAGTCCAACAAAGTTTAAAACTGCAGTCCACCACTGCTACAGCAGTCTGAAGCTTTCTGGAAGGACTGGAACCAGCAGTGTATTATAGAGAAGTGTTGGAGACATTTGTGAGCTTGAAGAGCAGACTCTACCTGTCACTGCATTCATAGACAACAAAGTGTGATGGAAGGTCTTCAGTCTTGTTTATGACAAATGACTAAGGATAGACATTGCTGCCATTGTTGAAATGAGCTCTTGTTTACTAGAAGTTAAGGTTGTACAGAAGTGTGGAATAAATGGAACGAAGACAGACTGAGGTATTGTCATCTCCTGAGAATTAAATGTTCACACTTGAAATGATCGGTATTGTCATCTCCTGAGAATTAAATGTTCACACTTGAAATGATCGGTATTGTCATCTCCTGAGAATTAAATGTTCACACTTGAAATGATCGGTATTGTCATCTCCTGAGAATTAAATGTTCACACTTGAAATGATCGGTATTGTCATCTCCTGAGAATTAAATGTTCACACTTGAAATGATCGGTATTGTCATCTCCTGAGAATTAAATGTTCACACTTGAAATGATCGGTATTGTCATCTCCTGAGAATTAAATGTTCACACCTGAAATGATCGGTATTGTCATCTCCTGAGAATTAAATGTTCACACCTGAAATGATCGGTATTGTCATCTCCTGAGAATTAAATGTTCACACTTGAAATGATCGGTATTGTCATCTCCTGTGAATTAAATGTTCACACCTGAAATGATCGGTATTGTCATCTCCTGAGAATTAAATGTTCACACTTGAAATGATCGGTATTGTCATCTCCTGAGAATTAAATGTTCACACTTGAAATGATAGGTATTGTCATCTCCTGAGAATTAAATGTTCACACCTGAAATGATCGGTATTGTCATCTCCTGAGAATTAAATGTTCACACTTGAAATGATCGGTATTGTCATCTCCTGAGAATTAAATGTTCACACCTGAAATGATCGGTATTGTCATCTCCTGTGAATTAAATGTTCACACTTGAAATGATCGGTATTGTCATCTCCTGAGAATTAAATGTTCACACTTGAAATGATCGGTATTGTCATCTCCTGAGAATTAAATGTTCACACCTGAAATGATCGGTATTGTCATCTCCTGTGAATTAAATGTTCACACTTGAAATGATCGGTATTGTCATCTCCTGAGAATTAAATGTTCACACTTGAAATGATCGGTATTGTCATTTCCTGAGAATTAAATGTTCACACTTGAAATGATCAAGCTGGACTGACTGGTACTCAGGACCCAATATCTGGACATGAACATCATGTCCATTTCCACATAGAGTCATGCTACCTGTAGCCATGCATGGAAGACCGTATCTCATGCTGCATACAACTACATTGTCATAGTTAGCTTCATTACCTGTACATTGTTCAGTAGCTGTCCATTCAACACAAAAAGGTTACCATTATCAATAAGGAAGGGGCACTGTGTTTAAGTAGGAAATATGCCTCAATCTGTCCATTCTCTTTCTCGTTTACATAATGACCATCCCTTTAAAAATCACATTTGAATGTAGTTTTGATAAAGAAAAAGGCTTCATATAAAGATCTATATAAAGGAGGGACTTCAATTAATACCAGCAATAAACTTTTATGGAAGTTTATTTTGGACTTTGAGATAAACTTTTGTTTAAGATCAGTTGGCAGAAGCATAACAAGGTCATACTAAGCTTGCTTAATAATAAACTAACCTATCACCTGCCATTTCATGACCCACACTGTCATACAAATCTCCCTCATTTTCTCATATGACCAAGTAGTACCAGGTACTAAAATAAGTAAAGTTGTATGATTTCGGAACTTATTGAAGAGTTGAGATAAGACCACTACGGTTGATGGCAGGTATGTAAAGTTGGATGGTAAATCAATTAAATTACACATCTATACTTCAGGGCACGGTTGTTCAAAGGGTGATCAGCTTAATCACTATTTGACAACATTTTTCAAACTTTAACAATTCTGTCAGTGTACCAGGTAAAATTTTTAGATTTTGCATGTAAATTGACACTGTTAGATATTTGATATTTGCGAAGTTGTAACTCAATCTATGGTTTCATTTAAAAGTTACAGGATAATTAAAATTTGAGCTAATCACTGATTAAGCTAATCATCTTTTGAACAACTTGGCCCTGGTTGCTTTACCTGAAGCTACTTTCACTTTATGACTTACATAAAAAATAAAAAAATTACATAATTTCAGTGGCTGAAATTATACAGAAATGATTTCTCAACCTCCACAAGTAAATTCAACCCATGTCCTTATGGTTGACTCACCTCCTTCATGAAAGTCTTTACTTTGTTCTCAAGAGATGTCAGATTTACTGCATACAGTTGTAACTGAAACATCAAACAAGTATTTGAAAATAAACAAGAGGCACAACGGGCCTTAATGCTCACATGAACTACATCGATCTAGAGTCAATATTAGATAATTGTTTTTGTGACGAAAAAAATTCTACGACTAAAAGGTTAGAGTAGTTATTTTAAATGTTTAGATTGCATAAAAAGTAACAACACTTCTTTGGCAACGAAAAATCAGATATAACAAAATATTTTTGAAGTACTAATCAGCAATGTGTAAAAGGAGTGAGTTGGTGTGGGTTGTACATAGCTGGACAGAGCATGCTTCCTTTGCTCAGTTGGAAGAGTCGTGTTTTATCATAACAGGAATGTGTGTTTTTCCCTGTTCTATAACACAATCTATATCACAATCAGTACTTTTAAATCAGATCTGGGTCATATGATGGTACTTACGGCATTGATCACCTCCTGGTCGCTTATCTCCCTTTTGAGGAGGTTTGACAGGTCCAGCAGCTGGGTCTTACTCATGTTACACATGCGGTTCTTGGCATCAGTCTAGCAGGAAATACAGTTTTAAACACGTGTAAATTTCAGTACAGTGACTTATAAATAACTATTTGGTAGTGCAGTCAGACCTCGTTATCTCGTTAAGTCGACAGGATCAAGGTAAACTTAGTTACCGAGTATTCGAGTTGCGTGAGTATGAATGCTAGTGTAAAGCTTGGCCGGGACCGTGAAAATACTTCAAATTAAACGGGGTCTTCGAGTTATACCAGTTCAGGATAAAGAGCTTCGACTGTATAAATTAAGAATTAGAACTGCTTTGCCCCAACTTTTTTTTCTTATTCAAAGCTAATATTTTCCCCCAGAAAAGAAGAACATGTCTACAATAAACCCTTGCGGACCTACAGACATGTAATAAAGACTTTACAGTGCATTCCTAACGAACCACAGGAACCCAAATTAATAAGTTCTCAATTGTAAAACAGTTTTATAACAGCCAGCAAGAACAAGGGACCCTAGAAATGACCTTTTTTATTGGTACTGTATAACTTATTGATGTATTAAATAATCTGTAGAATCTCCAAAACATCTAATTTTTTTCTCAAAATAAAATGTGGTAACAACTTTAAACTTACGATGTACGTCTCGTTACTTGCGGTCGTCGGAACAATAACTTTGAGGAATTCATCATTACAAGCTAGCTGGTGTAATGCTGTAGGAGAGAATAGCACCATCTGAAACAGGAAAGATAAACATACCATGAAATGCTTTTACAACCCATCATCATCGACTAAAATATAAAGTTTAAATTAGTTTTACATATAAAGTTTAAATTAGTTCTACAATTACTTTTTTAAATGTTGAATAAAATAACAAATCAATTTTATGCACTATAGATGTACTAGAAGGCCGGAATGGCCAAGTGGTTAAGGTTTCTAAATTCCTCTACCACTACTGGGTTGATGGTTCAAAGATTACATGGAGTAGTTGCCGGGTACTGGCTATGTGTCCATATGCTTTTTCATCGAAAACTTGAACTTTCTTCTTCGACCGAAATATTGCATATCCTAAAATGACCATTATAGCTGTCAATAGGATGTAAAATACCAACAAACCCCACCAAATTTAACATATATGTGTACTGTCTTTCTAAAACATTTTTCACATACTTCTTTCAAGTCCCTTAAATCACAAAGATGAAACATGCGTCGGAAAAATAGTTTATTAAATATTCTGAGCTAACCTTCAGAAATTCAGCAGTCTCCTGAGGAGTGATAGAGTTTAAGTCTTGGTTGCTGTCTATCAGTCCTAAATAGGGGACCAGGAACTTCTGTACCAACGGGTCGGCCAACAAACCGTCGTTCTCTATGACCTTGTAAAACAGAGCCTCTGAAGAATCTGTACTTTGTGAGTGGAGGGCTTCCTCTAAAAGTTCACTCTCATTTAGAAAGGACTGAAAAGGCACTTGCTGGAACTCTTTGTGGTGCAAGAGTGAAGAAAGGTGTAAACCGCCTCCTGTGATGTCTCTACGGAGTCTTTGTAAAATGGTGGCGTGTGTAGTCTCAGGATCCACTCCAAATAATAGCTTGTTCAGCTGCATTGAAAATTTGTGACTAAATGACATATTGTAGAAATTATTAATATTCTGTCCAACGTATTTTCACATTAAGGTATATTTACATTTGTGCTGCGACCCACTATATGAACATTACCAGCAAAAATGCCTTTCATAAACGTATGAAAGCAATGGTTCTCAAGACGTAGCATGTGGCTTAATTATGACGTCATAGATCAAGCTTGTTCAATGAGAGTCTTGTCACGCCGCTTCAAATAACATGGAGAATGCCTTTGCTTCAAACGCTCAAATGACTAATTATTATCATTATCAATTTTATTGGTCAGCCGTTAGATCCATATTTAACATGAAGCCCTAGCAGGCTTCATTCAATATGGATGTAACGGCTGACCTTTCATAGCACTATGAAAGTTAAAAAAATGACTTTCAATCCCTATGTAAAGCAAGTACTGTAAATGTATATATTTCAGTGGGAATCTTATTTTAGCAATCTTTGCACTGAAAACTTTTCTCTAAATTATGAATGAGCTAATTATAGTTTCTGTATACTACTTTCTACATCAAGTATTGTGAGTCAACAAATCATCATTGCGCTTAGCTGTTTAAGTTTTGTTCAGCACTAAAATTTTAGTGCACCAAAATAATATTTGGGTAGTCAGATTGTGATTTCTTACCAAAATTTCAAATCCTGTTTGCAACACATTGGATATATAGTTTCTGATGTTTGCATCATCAATTTATTTGCTTACAATTACCGGTAAGTAATTTGAAGAACAATAAATCCGTTTTAAGCATTTGTAAAACTGAAGTGCTTCCAACATTTTGTCACCACAAACATTTACTGGAAATAATATTTATTGACACAGTCAAATAATCAAACTTATTCATTTTTTTCTTGACACAAAATTTCTTTTTCTTGACACAAAATTTCTCTAAATTATTTTGAATGTAATAGAGGTATGCGATGATACTGATGGGTATTCAATACAATTTATTGAAATAGGTTTCCGCTTTCCAATATCCAAAGTTTATGTAAATGAAAATCTGGCCTGAATGTTAAGTAAAGTTAAGTTTCATTTTTTTTCGAAAGATATCTGATCCATTAAGATTTGATTGAAAACAGTATGTGTTACCTCAGAGACGTGGATAGTGGCATTCATAATGGTGTCTACGTCATCCATGGGCAGAGATAGGTTCCTGTGAAGGTAATCGGCAAACTTCCGTCTGTCCCCGACCACAGAACTTAGCTGGAAATCTGTTACAAAGATATACCCATCATTTATTATGTGCTTCAAAACATATAATAACATACAGGTAAACCTCGTTATCTCAAAGTTGGTGGGACTGTGAGTTTAAACCAGGGCCAGTATTCATGAAACTGTTCTCCTGCTCAAGCATGGGCTCTGTGCTTAAGCCAGCTTTCTTGAAACTCACCTGAATCATGGCGAAGAGTAAAAAAATCATTGCATTTGTTGAAAACAGCTTTTGTCTTCATGTCTCTTCAAAGTTTTACCAAAACTTTGACAAAATTAGATTGTTTAAATAATTTATAGCCATAAAAAGAAATAAGGCTTGAGCACAGAATCCTTGCTTGAGCATGAGAACGTTTTCATGAATACGGGCCATCTTGGATTAATACAAGTTCGAATTAACAAATGCAACATTATTATTTTTGATGGAATTTAGGAAGACATTATGCAGAACTAGAAACAAATTATTGACTACTACTATATATAACTATATAAGAAGAAAAACAGAATTTTCAGGTCATTTTTGCTTGCAATAAAACAACGTTATTACAACAACAATGATTTAGATTTTTCAATTCTCTCCTAGAGTTATAAACATTATCTGTAATTGCGGTTGACATGTAAATAATGAGAATAACTTGGGAATATTTGTGAAACTGACATTTATACATCCATTCCTGCTTTGACAAAACTAGAGCAAAATCTAATCAAGGCAAATGTTGGAGCTGTATTTCTCTAGATGTATCTACAGTTACCTATATTTGATATCTAGGTGCAGTATTCCTCTAAATGTATCTACAGTGACCTATATTTGATATATTGGTGCTGTATTCCTCTAGATGTATCTACAGTGACCTACATTTGATATATTGGTTCTGTATTCTTCTAGAATATCTACAGTGACCTACAATTGATATAAAGGTGCTGTATTCTTCTAGAATATCTACAGTGACCTACAATTGATATATAGGTGCTGTATTACTCTAAATGTATCTACAGTGACCTATATTTGATATATTGGTGCAGTATTCCTCTAGATGTATCTACAGTGACCTATATTTGATATAAAGGTGCTGTATTCTTCTAGAATATCTAGTGACCTACATTTGATATAAAGGTGCTGTATTACTCTAAATGTATGTACAGTGACCTTTATTTGATATATTGGTGCTGTATAACTCTAGATGTACCTAGTGACCTATATTTGATATGTATTGGTGCTGTATTCCTGTAGATTATCTACAGTGACCTACATTTGATATAAAGGTGCTGTATTCTTCTAGAATATCTACAGTGACCTACAATTGATATATAGGTGCTGTATTACTCTAAATGTATCTACAGTGACCTATATTTGATATATTGGTGCAGTATTCCTCTAGATGTACCTAGTGACCTATATTTGATATGTATTGGTGCTGTATTCCTGTAGATTATCTACAGTGACCTACAATTGATATAAAGGTGCTGTATTCTTCTAGAATATCTACAGTGACCTACAATTGATATAAAGGTGCTGTATTACTCTAAATGTATCTACAGTGACCTATATTTGATATATTGGTGCAGTATTCCTCTAGATGTATCTACAGTGACCTATATTTGATATAAAGGTGCTGTATTCTTCTAGGTATATCTACAGTGACCTACATTTGATATAAAGGTGCTGTATTACTCTAAATGTATCTACGGTGACCTAAATTTGATATTTTGGTGCTGTATTCCTCATTGACCTACATTTTGGTATGTTTGTGTAGTACTTCACAAGATGTTTTCTCATAGACTTACATACCTGGTGTATTAGTGTATCATTTCTCAAGATGTTTCACAGTGACCTACATTTGATATATTGGTGTAGAACTCTTCAAAATGTTTCACATGACCGTGAAGATTGAGGATTTTTGGATATTAATATTATTCAAACATATGAATTTTAATTATGAGCTTTCCTCACCACGGCCATGTTTGAACAGCTCGTGCAGTGTAGCTGGGTCATCAATGATACTTTTGTAGATGTACGGTAAGTCATCCATCTCGGAGGGCGTGTAACCAGGGTTGAAGAAATGGTGGTTCTTAGCAACTGACTGCAGCTGGTTCAGGAACTGAGTGGTACTGTAAATCAAACAAGTCACATCAATAAAACATATTTATCAAGTGACTTGTACAAGGCACATGTGTATATGTGTGGTTCAAGGATGCTCTAGATTAAGATTGGTTAGCATTTCTTCAAGCATAATAAAGGAGAATGATTCAAAATTTCTTTTATTTCCCTAGTTGGGTACCATACCTCTTCTCTACAGAGCATATGCTTCCTTGTTAATATCTCCCTATGAGTGTATGTCTGAGTGTGCTGGAGATGTGTTCTGTTGATTGGTAATGGGACCATACTTCCAAAGGTATCTTTTATAGGGAAACCTTACTGAAGGGCTACAGCACAGATACTACAACATCCACCCAGCCCATTTTATACTCTACATGGCTTATTGGAGTTGAGTGGGCTGAAAAAAATCTCATTATCTGAATAGTCGATGTATATGACGACTTTGGGGATCGAACCTAGGCCGTCTGCATGGAAGCTAGGCTGCAGCGTCAATTTACAAACAATCAACCAAACCACCCAAAAAGAAAACTGTCCCAAGGCCTATCAAATGCATCTTTAAGAAAGTGTATGGGAAAATGTCTTGAATGTATGTGTGTATATATATACCAGATCTGTACACAATGTATTTATAAACCTACAAACAGATCCCTCAATTCAGGACAGGATGTATACAATTGACATTAAGGTCACTCTCACTTTCTGAAAGGAAACCACACTTGGTCATGCAACCATCTGATAAAGTATTAAACAATAGACAAGGAGAGAAATGGACAATGAGATCATATACCTGTTTCCCACAGTGTATAGACAAGACATCGATCAAAAACAAGAATGCCAGATATTTTCTGTCAGGTTTGTTAAACATTTCACAAATGAGCTAAAAGTCCTTGCAACTAATATATCAATAAATACTAGCAAATTACATAACCAGTAATACACGCCCTAATTATTAGCAAATAATATATAATTACTGATAATTTATCCCCTAAATATTAGGAAATTGCAGCACCGAAATATAGATACATGTATGCGCTTCCTAACTTACACTGTTAAAAAAACCCTTGAGACTAGCTTTAACAAACTATGTTTCAATAATTCATTAATTCCTCTGAGACGATAATTTAAAATAGAATTAAAATAAGTGGGTCATGGTTAACAGCCAAGGATTCAATGAAGCGTGAATTTTATAAACACGAAAGATCATTGAAGCCTAAATTTTATGTCTCAGTAACATTTACTCATAACCCATTCACCCCTGTAATTCTATAATAAACTATTCCATCCATTGAATTGGAAAAGTTCAAATGTGCCTTCAGGGACGAAGGAGCAAAATGCTGTGTACTATATAGAGGAAGACAGACGTAGACCCAGCCATAGCATTCATATATCAATAAAATTCAATCATCCAGAATTCTCATTATTGTAAACTGTTGTAAAACTAAACATTGAACAATCATCCAGCTGTTATCATTGTACCTTCATTTATAGATCGCACTTGTTTCAATCAATCAACTAACTGATGGTCTTACAAAACCAAAACAAAATTTAATTGCTCATGGCATATATATACAATATAATTTCACCAAAGCTTGTTTGACAGAAGCAGTTCCAAACAGGATCCTGCATGACGGGCTGTTTACATCAGTAATACCACCGGCCATAAACAGCTAAATCAAAGCGTTAGGGAAGCATGTTAAAACATGTCCGATGTAAAAGTTGTGTGATGTGCACAATGTTACACTGACTTCACCAGGAGCTGTATATCAGCATGTCTAGACAGGGTTATAGTGTACACAGAAACCAGACCTGGTCATTAACACACAGGTTATAATTCACTCACAACTGAGTCATGGAAGTATATATCAACAAGCAAGGCAATAACTGACAGGCCATACAGACTGTGACAGGGCCATACCAAGTCAATAACAGGCTAATAGGGGCCATAACAAGGCCATAACAGGTCATTAACAGATTATAGAGGCCATACCAGGTCATTAAAGGCTTATAGAGGCCATACAACGGCCATAACCAGGCCATCAACTGGCTTATAGGGGCCATTCAAGGGCCATACCAGGTCATCAACATGCTTATAGGGGCCATACCTGAGGTCATTAAAGGCTTATATGTGCCATTCAAGGGCCATACCAGGTCATTAAAAGGCTTATAGGGGCCATACCAGGGATATACCAGGTCATCAACAGGCTTATTGGGGCCATACCTGAGTTCATCAACAGGCTTATAGAGGCCATTCAAGGGCCATACCAGGTCATTAAAAGGCTTATAGGGGCCATACAAGGGATATACCAGGTCATCAACAGGCTTATAGGGGGCCATACAAGGGCAATACCTGAGTTCATCAACAGGCTTAAAGAGGCCATTCAAGGGCCATACCAGGTCATTAAAAGGCTTATAGGGGCCATATAAGGGATATACCAGGTCATCAACAGGCTTATAGGGGCCATACAAGGGCAATACCTGAGTTCATCAACAGGCTTATAGGGGCCATACAAGGACCATACCAGGTCTTCAACAGGCTTATAGGGGCCATACCAGGTCAATAACAAGCAAGGACTGTTATAGCGCCAATTTATTTAAGCTACATGTAGGATTATAACAGGCTTCATATAGGATTATAACAGGCTACATGTAGGATTATAACAGGCTTCATATAGGATTATAACAGGCTACATGTAGGATTATAACAGGCTTCATATAGGATTATAACAGGCTTCATATAGGATTATAACAGGCTACATGTAGGATTATAACAGGCTACATGTAGGATTATAACAGGCTACATGTAGGATTATAACAGGCTACATGTAGGATTATTATGTGTACAGAGCCATACTTATCTATACAGAAGTACCAACAGACTAGGACCTTTACAGACCCATACATGGATATCATCACTTCAAGACTACAACACCTGCAGGGCTATAACAGGATCTTCAATTCAAACAAGGATATGGACTGGCCTAGCCAAACACACAGGTCAAGAATGTTATATATTTGTATATAAACACACAGACCTGAAGTCACACAATTTTTAATTACCTCTCCAGATGGCACAGTGGTCACAAATCAATATTATCATACACTGGTATTTTCTTAATTTGATGTCCATCAATAGTCAAAGAAAACTACAAAATTCTGACCAATCAATAATTCAGAATGACAGAAGGGTTGTGGGGAGTTTAATCACCATATAGAAGATATAGAAATACTCTACACCAGGAGAATTATCATTCAGCAAACATTCATCTCTTCAGGTAAAATCCATACGATTGGCCTACACTACACCTTACAGAGAAAATACTACAAGTACATTTATTTTATATAAACTATGTATATATACATTGTATACTATGTATTATAAATCAAGTCAAGAAAATGTGTTCCATTGCCTAGTTGTGATGTTAGGTGGTACTTGGCTCCTTAAACCTTATAACTTCAAACAGACGTCCTGTTTCTCTGCGTGCTCATGGCAGACAAAAAAACTCTAAGGTGAAATAGAGAATTTCTGTATCATTAAAATTCTACAGTTATATCATTTTTACAGAGATTCCATTTTTCAAGAGTAAAATCAATCTTCTCTTTAAAAAAAATCCATTAGGGAAGATTTTTATCGTTTGGGAATTTTTCACAAAAATGGAAAGTTAAAATTTTATGAGATATTAGATCGTAATCCATACAGATACTTCAACTACTATATTCATACCAGAGCAGACAGGATATAAAATAGAAATATAACCTAAATTATATAATTTTCATAAACCTGAAACATGAAAAATCAATTACTGTTGTAGACACCTTATTACACAAGTCTGGCTCGGCTCTTCAGCACCAGCTCCAGAGGCAGCTAACGAGCACCTACGGCAATATTTTACTGCCTCAAATCCTCACTTTTGTTTTCTTATAATATCATTCCAAGCTGCTTTTATAGCTTTTCATACAGAAGAGATTTCAATAGGCTCATAAAGAAGAGAAGTACCAAAACTATCTAAAATAAATAATCTTTTACATGATTTATTTTTAAGTCTTTCTTTCTTCAATCTGAATACGGTAGAAGACATTATTTTCTTTAATCTTTATTTCATATATTCCTGTTAGCATGAAACAAATAGTTGAAACTTGTACTGTTCTAATATTCCAATGACAAGAGTCATATAAAGTAGCAACAAAAACCATTTTCAGGACTTTGATAACTATGAAAAATTATGAAAATTAACAAAGAATATTAATAATCACCATATCATATTTCTCAGACAATAAGCTCATACTAAGTAATAAGCCCATCCCCACTTTTGACCTCCCCACTGTGCACTTAAAAGATGCCTGGTAATAAACTAACCCCCAAATGCCCCTCTTTTGACCAGTCCACTATGCATTTGGGGGATGTCTGGTAAAAAGCCCACCCCTGTACTTCTGACCTCCCCCTATACATTGGTGGGGGTCTGGTAATAAGCCTGCCCCTGTACTTCTGACCTCCCCCCTATACATTGGGGGTGTCTGGTAATAAGCCAACCCCTGTACTTCTGACCTCCCCCTATACATTGGGGATGTCTGGTAATAAGCCTGCCCCTGTACTTCTGACCTCCCCCTTTACAATGGGGGATGTCTGGTAATAAGCCTGCCCCTGTACTTCTGACCTCCCGCTATACATTGGGGGTGTCTGTTAATAAGCCTGCCCCTCTACACTTGAGCTCCCCCTATACATTGGGGGTGTCTGGTAATAAGCCTGCCCCTATACTTCTGACCTCCCCCTATACATTGGGGGTGTCTGGTAAAAACTGGCCCCTGTACTTCTGACCTCCCCCTATACATTGGGGATGTCTGGTAAAAAGCCCACCCCTGTACTTCTGACCACCCCCTATACATTGGGGAATGTCTGGTAATAAGCTGGCCCCTGTACTTCTGACCTCCCCCTATACATTGGGGGTGTCTGGTAAAAAGCCTGCCCCTGTACTTCTGACCTCCCCCTATACATTGGGGTGTCTGGTAATAAGCCTGCCCCTGTACTTCTGACCTCCCCCTATACATTTGGGGATGTCTGGTAAAATTAACACCCCTGTACTTCTGACCTCCCCCTATACATTGGGGGTGTCTGGTAATAAGCCTGCACCTGTACTTCTGACCTCCCCCTATACATTGGGGGATGTCTGGTAAAATTAACACCCCTGTATTTCTGACCCCCCCCCCCCCCTTTATATTAGGGGATGTCTGGTAATAAGCCTGCCCCTGTACTTCTGACCTCCCCCTATACATTGGGGATGTCTTGTAAAAAGCCTGCCCCTGTACTTCTGACCTCCCCCTATACATTGGGGGTTGTCTGGTAATAAGCCTGCCTCTGTACTTCTGACCTCTCCCTATACATTGGGGGTGTCTGGTAATAAGCCTGCCCCTGTACTTCTGACCTCCCCCTATACATTGGGGGTGTCTGGTAATAAGCCTGCCCCTCTACACTTGAGCTCCCCCTATACATTGAGGGTGTCTGGTAATAAGCCTGCCCCTGTACTTCTGACCTCCCCCTATACATTGGGGGATGTCTGGTAATAAGCCTGCCCCTGTACTTCTGACTTCCCCCTATACATTGGGGGTGTCTGGTAATAAGCCTGCCCCTGTACTTCTGACCTCCCCCTATACATTGGGGGATGTCTGGTAATAAGCTTGCCCCCTGTACTTTCAGGTCGCAGCCAACCTGTATGACCAACCACATTAGTAGTACAGTAGATGCTCTAACAATCTTACCAACAACGCGGACCTCCACTAGGAATGTGATCTAGTAAGCATGAAAAATAGTGAATGAAACATGGCAAACCAGTAAAAAATCAATCTCATCTCTTGAGTTTCCTGTTTTCTTGCAGAAAAATTTATTACCTATTCAAAATTTGTGTGATTTTTGATTTTTCATAACTTGAATTACTATCTTAATTTCCGGAAGAAAATGAAATATGCAACTATCAGAAAATCTGTACATACTTTGCATGATGGAACTCGCGGAAGCCATTTTTGTCTTTGGAAAGTCCTCCGTCACAAAACATCTGCATAATCGGCACAACACCAGAAGATGGTAATGGTTCTGCATAATAACTTCCTGAAATAAGTAAACAAAACAACTCAATGACTATAAGGATGGACTAAAAAAACAAGGCATGTTTTATGTCTGAGGAATAGCTATCAGAGCACTCAGTTTATTGTGGGCTACAGTGACCAAGTGTCTGACAACGTTCTGCTACAATTAGCTATCCACCACTGGATAGCAGGTTCAAGGCCTTTGTAGGACAGTTACCAGGAACTGCCTGAATTGGAGGTGTTTTTTTTCCAGGAACTATGGCTTTCCTCCAGCACCATAACTTGGTATATCTTTAAATGACAATTTGTACATTTTATCTTGAAACTAGAAATGTCTGTGAGACATAAATGCCCCCTTCTCCCATATGAAATCAGTAGTTATTCAAATAAGCTGGTTACATGACCATGAGACGCGACGTGACGGGATGGGACGGACATGGGTATCACTATATGCCCCCCCCCCCCCCCCACCCATTTCATGGCGGGGGCATAATAAAAAGATTTTTTTATTTTCCTGCATAAGTTTAATTATCAAAGACTTATTTCTTCTCTCATCACGTCGTTGTGCAAAGTTTTCAGGTTAAAATGGAATGTGTCTGGAAAGCATGTCATGGCATTTACCTTGTGGCATGGGCACCGCTGGCTGTTTCTTTCTGATGAGAATCAAGATGACAAACAGGACAAGGGGAATGAATACCTCAAACAGCAGCACAAACTGAAACACATAAATAAACAGCTACATCAATACAACGCTTTAACATCCACGGGGTATCAGGGAAAGCATGTTGGTCAAGAAAATTTCTTACCATATGATACAATGTACTTGTGACATCCATGCATGTTAAAGAGATGGAAAATAGGAACATTTACTGAATGTTTGTTGTAAATACAAAATATAAAACTAAATCAGTCATTGAAATCAAAATAAAGTATGAGCACACAGCTATTTGTATCGATGATGTAAAATAAGATTTATAGATATAGGTCACTAAGGTGCAGTAAACATACTTATATTTTGGTGTATTCATATTTCAGCACATAAATGAACAGAAAAGCACAATGATAAATTGGTTCACTCACTATACAGTACCTGCTGTTGATAAGTAATATTCAGGTATAGCAATCATAATTTAACGGAATATGCTTTCCGTAACAAAACTCGCTTAAATAAGTTAAACATTAAAATATGTATGTTTCCGTGAGTTGGAATATTAAGAATGATTTTTTTTTTAATTCAGACAAAAAACTCATCAAAATGTACAAAAGGGATCACTTCCCTGCGTAGGTGCTGGTAAAATTGTTCATCTAAACATGAACTGATGGATGGCATGGGCCGATCTAGACAGACACCTGCGGTTCCAGTATTTCCATAACACCCCCACCATCACCACTCCACCCTCCCAGATTGTAAATTAGCAAATTTTACATCACATACCAAATCAGCCCAAGGCCTTTTATTTTATTTGATTCCTGAAAGTCTGATTTTATCACCTAAATTAAACCAATGTTTGTCTTTTGGAGGGCGTGTCTAGCATATTACATGGAGTAAGGGCTACTCATAAATTACAGACATCGTGATATGGTGTTTCTCATCAGCTTCTCACACTTGATACACAGTACTGGCAGCAACCCAAAACACTTTTGTGCATCATGTGAAATAAACCACCCCTCTCTTGAATCGTTTCATCAAAGAGCTGCAAAACCTAGCCTCACCTTTACAATTGGCGTAATTTGAAATGTGACATTCTCAAATTAATACGCATAAACACACAGCAACAATGAAAAGGTGGAATGAGCGATGGGTTTCTGTGTTAGTGTTAGCTGTAGGATCAGAAATCATTTCAACAGAGAGAGAGAAAAAACCATTACACTTTCCAAATGAATTTGCATCACCTCACAGCTATGTGATGTAATAGAAGAATGGACCAGGTTATGCATGTTTGAATAATCTAGAATCAAAACTCATAGCACAAATATTGTATATTTTTTTCATTGATTAATGAACTCAAAGAAATTCACTTCCATTAATGAATATAAAGCAACGTTAAAGCCATTCACTTGAGGTCTAGTAATCCTTCGAACTCATATCAGGTACACTTGAATTAATTAATTTCAATTAAATAAAAAAATCTAGCTATAATTCTGAACACGGTTTATCTCAAAATTTAACAGAATAATGTTTCTAGTGCATATGTATCAGGACATGCACTGAGGTGGCTGGTTCAAGTTGTGTACGTGTAGGATCTGAAATCCTCCTTAATTAACATCGCAGGATTCCAAAATTATGTCGAAGACACTCACTCACTCACTCAGGAGATTACTTCAAGTACAACAGTGGCATGAGACTTTTTTCAGCCAACTTTAAATATCCATGCATAATATATAAACCATGCAACCATGGAACATTATTGCTGTCACAAAATATGCCAGTTTTCCGCAACAACTACCCACATTATAGCCAGAAACCTATTGCACCGCAACAACAACCCATATTATACCTAAAAACCTATTGCACTGCAACAAGTACCAATATTATACCCAGAAACCAATTATACTGCAAAAACTACTTATATTATAGCCAGAAACCTACTGTACCTCAAAACTTTCCACATTATATCCAGAAACCAGTGGTACCACAAAAACTACCCGCACTATACCAAGGAACCAATTGTACCATAACAACTACCTACAGGTATATTGTGGCCAGAACCAATTGTGCTGCAACTACTTCAAACATTATAGCCAGAACCAATTGTGCCGCAACAATTTCCAACATTATAGCCAGAACCAATTGTGCCGCAACAATTTCCAACATTATAGCCAGAACCAATTGTGCAGCAACAACTTCCAACATTATAGCCAGATCCAACTGTGCCGCAACAATTTCCAACATTATAGCCAGAACCAATTGTGTCGCAACAATTTCCAACATTATAGCCAGAACCAATTGTGCCGCAACAATTTCCAACGTTATAGCCAGAACCAATTGTGCCGCAACAATTTCCAACACTATAGCCAGAACCAATTGTGCCGCAACAACTTCCAACATTATAGCCAGATCCAACTGTGCCGCAACAATTTCCAACATTATAGCCAGAACCAATTGTGTCGCAACAATTTCCAACATTATAGCCAGAACCAATTGTGCCGCAACAATTTCCAACGTTATAGCCAGAACCAATTGTGCCGCAACAATTTCCAACACTATAGCCAGAACCAATTGTGCCGCAACAACTTCCAACATTATAGCCAGATCCAACTGTGCCGCAACAATTTCCAACATTATAGCCAGAACCAATTGTGTCGCAACAATTTCCAACATTATAGCCAGAACCAATTGTGCCGCAACAATTTCCAACGTTATAGCCAGAACCAATTGTGCCGCAACAATTTCCAACACTATAGCCAGAACCAATTGTGCCGCAACAACTTCCAACATTATAGCCAGAACCAATTGTGCAGCAACAACTTCCAACATTATAGCCAGATCCAATTGTGCCGCAACAATTTCCAACACTATAGCCAGAACCAATTGTGCCGCAACAACTTCCAACATTATAGCCAGATCCAACTGTGCCACAACAATTTCCAACATTATAGCCAGAACCAATTGTGTCGCAACAATTTCCAACATTATAGCCAGAACCAATTGTGCCGCAACAATTTCCAACGTTATAGCCAGAACCAATTGTGCCGCAACAATTTCCAACACTATAGCCAGAACCAATTGTGCCGCAACAACTTCCAACATTATAGCCAGATCCAACTGTGCCGCAACAATTTCCAACATTATAGCCAGAACCAATTGTGTCGCAACAATTTCCAACATTATAGCCAGAACCAATTGTGCCGCAACAATTTCCAACGTTATAGCCAGAACCAATTGTGCCGCAACAATTTCCAACACTATAGCCAGAACCAATTGTGCCGCAACAACTTCCAACATTATAGCCAGATCCAACTGTGCCGCAACAATTTCCAACATTATAGCCAGAACCAATTGTGTCGCAACAATTTCCAACATTATAGCCAGAACCAATTGTGCCGCAACAATTTCCAACGTTATAGCCAGAACCAATTGTGCCGCAACAATTTCCAACACTATAGCCAGAACCAATTGTGCCGCAACAACTTCCAACATTATAGCCAGATCCAACTGTGCCGCAACAATTTCCAACATTATAGCCAGAACCAATTGTGTCGCAACAATTTCCAACATTATAGCCAGAACCAATTGTGCCGCAACAATTTCCAACGTTATAGCCAGAACCAATTGTGCCGCAACAATTTCCAACACTATAGCCAGAACCAATTGTGCCGCAACAACTTCCAACATTATAGCCAGAACCAATTGTGCAGCAACAACTTCCAACATTATAGCCAGATCCAATTGTGCCGCAACAATTTCCAACACTATAGCCAGAACCAATTGTGCCGCAACAATTTCCAACATTATAGCCAGAACCAATTGTGCCGCAACAATTTCCAACATTATAGCCAGAACCAATTGTGCAGCAACAACTTCCAACATTATAGCCAGATCCAACTGTGCCGCAACAATTTCCAACATTATAGCCAGAACCAATTGTGTCGCAACAATTTCCAACATTATAGCCAGAACCAATTGTGCCGCAACAATTTCCAACGTTATAGCCAGAACCAATTGTGCCGCAACAATTTCCAACACTATAGCCAGAACCAATTGTGCCGCAACAACTTCCAACATTATAGCCAGATCCAACTGTGCCGCAACAATTTCCAACATTATAGCCAGAACCAATTGTGTCGCAACAATTTCCAACATTATAGCCAGAACCAATTGTGCCGCAACAATTTCCAACGTTATAGCCAGAACCAATTGTGCCGCAACAATTTCCAACACTATAGCCAGAACCAATTGTGCCGCAACAACTTCCAACATTATAGCCAGATCCAACTGTGCCGCAACAATTTCCAACATTATAGCCAGAACCAATTGTGTCGCAACAATTTCCAACATTATAGCCAGAACCAATTGTGCCGCAACAATTTCCAACGTTATAGCCAGAACCAATTGTGCCGCAACAATTTCCAACACTATAGCCAGAACCAATTGTGCCGCAACAACTTCCAACATTATAGCCAGATCCAACTGTGCCGCAACAATTTCCAACATTATAGCCAGAACCAATTGTGTCGCAACAATTTCCAACATTATAGCCAGAACCAATTGTGCCGCAACAATTTCCAACGTTATAGCCAGAACCAATTGTGCCGCAACAATTTCCAACACTATAGCCAGAACCAATTGTGCCGCAACAACTTCCAACATTATAGCCAGAACCAATTGTGCAGCAACAACTTCCAACATTATAGCCAGATCCAACTGTGCCGCAACAATTTCCAACATTATAGCCAGAACCAATTGTGTCGCAACAATTTCCAACATTATAGCCAGAACCAATTGTGCCGCAACAATTTCCAACGTTATAGCCAGAACCAATTGTGCCGCAACAATTTCCAACACTATAGCCAGAACCAATTGTGCCGCAACAACTTCCAACATTATAGCCAGAACCAATTGTGCCGCAACAACTTCCAACATTATAGCCAGAAACCAGTGGTACCACAAAATCTATCCACACAATTACCCAAAAACCAACTGCACCACAAAAACTACCCACATTAGAGAAACCAGTTCAACATGTATGACAGACAAAAACAAATGTAAACCGGGCTGGACCTGGACAGGGTGGTGTGTTACAAGGGTGTTCCTAAACTTTCAACCTTCCTTAACTTAAGGCTAAACTATCTACATTTCGATTGATCAAATCAGCAATGTGCATCCAAAAGTGCCCTATATATGAACTGTTATACAGGACTCATACCTCAATCCCTGCATTAACATAATTCATACAGTCACATTCAGTAACTGATCAAGTTTGTCAACATCAACAGAAAATGTGCTTGTTTATAATAATTAGGTTTATAAATTCAATTTCAATCAATTTATTTCTTAGAATATAATGCTTTTCCTTAGAGGCTGATTAATTATGAATATAGGACAGCGTAATATTGAAATTCTCCAAATATAGCAGACCTAGGACTTCTGCTGCTGATTGTCTCCGTGAAAGGGTTTCAAATGGCTTCTATTAATTAAACCTCAGAGGGATTCTGAGGCAACGCAAACAACTATTTATAGAAGTTATCAAATACATTCAAATATCCAAAATGTCTCAAATGCCCTTGTTCATATTTCCAACTCAATTGATGTAAGGAATCCAATTAAAGAGTTTTCATACTATTAACAATCATGGAACCTTCACCATATTTACTAAATTAATTTAAAGACTTGCTAATTACTCTAAATCCAATTTTTAAAAGCCAGTAGGATGAGAGAAAGGTCATGAACCACCAATATCAAATACACTAAATGATCATGATCATACTCGATAAAAAGTCTTAAATGTCACAAGCCATTTTTAGAGTGAATAAGTTGATAAAAACTTCCAACAACTGAAATTGATATACTGGTTTCTAAAATTCAAACATCTCACTTAATTTTTAACCCAATTATCACGGAAACAAATTAAAGCAGATATTTTGGTTTCTGGAAATTCTGATAAAAAGCAAATATATTTCAGATCATAATTTTATATTACACTGTATACACAAATTACTACCAACTGTAATCAGAAAGCAGTGAATTCCTAAATACAGTTTGTGTCTCTATTCCTAGATACAATTTGTATGTCTCGATTGAAAGTTATGTCACTATAACAAATTAAAGAATTGATCACTGTATTTACAAAGTGATTCTTCACTTTCACCATTGGTATGAGATCTATACTGTTGATGATGCTGTTTACGTCCAAACTGTGTACACAGATATTACCCCAGGGGCACAAATATAGATATGAAACTGTAACAACCACCTACCATACAACAAACACATGCAATTACTGAACACCATTAAATCCATCACAAAATTTTTATTGATACAAAGCCAATTCATGAAGTTTGAAATCCCCTGCTACCAAAGAAAATGTTGTTCTCAAGTGTCGTAAAGCACAAAGCTCTCGAAATCAATAGCGGATACATGTAGCGGAACCATCACACCTCCTCTGGGGCCATAAGAGAAAAACGTCTTTGATTACAAGTCAACAATTTATTAACGTCAGTAAAATATTGAACATGTTTTGCCTTGACATGTATAGTGTCTATACTAGAAACAGTCAAAACAATATTTTCCAGAAGCAAAACATATTTTTGTATAAGAATGCAGGGTGGGTTAGGGTCTAGTAAGTATAAGCAAAAGTACAAAGTATCAATTAACACTTTGCACAATAAAATCAACCTGATAACACATATACTATCCTCACAGCCGTTTATGATATGCCTTCATCTCGGACAGGTCTGAAAATAAAATATAGTTCATTACATGAATTTTAGTACTTGTAACTATCACTACAGCACACTGATCAGAAAACGGCTCAAATTTATTCCAACAAGACCACTGTGTTGACCTTCACAGATTAAAATTATGCAATTATATATGTTTCCTTGGAGTGAAAAACCCCTTTAATGATGCTGTGCTGTGTCACTGTTTCGTTTGCCAGATGAAGCAGAGACTATTAAAAATTGGCGGTAACCATATAACATTCTGAAATTTGATTTATTAAACCTAAAACTTAATTCTACTGATCTATTTTGATAGAAAATTACTACTGAGAGCAAATTTATGTTTCCTTCTTGTTGAAATATGACAAAACAAGGGATTCGACTTCTTGAAATGCACAATATTTGTCAAAGTGGTTATGACACGAGAAATATTGATTGTTTAACACCCATTACTGCCGTCGGAAATTGAATTATTTTATAACACACTGCTTAATGGATATTTATGACCAGGACATATGGCACCAACAACCAACAACTCAAAACACAAATACAACCTTGACCATGACCTTGAAAATTACCTTCACAAAGAATCTTCATAAATTGACCTAGATCAATACAGAAAGAACCACGCATTATATGATCATCCTATTATAGCCCACTGGCTGACCACTCACTCCTAGCGGTCAGAAATTCAGCCCTAGGAAATGGATGACCATCACATACTGACATTTAGACTGTCCAAAACTATGGGCTTTTGCAAGTGATCACCTGACCAGGGTAGCATTTAACTGAGTGAAACAGTCTATTATCTTGATCTATAACCCACAGTAAAGGTACAGATGATCACCCACATGTAGACATTTATTAACAAAGAATCTAGACTCGTACTGACGTCAAATACGTGAAGACCATTTCTCAGATTTGCTTGAAATACTCAAGAATTTAAATATTGTACCTATGTGAAATACAGAAAACTTCAAGAATTCAAAGATTGTACCTATATATGTATGTGAAATACAGAAAAATTCAAAAATTGTACCTATGTGAAATTCAGAAAAAATCAAGAATTCAAGGATTGTACCTTCGCGAAATACAGAAAATTTAAGTATTACACATCAGGAGTCTTTGCATTCAACATCACCAATGCAGGTAATTTGAACCAATATGTATGCAGCCATTACAAAACATCAGCTTATTAATTATACAACTTCTGATGTGAAGAATAAATTCAAAACAGGTGAATACCAGTATTGATTTTTCTAGTGAATGTAAAACATTTCACAGCCACAAGATTTTTTGTACAGTATATCAATAAACAGACAGAATTGCATTAGTTCTGAAAACTGGCCCTCCATACATATCTGCCATGCATGACTGTGGCATCCTGGTGTAAATTACAATACAAGGCTGGTATACATGAAGGAATTAAATACTCTACCTTACCATGTATATATTCTTGAATGTGATGCTTGAATTAATTGAGCACATTCTGTTGAATGTAAATAGGATGAAGAAAAGTGATAAAAGATTTTAAGTGCCGTCGCATGGGCTCGAACCCCCTACCCTTGACTCTCCAGCCCAATGCTCCACTGCTGAGCTAAAGGAAAATTCCCTACAGCTCATGCTTGTAAGGCAACCTTATCCACACTCGTCTTGTTCACTATTCCTCCTCCCTTTTTTCTAAATCTCCAACCCAGGTTCTTTGACTCCCTGCCAAGGATTATTCTACCTTGAAACGGGGAGTGCCAATCACACCCATTTGTAACAGGACAAGGAAAAGTGGTAAAGATAGTGCCATTGCTGGGGCTCAAACCTGTGACCCTTGGCTCTCCAGCCCGATGCTCTACCACTGAGCTAAAGGGAAATTCCCTACAGCTCACGCTTGTAAGACAACCTAACCAATACACATCTTTTACACGAGTAAACATATAAACATCTTTTTCCTCACGTCAAGGACAGTATATTCTATAGATGAGTGTTGTCAATGCGACATTAAAATTGCAGATGATAGATCTTCCATATTAAATGATTTCAAGCACTGCTGTCAGGTCATTAGAATATACTTGCAGTTAAAGGATTTATATAGAAACGTTCTAAGACTTTAAACAAGGCTTCTGATATTCAACACAATACTCATAATTATATGTACAAAACACCTGTTGATCCAAACATTCGTTCTTTATATACATACAATAAAGGGTATCAAGGTAAGAACTGTATTTGGACATCAATCAAAATCGACAAATACTTTCTGAAAGCTCGCAACTTTGAAAAACAGCTAAAATATTTTGTTGCATGCATGCATACATGTGTAACTGATTTTGGAGAGTTCTACTGTCTGCATTGATCCTAGTATCACCTTACCTGGTCTATTGATGGCACTAAATACATGTCTATTCAGGTTTCAATATTGATTTGGTTTTATTGTCTACGAAAGCAATTCACGAGTGATTAAGGATAGAAATTCACATATCTTAGCTAGGCAGAGTCTGACAAATTAACACCTACTTCACGTTCCTTTTCATCAATATTTATGCTTATGTCAATAAAGGGGACACACGAATGACAGACATCACCTAGCTTGCATTAACTCTCTGCCGTTTCATGCCAGGTGAGGTAAAATTCCCATTTCCATACAACAGTGTTGCAGATCTAAATACAGTTAATTGAATAACTATAGCACAGAGTCCTGATCACATACCGACAAACTCCAGTGCTGTAGTCACAGTCTAATGGTAGTGTAGCGTAACTGGACTGGGTCGATCATCGCCGACCAGGTAACTCAGTGGTAGAGTGTTCATCTAGAGTTTCGAAAGATCCCGGGTTCGAACCCCGGTCTGGACGCTACATTTTCTCTTTCTCCTGTTACAAAATTGGCGAGCTTGCCAACCCTTGTTTAAAGCATTGAGAGTATACTTAGCAAGGGGATATACGAACTAGTAAATAGTTGTCTTTTGGGGCGAAGACTTGGAGAAAAGAAGAGAGGAATGTAGCGCATCTGGACTGGGTCGATCATCGGCGACCAGGTAGCGTTCGGAAGGACCCGGGTTCGAACCCCGGTCTGGACGCTACATTTTCTCTTTCTCCTGTTACAGTAGTATATACCGGTACTAAACAATAACAAAGTATACCTTGATGTACTTCCCTTGATCCCTTTATTTGCTCCCCCCCCCCCTATAATTTGTTACCTTCTCTGCCTTAATCATTGGTGTCAGCCTCTGGACCTCCGATGACGGATGGCCAACATTACTGAACAATACTCAGTACCAAGGAAAACAAATAAGTTGTTTTGAAAACTAATCCATAAGTATTACTCCGAAGTCCCCCTGTTTGTGTTCATTTTGTGGTCAATGGTACAGGATATTGGTGTGATAAGAATGAGAAATGAAAAAGCAAATCTGCTGCCTCCTACGCGGGGTTCAAACTTCCAATCCCTTCCGAGTCTTTGGTCGGACATCCTACCGCTTGACTAAAGGAAAATTCCATCTAGCCAAGGCTATATAAGTAAGGCAAACCATACTCTCAACTTCTACATCGGCACCTTGAACATCAGATCCTTTCAAGAGAATTTTCTCTGCTGCCGGTCAGGTAGTTAACAAACTACGCGCTTGACTTTCCCCTGATTCAATTTGTAGACAAAATCATATTTCTAAATGAAAATCATATCTGGTCGCGTGAATATATGGAACAATAATATAATCACACAATTAGATTTCGTTTCACCAATATGTACTTATTCTGTAATTTCGTGAAACAACTCAACGACAATTTGACATATTGGAGGCTGTCGCAAGTGTTTATCGCAAATATAGTCAGTTAACGAATTGATGATCGATTCTTTTCATCAAAGACAAGCTGGTTATTCTATTTATTGCAATGTGGCTCATAGGTTAAAGGGACTGTTGCTGTATATTTCATAGCAAGGAAACAGGATCTTAGTGCTATAATTGCTTAAATCAACCAAAAATAAAGAGATTTGCGTGGCCATTCCATCAACTTTGATAAATTTCGACACATTATATGGGATTGAAATTTCGAATTTCTCATCTGCTGTTTGGCTGGATTGGTCACATGATCTGTCACAGAAAATTCTGTCCCGCCCAATCTTGGCAAAGAAATGAAAACCGAGGTGTTGGTAAACCGATATCAAATTAATAAGAAAACTCCACGATACCCTATGCCAGCTATTACATGAACAACCAACAGCCCTACACAATTCAGTGTTACCCCACAGGCTGGCCTCGCCTATGGTCTTACAAGGAAGTCCGCTTCGCATGGCTTTACAACCCCATGCTTTTCACCCTGTAGCTTGCCGATTAGGTAATGCTATCCGCCATGTGACCATTTCCACACCCCACTACCATCATAATAAACATGACTGAAACACGTACGTGTGTGTGTATGTGTATGGGTTCACTCATTGTATCGCCATTTTAAATGTAGGCAAACTAGAAATGACTCCTTATTGTTGAAATCAACTAGTCGCATTGTAAAACTTATACTGTCATTGGCCATAATTTTGCGTTATAATGTACCTCTGTATCTCTGTACGGAGGACTTTGGCCCTCATCTCTTTTCATGTACCGGATCATGCGCTTGCGCAGGATGAGAAGGGCATGTTTACGAAAGATAATAAACGAATTACAACGGGTCGAACAATTATTTAACAATACTTAAAGGTAATTATTAGCAACATTTGAAACTTTTAATTTGTGTAAATAAGTGAAAGTTAATTAAGATTTTTGAACAGTGATTTTTATCCATTTAGTGCCTTTAACCGTTGAGTTTGTAAACAGTACTCATGAACAAAGTTTGTACTACACTTTAAGTAAATAAAAGACAAGATTTTTTTAAGAACATTGTTCAATTCATACATTGCTGTATATTTAACATAAAAAGTATGTCTTTTTAACCGGTAAACCATTTTTACCATATTCCAAGTAAACGGTTATTAGTTTTGATCCGACTTGTTAGCCCTACTTTAATCAATAGGCATCAAAGACCTCACTTGCAAATAAAACCGGAAATGGCTTTTAAAACACAGAATCGAACCATTGCAATCATGGCTGGTTTACGACATTTTGTGTTATGGTAATGTCCTGATATATTTATCAGCTTGTGATGACCATTTAAGTGGCAGAATGACTCAGCGATCACCTTATATGACACTCCAGAACTCATTCATCCTACATTTCAATGATATACATCAAGCAGGCTACAACAGCCAATCGGCTTTTGATGGTCATTTTTGTACAATTGATCAATACAAACGCCTTTGAAGAATTAATGCTAATTTCAAATAATATTACATTTACACTTTTTATATTTTTGTGATATAGAAGTTTATTAGCTTCAGTTTGCAAGCTTTCAAAGCCATTCTAATATTTCTATATATTCAAAGCCATTCTAATATTTCTATATCCTCATGAACATTATGAAATGCCCCAGGCCAGTTGAATTGATATAGTTAAGCTGACCTATGTATGCAGCTCAATATAAACATGGACTGATCAATATTGCAGTAGAGAAAAGGCGTGCATGATCAGATATCCATTTGTAAAGGTAAAATAAAAACACCCACATCAGCGATGACCTTCAGTGAAATCCAGGAAATGAACTATAACACACAGGCTAGGAGTGAGAAACAATATACCAAATATAATCTCCAAGAGGCCCAGGTGGCCATAAAAATATACCAAATATATATAACCTCCAATAGGTCCTGGAGGCCACAAAAATATACCAAATATAACCTCCAATAGGCCCAGAAGGCCACAAAAATATACAAAATTTAACCTCCAAAAGGCCCAGGAGGCCACAAAAATATAACCTCCAGTAGGCCCAGGAGGCCACAAAAATATACCAAATATAACCTCCAATAGCCCAGGAGGCCACAAAAATATACCAAATATAATCTCCGATAGGCCCGAGAGGCCACGAAAATATACCAAATATAACCTCCAGTGGGCCCGGGAGGCCACAAAAATATACCAAATATAACCTCCAATAGGCCCAGGAGGCCACAAAAATATACCAAATTTAATCTCCAAAAGGCCCAGGAAGCCACAAAAATATACCAAATATAACCTCCAGTGGGCCCGGGAGGCCACAAAAATATACCAAATATAACCTCCAATAGGCCCAGAAGGCCACAAAAATATACCAAATATAACCTCCAGTAGGCCTGAGAGGCCACAAAAATATACCAAATATAACCTCCAGTAGGCCTGAGAGGCCACAAAAATATACCAAATATAACCTCCAATAGGCCCAGAAGGCCACAAAAATATACCAAATATAACCTCCAGTAGGCCTAGAGGCCACAAAAATATACCAAATATAACCTTCAATAGGCCCGGGAGGTCACAACTCTAAATCTCAAACTCAACAGGAGAGGGGCTTATTATGGGACAGAGACATGGCATTTATAGCTATTATACAGAACTAATTTATTATAAGCATGGGCTTATATTTAACAGGGTAGGATTTTTACAAGACAAAGAAACGGCATTTATTGGCAATTGTACCGAACTATACAAATATAACTTGATATGGGCTTGGGGTCAAATGGTGTGTATCGATCAGTGTAATTAAACTTTCAATGATTGGTTCCTCAAAATGATTGACTATCAATTACCGGTATTTTGCTAAGCAAGTCTGTTTTTATGAAAATAATATTCCATCATTTACGTCTGTTTTGTTCAAAAACGGTTTGTATGCTGCAAACGTAACAAAGCATTTCGAAATTAGTTACACGTTCGACATAAATTTAATTTCCAAATTTTCAAGAACAAAAACTGTAAACAAAAGTCGTATCTATCTTGTGAAATTATCCCTGTGGAAAAAGGATAAAGAAATGGATTTTTAATTGACAGTTAAAATCGCTACATGTATCACTCAATTTATACCAATAACATTTCAAACAAACAATCAATTATTTCCATTAATCAGCACACCTATAGCATGAGGATGGTGAGGGGGGAGGGGGTTGGCAATGAAAAAAGTGTTTCTGGACTACAATAATTAGGAGTGGGCTAATAACCAGGCATTAGCTTTTTACAAGATAAATACAGTATTTGTGTTCTATACTCTGTATGTCCAGACAGTTTATACACAGGGATTGAAAACCAGAAGCTTTGCCGAAGTGTGTTTCCTGCATGTTGCTTATATGGTAGGTATATCAGTCACTGAAATACTACAATGTTTATCAGTAAAATCTTCAGTATAAAGTATTCCCCTGAGCTTCTGGACTGTCCTGTAAATGACCATGTACCTATGATAAATACGGCCTTGATTTCTAATAAAACAATTTTAACAAATAAATATTTTAGATATCAAGATATGATGCCACAAAAATAAATAAAAAGATTATATTTTAATTTAATCAATTTTCCCTTCCTTTTTTGCCTCCAAGTTTCTCTTGATTATATGAAATTTCTTCCTATGAATTGCATTACTAAATACTAAGTCTTGTTATTAATTTGTCAAATCAAAGATGGTCATTATCATCTGTCAGCAATCTTATTTTTGTGATCATTCCCGAAATCATAAGGGCACAACTTCAGACCAACAGTTATATTCAGAACTTGAGAAAGATCCTATTCTTTTATTTCTCAAGAAATAACGAAAAAACAAGCTTTCATAGTCAAAATCCAAGATGGTCATGAGATCACCTTGCAGTTATTTTGGTTTAGTAGCAAAACCAACAGGGCACAACAAGGGACAATGGGAAACATACATGTGAAACTTCAGAAAGATCCATCCCAAGAAATAGATAGCTATCATTGTCAAAATCAAAGATGGACAACTGTCAGCTATTTTGGTTTTTTTTTCTGATAAAACCGAAACTCTGCATGGCAAAACTATGAACCAAAGGGAACTTGCATAAGAAATTTGGGAAAGATCCATCTTGTATTTCTCAAGAAATGGTCATGACAATCTTTCATGGTCATAATCCAAGATGGCCCCATGTTTAACAATGTACACCTGCAGGGTATTTCTTATGAAATCAGAGAACGATCCATCAATACCTTCTCAAGACAAGAGATCCAAGAGGGGTCGATCTTTACAGCACTAACCATTAATGATTTTCATTTGTTCTCAAAAAAATTCTTTTCCCTTTTTTTATTTTTCTTCTCTCTGTGTATTTAATCTTAGCTAAATGAAATTTGAGAATTTCTCATAAAAATAAAGTTAGTTGAAAGAAGGTCTCTTGTCAGCAATTTTGTTATACTAATGGATTCCAAAATCAAAAGAGCACAACTAAGGACCAAGAAGAACCTACATATGAAATTTGAGTTTCTATTATCAAGTTTCAGCTATATTAGCTTGCAATATCATCAAGTATAAAAATTACTCCCCACAATAAAACATGATATTTTTTCCTGGACTTGGTTTCATCCTGGAAGGTGTCCGTGAACTCATTGGGTTGTAGTGGTGAAGTGTCTGTGCTGATATCATTAGCGATGTGTGTACAGCTGACTCTGCCTCTCTTAATTGTTTGTAGTCCCTGATGGCGAACTAAAGGAAGAGACAATGGGCAGACAATGGGACCGTCACCACAGAAATATCTCACAACTGACAATTGAGTGAGGTGAAGACAGCAAAAAGCATTCAGGAGATAAAATAATTTTTGCAATGCTGCGTTTAGTCATTGCCATGGCTATATTTGAACACACTACCCCATACAATGCAGCTGTTTATGGAACAACAACATCCGGCGATGTCTTCTGAATTGATTATTATCGTCTTCAGCAGACAGAAGATCTCAGTGCTGGTCAATTCCATTCTTACATTTTGACACCTGACCATCAACAGGAGGGCGACATGCAAACAAACAAGAGCCAAGATTCTGTAGAGTGTTGCTTCTTTTAGCAAGTGTTTTTTTCTTATGTTCTGTAAATCAAATAATAGGATTATTTTGTCTTCATTTCCACAGAAAAATAATCTGATTGAACCAACTGAGATACTTCATGATGGATCAAAGTATTTCTACATGAAGTATATTTCTGCATCAAGATTTCAAACAAGAAGCACTTATCTACTTCTGTATAATTGCATCATTTGTAAAAAAGCTAAGCGTGTTTTAAAGGCCCGATATACGTAACTTTCGGCAAAACTTGAAGCGAAAATCAAGCCTAGCAATTTATTATATTTATAGATTTAGTTAAGATTAACTGATATCAGCAATATTCAAGATGAATTCTTGCATGGTTACCGGTACAGCAGCAGTTGAAACTCTGTATTTGTAAACACGGGTCCATTTTAAACTTTTTTTAACTTCGGCTTGTTGTTAAAGTGGGCCCCACCTGAATTATTTTCAATTCTTTGGATTTTTCTGTCAAGAGTTTCTTGTTAGTTACCGCTCAGGTTTTCTTCGTTTTAGGCTTATTTTTGCATGGTTATCAACTGGATATTTTTTGCGGAATTTTTCAGAATCACGAAAAATTTCCTGAAGTTACGTATACTCAGGGCCTTTAAGTAAAGAGTAAGTGACCTTTATTCATCTGTCTGAAGACGACCATTGGATCTACTTGAGCTTCTGATTAACTTTACCCTTTCATTTTCAACTGAAATTGAATTGACCGTCTCTGAAGAAAAATTCAAATTGAAAAATCCCGAACTACCGTGGGTGGCCCTTCTCATACCTCAAAACACCAATAGACTTGTCCAAGACAATAGAGAACTGAGTCTAGTGAGTAATTTTGGGGAGTTAGTTACACCTACAGGTACACAATGGTTAACCAGTGTTGACCTTTCATCCCTCACAATGACAGTTAGAACGGTCTAGATCAATAGGAAAGGCAACCTACTGTTGGAATCCAGGGGTGCGACATGGTTAACCAAATGCTTCTTGACATTTCACTGAACCAGATCAATACAGTATGTTACCCTCCCCAGTACTTCTGGCCCAGACCTTCTAGTATCTATAGTTACCTTCCCCAGTACTTCTGGCCCAGACCTCCTAGTATCTATAGTTACCCTCCCCAGTACTTCTGCCCCAGACCTCCTAGTATCTATAGTTACCCTCCCCAGTACTTCTGCCCCAGACCTCCTAGTATCTATAGTTACCCTCCCCAGTACTTCTGCCCCAGACCTCCTAGTATCTATAGTTACCCTCCCCAGTACTTCTGCCCCAGACCTCCTAGTATCTATAGTTACCCTCCCCAGTACTTCTGGCCCAGACCTCCTAGTATCTATAGTTACCCTCCCCAGTACTTCTGCCCCAGACCTCCTAGTATCTATAGTTACCCTCCCCAGTACTTCTGGCCCGGACCTCCTAGTATCTATAGTTACCCTCCCCAGTACTTCTGGCCCGGACCTTCTAGTATCTATAGTTACCCTCCCCAGTACTTCTGGCCCAGACCTCCTAGTATCTATAGTTACCCTCCCCAGTACTTCTGGCCCGGACCTCCTAGTATCTATAGTTACCCTCTCCAGTACTTCTGGCCCGGACCTCCTAGTATCTATAGTTATCCTCCCCAGTACTTCTGCCCCGGACCTCCTAGTATCTATAGTTACCCTCCCCAGTACTTCTGCCCCAGACTTCTTAGTATCTATAGTTACCCTCCCCAGTACTTCTGCCCCAGACCTCCTACTATCTATAGTTACATACCCTCCCCAGTACTTCTAGCCCATACCTCCTAGTATCTATAGTTACCCTCCCCAGTACTTCTGCCCCAGACCTCCTAGTATCTATAGTTACCCTCCCCAGTACTTCTGCCCCAGACCTCCTAGTATCTATAGTTACCCTCCCCAGTACTTCTGCCCCAGACCTCCTAGTATCTATAGTTACCCTCTCCAGTACTTCTGCCCCAGACCTCCTAGTATCTATAGTTACCCTCCCCAGTACTTCTGCCCCAGACCTCCTAGTATCTATAGTTACCCTCCCCAGTACTTCTGCCCCAGACCTCCTAGTATCTATAGTTACCCTCCCCAGTACTTCTGGCCCAGACCTCCTAGTATCTATAGTTACCCTCCCCAGTACTTCTAGCCCAGACCTCCTAGTATCTATAGTTACCCTCCCCAGTACTTCTGGCCCAAACCTAGTATCTATAGTTACCCTCCCCAGTACTTCTGCCCCAGACCTCCTAGTATCTACAGTTACCCTCCCCAGTACTTCTGCCCCAGACCTCCTAGTATCTATAGGCCTCTTGACAAGTATTTGATTGCTTACCACCAAGTTTCAAACTATTTTTTTTATTCTTCTAATAAAAAGTTTTACAAAGCACAGCTATCGTTTCATAGACTTTAAATGGTGTTATGTGATAGTACTTGTTAGATACTAGTACATGTACCTCGGAGATAATCTCCAATAGTCATTTCTTCTGAAATCATCTCAAATGATATTTTCAGTAGAATTGTGGTGAAAGCTAATCAACTAAAGTAGTCATGTCCGATGATATATACAATCCCTTTAATGGAAAGTTTCAGATATCTTAATGCATGACCTCAATATTGAAAATTCAAAAATCATAAGAATTTTTGCTGAGATAGAATACTTTCAATTCAGGAATGCATTGTATTAACAAATTTGAAAATTTGAATTCATAACTACTATCAAGATCAAGCATAGACTTTCAATTTAGAAATTTCAATTACACTGATTTTAACAAAAAAATTGAAAAGCTACAAAGATGAATGCGCAATCTCTTGAAATTGAAATGTATCAAAAATGTCAAATCAAAGAATGCAAAAAAAAATAATATCAAAGAATTTCAAAAATCCACTTCATAACAATTATTGTCAGGAACATGAATCAAACATCAGTATTCACCGAGAACCTGTCACATGCTATCAATGAATCTTGACACTAGAGTTGTAAATAAAACTTCCATGTCATATTTTCAAACTGATAAACTAACTACCACATGCAATGGCACCATATATCCCAAAGCTGTGGAATATAAATTGCCGGCTGTATCCCATGTCATATACTGATAACACACCAAATCAATGGTGCCTGTGTTAAACAAGCTGCCATTTTGCCCTCAGGTTGTGATGCATGTGTTGTTTTGCGCTACGCTGAATTACGAGTTTTAAATAATTTATCCCCGCAATATCTGTCTGAGAACTAGGTACATGTGTTAAGTTCCAGCCCATTGTCTCTCTACTGCAACAAAAGCCTTTCTTATCAATTACGCTTCCTATAATGAATTTATGCACCCACTCGGGTTACTCACAGAGTTGCTAAGTGAATGCTAACGTTGTTCTCAGTGAAGACATTTCTAACTTATTATGGCATATTTTGTCTGCACTTTAAAAGTCTTCCACATAAAAATTTTAAAACCACATTTCCTGCCGTGCTGCAAAGTGATGGCAAGTAGGAACAGCAAACAGTATGCTGTTAAAAGGTAATGAATTAATGAACACACAGGGAAGGGTTGCTGACAATGCAGTGATCGGTGTCTGGATCACAGGTAAACGTGACACTCAGTGATGGGTGTCTGGATCACAGGTAACCCTGACACAGCAGTGATGGGTGTCTGGATCACAGGTAACCCTGACACTGCAGTGATGGGTGTCTGGATCACAGGTAACCCTGACACTGCAGTGATGGGTGTCTGGATCACAGGTAACCCTGACACTGCAGTGATGGGTGTCTTGATCACAGGTAACCCTGACACTGCAGTGATGGGTGTCTGGATCACAGGTAACCCTGACACAGCAGTGATGGGTGTCTGGATCACAGGTAGCCCTGACACAGCAGTGATGGGTGTCTGGATCACAGGTAACCCTGACACTGCAGTGATGGGTGTCTGGATCACAGGTAACCCTGACACTGCAGTGATGGGTGTCTGGATCATAGGTAACCCTGACACTACAGTGATGGGTGTCTGGATCACAGGTAACCCTGACACTGCAGTGATGGGTGTCTTGATCACAGGTAACCCTGACACTGCAGTGATGGGTGTCTGGATCACAGGTAACACTGACATTGCAGTGATGGGTGTCTGGATCGTAGGTAACCCTGACACTGCAGTGATGGGTGTCTGGATAGTAGGTAACCCTTAAATAGAATCCATTCAATGATTCAGATTTTTGGTACTGTATATATTAAATATTTTACATATATTAAACATATGGTACAATTATGACAAGTTTCTACTTGTTCTTAAATATTCCATATAATTATATAAGCATGACAATTTAATTTTTACAATGTAGTATGAATATGTATGTTGTAACAGATACAGTGCCCTATTTGAACATACGTATACAGTTGCTATACTTATGAAGCATATACCAGTATATACACACAAACATCTATGGCATGTAGAACAGTACCAGTATGTACATAACATTATATACTGCTGAAAAATTAACAAATTCTAACACAGAAAATAAATGATACCAGAATTTTTTGAATTTGCGTATGCAACAAGGAAGACAGAAAATCTTAATGGATTGATAAGATATATATAATGCAGATATTTTTTATGAAGGTGTGAAGAGCTCCATCTATTATTTAGGGCCCTCTAGGTCACTCGGAGATCAATCATACATTCAATACACTGTCCTTACATTAGACGCCTAAGAGCGAGTTTGTGTCGCAAATCAAATCTAGTGAATTATTTACAATCCCACAACACTAGATTAAAAGTGCTTCTGGCTATATTTAGCTTGTCTTTGTTGTTGGGAATGATTCTGGATTGTTACACACAGTATTCAGACCAGACAGGAGCCATAGTGCCACACATCAAAATGGGACAGAATTTCTGTATATATCTTAGACTCACTATACTGCATGATGTAATAGTTATATAGTAATTTCCTGACTGTGAGTGATTTTTAAATACCCATTCCACAAATTTAGAAAAAGAAATTTGACGTACTATTATCATGCCTATGTTATAGACATGTACTAGGGAGGAGAGTCATATCGGCTGGCGCTGAATTTAAAGACATCTTTGCAAATACAAATAACCAATAAATGCCAAAGTCTTAATCGTATAAATAAGCTGGTTACATTACCATGGGACCGGACATGACACAACGGGACAGGATTGAACGTATATGGGTCAGGGTATGTCTATATGCCCCCCACCTCCCATTTCATGACGGGGGCATAAAAATATCCTTTAACTTACTTTTGAGGCATTCATACAAAATTTAACAGCGAAATTAATTCATTCAAAATTATAAATATTGAAAAACATTTGGATGTCAGCTCTTTGTTGAACCTGCATGCGCAGCTAGAAATTAATACAAATGATATTCTGAATGTGATCAGTAAGAACAGGACACTTAAAGGTACACCTTTCATTTGATGCCCATATAGGGTAAAACCAATAGGTGATTATTTATATGACGTCAAAAGAACATGATTCAGTTTTCAAAAAGATCTGTTATAATATTGGTCCTTGTCAATGGCAAAGTTATCTTAAGGAAAGTTTTTAACGGATAATGGAAGCTTACGATGGTCAGCTGAGAGAATAGCTTCTCCTGACTTTTAGACCTTATTCTGCTTACTGGGATTACTTAGAAACAAAGCTTTATTGTTATCAGACAGCTAGCTTACTGATTGTAGATGTCAGCAGCCGTGCTCCTGGCCGGCTGTCAAGTATAAGACAGCTGTAGCCTGTCCTGAATAAGAGACATCCACAAAGGTTCAACATGCAGAGAAAAAGTTCAATCAAGTTCAATTCAAAAGTTCAATTCAATCAAGAAAAAGTTGTAAGACAGTTAAAGACGTAACATTTCTTTTATCAAAAGTCAAACCGCTGATGACTCAAAGGAATGATTACTCTGAACTTATTTGAATATGAAAATTCAGTTTTACAACTATACACTGGTTATATTTCTAGTATTAAGCAATGATTAAAGTTTATCAATTTCAACCCATGATGATAAGATGAAAGGGTCTAAATATTCTAATTTTGGTTTAAGATGTCAATTTAAGAAAAGTTAACAAAATCCTTTTGCAGGAAGAAATGTTACTGCATGTCACTGTACATATATATGTATTTTTATAGTACTATGCATTGTGAGCAGTTGAGACTGTAGTGTAGCAAAACATCACCAGTAAGTGTAACTGAGATTTGTTTTGCGAACAAAAACATGATTGTCTCCCCTTTACAGTTTAAAAGTTACGGCTTGGACAAGATATTTGATGGAAACCTTGAACAAATTTCAGTTTCCATAGAATATCTAGTACCTATTTGACCTACTCATAAGTAATAATTGTCATAGGGACCATTACACAAGTCTTCAAAACTGACTCCAGGTTGGTTGGATATACCATCATACCATTGGTATATATGGGATAGATATATAAGTTTAAAAGTTTCACAAAGTTGTAAAGTTTGACACCTTGTTTGGAACCAACCAACTTCACTCCATAATGTATGTCATAACAAAATAGTTATGTAATTATGTAAGAGATGCAAAATTTGACCTTGATCTTTCATATGATGATCTTGAGGTTTAGCTATAGTCAGTCGATATCTTGCTTGATTCTGATCAACTTTGCTTCACAATGTCATAACAAAATGTTATAAGCAGTAAAGAGATGCAAAATTTGACCTCAACCTTTGATAAAATGACCTTGAGGTTGATCAATTGACACCTTGCTTGATGTTAGTCAATACAGTTTAATGTATAAATGTATGCCAATCAATATTTTGGAGCATTTTGATATCATAGTTTGAATAAATACGCTTACAAAAATGTTACAGATCAAATTAGTGCATGAACCAACTAATCTTGTTCAATGGAAATAACAACCATCTCCCGTGGAGGGTTATATTAGAATGCTGTAATTATGACATCATAATAACGACATGGGTCATGACTTCTTCTGTCTATAGAGCGCCATCTGGATTTGGTACGATTATAAACATACTGCTGTGTGGTATATTGTATCATAATATACACCGTCATCACTAGTACTAGAGATTGTTAATGTGATACAATGTACAGTGTTATCTCAACATACTGTAATATATTACAACACCATTGACATCAGATGATTTTGTATTAATTATTCTGTACACTGCCTGCATTAGAGATTGTAACACTGTATATTTTGACGAGTAGCATGGCAACACCTGTTGGACAGCTTACCTGTAATCAATACCTGACTACATGTCTGCACACGGCTTACCTGATGTAAGCAGTTGTTGTTTGTATTTAGACTGGGTGGGAAAATTAGTGCATTATATTCAGTGTCTAGTCACAATGAACATCTACTGTACTCCTGAATAAAGCATCGCCATATGAAAACTGATATAGAAAAAAAATATCTACCACAGTCTCTGGTTCACTAAAATGTTCAAAATTGTCCAGACTTGAAGAAAAATCAAAGATATTAAAATGAGATGTCTAAATTAAATTATTTTTCTACGACAAGCATAAGCTCATTTAAAGAGCCACAACAGTGTTATATACTCAGTTGTGTAATTCTATATTGGTTAACAAACACAATTACAAGGTAATTTATTTAAATTAAATTCTACAAAAGTGTTTTTTTGGATAGCTTCATTATAAATGAAATTGTACTAATGTTTTATTAGAAGCATGTCATTAGACCTACAGCATTGACACTGTACATAATTGTTTTAGGATGATGTATTATAGTGCTCCTGGATATTTCAAATCTAACTAACTTTTCAGAGATATATAATTTGATAAGACTTGCCAGCTGGTTGTCGGTGTGTATATATAAGTAACTCGGTCTCCACACCATGATGGATTCACGACCTTTCCGAATTACAAATATAGCCGATTCTGACTGTGAGATGCAATATAATTTCCTCTACCACAAATTATATCAAATTGATCAAATGAATTTTGTATGATATCCAGACAAACTGATCAGCAGGAAGAGAACTCGACATAAGTCATTCTTTAATGCTTTTCTATGACAATGTAATCAAAACTGAAAATTTTATGGCATCATATTTTCTAATCCTAAAAGTTGACATCGATATATTTGAAGACATGCAGACTCTAACAAAAGATGTGGTTCATGCTATTAAATTATATAACTTATCATAATTAGTGCAACTTATAGTGTAATACATGTACATATGTAAATACATTCTATTGTTCATTAAGTACATGGTATGGTGTTTTAATGATTGAGATAGATACAAATTGTCAATAAATACAAATTGTATTCTCCATTTTCCAATTTTTCATTTTAGATGAAAAAGGTGCTCACCTGAATCTACAGTATGTATGAAGTGGATTGATAATACAGTTAGATGACTTAGTTCTCACATTGAGGACTTGATGTTGACTTAGATGTGACCAAGATTTACATTGTACATGGCTGGTGTTGTGGATGAAGCAGCTATAGCTAGAAGACACTTAATACTTCAGAACACCTGGTCTTATTCTCTTGTACTTTTACAAAAATATCCTAGTTAATCTTTCCTTTGTTCATATTTTGCCTCTAGTTTAATCAGTTTTGAGTTCAGATCATGGTTTTCATTGATGTTTTCGGTACTCTCTTATATTTTTTTTAACTAATATATCAGACAGAACACAAATGTCATATAAATTGAACTCCCAGTTAGTCTTAAATTTGTTTGTTTCATTTTACAACTCAAAATCATTAGAAGAGTCATATAACCCAGCTAACCTGACCCATGTGTTGGGAAAAGTCAGTGCCCCATATGCAGTCATCCCTAGCTATCTAAATAAACACCTCTGATTACCTATATATGGGCTGTGGTGTAACTGTGTAAGTAAATACTGCACCTTTACTCAGCTTTAATTTAAACATAACAGGATCGAGATAATAACCAGCTCAATCTAGTACCCAAACTTGGTCTATTTTGTTCTATGTCATATTAACCCAAAAACTATGGCAAAAGTTGAGAGGTAACTGTGTATATAGGTAAATCTACAATAAACAGTTATAGTACAGGGAGAATCAGAATAAAGCTACATGACCTGGGAATTCAAAATTAGAAACACACTATAGCTAGCATCAGTTACACTCACAAAAACAAATGTTTTGTATTATCATAAACACCAAAGGGCAGTAACTATTGTGCACTGCAACTGAGACACACAATACATGTACTCAAAATTATTACAAATCTGAAACATTAAAAAAGGTCTGTATTCCCCAACTTAATTTTAAGAAACAAGAAGCCCCGGGGTCAATCTTGTATCTAGTGTAACAAATTTTGCTAAAAGGTGGGGATCTCAACTGCAACATGTACTTTGGAGTCAGTTCTAATATCCTGACTGAATTTGTCTCTTTATGCTTAGCAGTTATATTAAGTTTTGAGTTGGGAATCTCAACTGTTTTGAAGATATGACCTATGGATTAAGTCTCTAAGGGTGATGCAATCCCCGGAGCAAACCTGGCAGCTTGTGCATTCATGTCTTTTAACTCAGCAATTGTATACATTTACATGTAGATATAGGGTGGGGATTTCAAGTTTCCAATTTGTGACAAGTAAACTTGGTCCCTTGGTGTGTTGCCAGACCTTAAGGTCAATATTAAAAATTGTATCATGGTTGTGTGTGGGTCTTTAAGCGAAATAATTGCATGCATAATTTTTCGGTGGAGATCTCAAATGTTTCAAAGTTATCACCCTTGGGTTAGGTCTGCAGACTGACAAGGGGCAGACCTCGAAATCATGCAATTCTAATATCATGAATGCAATCTCTATGTGCCCAACAGTTAAAACTATGGGGTGAGGATCTCGACTGTTTCAAATTTATAACCCAGAGTATTTGTAAAATGTGTGTAAACCCCCCCCCCCAGAAAGATACCTGATCGACATTGTGAAGGATGCTTTCACATTGTGAAGGTTTGTAAAGATTTTTGAATGGGATGTAGAAAACATCATGTATGAGAAATCGAATTCAAGGACATGTTGTCAGCTGTGCTGTCAACTTATGGGTGAAAATTAGTTTCGAACTTGTTGTGAACATTGGTGCTGTTTGCCAAGTGCCACTGGAAGCTTATAAGTGTGTCAGAATCATACGTGAGATAAATACAGATGTGAAATTGATCAAGATGTCACAGCCATCTTATTGGAAAGCAGCAGTTAAGACACTGCCACTGAAAATGTACTCCTTGTCAAAAATTCAGCATGCGTTTCTGACATCACTTAGTAGATTGAATTCCATTGATCACCATTGCAAATCAATGTATGCCTATATAAAGTGTATCACAAGGAAATCAAGGGAATTTTGCCTTGTCAGTCAGGCCAAATATGGTTCCCAAGATATCAGGACCCAAGGCAATAGCAGATGACACAGAACCTTCATATAGATTTTGTATGGCATCATTTTAAACCTGTAGACTGTTCGGTAGTGTGAAGCATGAATCTATTCTTTAATTCAGTATTAACTGTCCAACCATTCCTTTGTACTTTGTTAATAAAACCAGCACAGAGGAGAACAAAAGATATGTCCTGCTGCAACAAAACTGTAAACTTTTCTATTATTCAGTTTGTATTCAAGCATCAGACATTTGACAGGTCCCATGATTTTTTTCTCAAGAGTAGATTCATGCAAGCACACCAAAATCAATACAATTACAGAAGTGTGATGAAAAAAATCTGATGTTTCCACACTTGTAACCAACTGTACACATGGTGATATCATGCACAACTAAAACTTTAAAATCAATGCTGAATTACCAAAAGCTAAAACAACTAAACTTGACCTATCAAATTGACCCTACACAGTCAAATATTACACAAATAAACCTCTAACCCATGCATACTTAAATGACAACCTGTTTAACAGAATTTTCTACATTGTCCTATCATGACCAATTGTTGCTACAATAGAACAACTAAAGCTCCCAATGATAAATATTTAAGCACTACCAGAACTAGTAAATACAACTTAAAGTAAGTTATCAGCAACATGACAATGTGTGTGTGGTGGCATGGGGGGGGCAACCATTTTATTATCTGAGATTCTTCAATACCCAACTACTGTATACCATTAACGACTCCATCCTGCCAGTGTTCCTCCAATTCAAGCTACAAACAGATGCCTCTTCCAACTCATCATGTCTCTTGACACCTACAATGTACCTGTGTAGTGGATCTAGACTGAGTCAATCTTCAGTGACCAGATAGCTCAATTGGCTGAGCATCTGTCAATAGTTCGGAAGGTCCCGGGTTCGAACCCTGGTCTGGCTGTGCATCTTTCCTCTCCTGTTACATTTGGTGCCTGTGACCAAACCTTGTTTCAAGTACTAGGTGTATACTTGGCAAGGGAATACCCGAACCTGGGTTGTAAAATTATCATTCTGTCTTCGGGGTCGAAGACTTTGTTAAAGGAGGGAGAAATGTAGCGGATCTAGTCCTGGTCAATTGTCAACCACCAGATCTAGATAACCCAATTGTTTGAGCGTCCGTCTAGAGTTTGGAAGGTCCCGGGTTTGAACCCCGGTCTGGCCATGCATTTTACCTCTCCTGTTACACATGTAGTAACAAGATATTGATAGTTCCAGCAGGTGTCAGGTCAGTCAACACATATACAGTAGCTAAAATATTCATCACTGATTCATTCAACCCTGTCCAGTTCCTCATTCAACAGCTACAACAATCAGTCAATACATACAGCTACAATATTCATCATTCAACCCTGTTCATCATTTTACCAGCTACATCAAGGCAGTAATGTTAAAACTTCTAATGTTAAAATACCTTAAGCATGGGAGTCACTCCAAATTAATTGCCAGTTCCTTAATTAATAAAAGCTTTGATTCTAGCTTAGGAAATTGTTCATACCTCGGTGAGGTATATGCTTTTTTATCTTGATCTGCTAAATATTTAAATGATAATTGCCTTGATATCCTTTGTTCACAATCACATTTCATTAACATTCACAGGTAATTTATGGTAATTCTGCTTAAATGGTCATACAATCACCGAGTCCCGACAGTATATGTTAGCTATTTTCTTATATTCTTTTACAGGAAACGACCTCTGCGTGACCTTGAATTAAAAAACACAGACACACAATACCTATCCTAAAGGTCCTAACTTGCATTTTACTATTGGAATCAAGGCTAGTCTGGCCACCATTGTCAGTGATCAAGAAATGTTTAAAGTCAAAAACAGAATATGGCATATGTATGTTGGAACCAAGGACACATGTACATAAATATCAATAATTAAATGCCACTGAACCAAAAAGAGACATGGAAATGTAAGGGGGTATACACAGGATAAGACATGACAGTTTTATTTTTGCATCCAGATCAGTGGTAATGTAACTCATTCACCCATACTGAACTATTTCAGACTTTTAATTGACACAGTTCAAATGTGTCTTCAGGTCTAAATGAGTTAAATTTGATGCAGAGTATGTGTGTGATAAAAAAAAAAGGAAAAGAGCACTTTAACAGGTCATGATGAGTCATGTCTACAACATTTAAATGTATACATTATAAGCAGTGGTAATCAAAATACCTACATGTATCTCTGGTATTCAGTTTATATCTAGATGAGAGAGCTAGATACACTCATATCATTTTATCTGAAATGCTATTTGCAAAACTAACATCTGTGACCTTGAAAATAGGTCAAGGTAAAATCTGATTTATAACATTTTCAGATTATTCATTCACTTTATCTCCTGCTTATTCAGATAATCCTTAATTACCCTTTACCTTATTCAGATAATCCTTAATTACCCTTTACCTTATTCAGATTAGTCTTACCCTTCAACTTATTCGGATTATCCTTACCCTTCAACTTATTCAGATAATCCTTACCCTTCACCTTATTCAGATAATCCTTACCCTTCAACTTATTCGGATTATCCTTACATTCACCTTATTCAGATTAGTCTTACCCTTCACCTTATTCAGATAATCCTTACCCTTCATCTTATTCAGATAATCCTTACCCTTCACCTTATTCAGATTATCCTTACCCTTCACCTTATTCAGATTATCCTTACCCTTCACCTTATTCAGATAATCCTTACCCTTCATCTTATTCAGATTATCCTTACCCTTCACCTTATTCAGATTAGTCTTACCCTTCAACTTATTCGGATTATCCTTACCCTTCAACTTATTCAGATAATCCTTACCCTTCACCTTATTCAGATAATCCTTACCCTTCAACTTATTCGGATTATCCTTACATTCACCTTATTCAGATTAGTCTTACCCTTCACCTTATTCAGATAATCCTTACCATTCACCTTATTCAGATAATCCTTACCCTTCATCTTATTCAGATTATCCTTACCCTTCACCTTATTCAGATTATCCTTACCCTTCACCTTATTCAGATTATCCTTACCCTTCACCTTATTCAGATTATCCTTACCCTTCACCTTATTCAGATAATCCTTACCCTTCATCTTATTCAGATTATCCTTACCCTTCACCTTATTCAGATAATCCTTACCCTTCACCTTAATCAGATAATCCTTACCCTTCCCCTTAATCAGATAATCCTTACCCTTCACCTTATTCAGATAATCCTTACCCTTCACCTTATTCAGATTATCATAATTACCCTTCATCTTATTCAGATTATCCCTACCCTTCACCTTATTCAAAAAACCCATACCCTTCATCTCCTGCTTATTCAGATAATCACTACCCTTCACCTTATTCAGATAATCATAACCCTTCATCTATCTTATTCAGATAATCTTTACCCTTCACCTTATTCAGATTATCCTTACCCTTCACCTTAATCAGATTATCCTTATCCTTCATCTCCTGCTTATTCAGATAATCTCTACACTTCACCTTATTCAGATTATTTGTACCCTTCACCTTATGAATATCATCCTAACCCTTCAGCTTATTCAGATAATCCTTACCCTTTACATTCTGCTATTTAGATTATCCATACTCTCCACCTCATTCAGATAATCCTTACCCTTCACCTTCCGCCTATTAATATTATCCTTACCCTCCACTTTATCCATATATACCATTCACCTATTTAGATTATCCTTACCCTTCACCTTATTCAAATTATCCATACCCGGCTTCACATTCTGCTTATTCAGATCATCCTTATATTTACCCTTCACCTTATATGTGACCTTGAGAGTCGGAATTGATGTGGGCCAAGGGAAAGGTCATTGATCATGACTTGAACAGAATCAAGTGTCTTCATGGCCAAATGTCATTTCTCAAGGTTTTTATTTTATAAATTTAAACAATTAACAGTCACATTGATAACTATAACTGTTACTGCAACACTCCACTTGCATTTGAATGATTTTCATGAAACTGTGAATGAACATCCATCTTTGCTATTGTGTATGGAGATGTTTATACCAGAGCTCATGGAAAATCACCAAGGATACGTTCAGTTGGTGAGAGCTTGTGTCATTAATCTAGTGTCTGAGGTCCTGAGTTCAAATCCTGTCTAGCCAAGCAATTTGCATCTCCTGTCATCGTGATGACAATGAGTGTCTCTGACCCTTAAATGTTTCAAGTATTTGATGTATGCTTGGAAAGGGAACACCCAAATCAGGGGTTATAGTAATATATCAGTGGAGACTAAGAAAAGGAAGGGGAGGGGGGGGTTACTGTGAAGGGAACAAGATTGGGTTACTCGCTGACAATCAAACCATGATGTAGTTTCACACAGCTGTATTTTAAAGTAAGTTACATATATATTCATTTATTATGTAAATTGCGGGGAATTTAAATAACAATAACAAAAGTTTTTAAAAGTTTTGTAATTCCTGTCATATACCGGTTATATCAGAGGACTGTGTGGCAGTAATTAAGTTATTGTGGCAGATTTTAATTGTACGTTAGATTTAGGTCATCTTCTATAGTTTCAAGCTGAAGGGAATTTCCCTTTAGATCAGTGGTAGAGTGCACGTGACTTCCAACTGGAACCTGGAGATTGAGGGTTCGATATCCCCAGCTGAATGAAGCACATACACAATTCTCTTTCCTTTTCATGTTACATTACATGTATAATTAATAATTAAGCTAGCAAGAAGGTATTCACACATATGGACATATTATCAGCAACATTTATCATTTATATTGATAACTTTGTTTCATGTGTTTTAAGTATATGTGATATAATGTGTGTATATATTTTGTGTCTTGATAATGGGACAGATCTAGATCTAGATAGACCAGAAAATTTGTCAATTTCTTGTCTGGACTAGTAGTATGTACTTTTCTTCATTAGGATGTATATGATGTACAGGGAGCAAGATTATCTTTTCAGTGTTATCACTACAATATATGTGTGCATATTTGTTTTATTCCAGCACAATAAGATGGCTTTTTTTATCACACTATTCTCTCACCAATTAATGCAACAATATAATATCATTTCATAATGATCTATTATTATTATATATACTGTACAGCATGCATATTTCTTAAGTTTACCAAACGTATGTATCCCCAGTAATGTGGGCAAGAAGTTAACAAAGGCACCCATCTAGTTCACATAACATCAACAATGTGCATGCATATGGTGTCCTTCTCATGATCAGTGCAGCTAGATGGTGTCACCAAACACATGTACAATGAAATGTAAAATATAGGGCCTATCACATAAAGTAACGTAAGCCTACCATGCTACAACATCTAGGAAATTCCCAGCCATCACGTTTTGGACGTGTCTTTGAATAGCCTGTGAAACGTACGTGTATAACATGTACAAATGATGATAAATAACTTACAGGTGTCCGTTTTTTGAGTGTAAAATTCTTCCACAACAGCAGACGGAACTGGTGAAAAAAGCCCATGCTGTCTCTGTCATTGGCGAGGTAGGGTACCTGTCAAATTAATTGGAAAACAAGCGATAAATTTCAGACATTCTTATTATTGAAAATTCACCCGATTCACCATGTTGCCTGGTGTTGTTGTTATCAGGGATGTTGGACCGACAGCACGTCTTGGCAAGGTCCTCTTATACGTGTGCTACTGATAAGAATATTTCAGACGAATTTGTCAGTGACATTGCAATACATGCGCTTAGTTTAAGTAATGTGGTCGTTTTTGAGACGCTATGTGTACTTTCTACATCTTAGTTGAGTGCCAATATCTCGATAAGCCATTATTTACTTACAATTTATGCTCGCTTCATCCTCCGAGCACCATGATGAATATTTTACCACGTGATTAGCTATAGAGTTATTGATTGGTAGTGACGTCACTTTTCGGCTAAATATAGACCTCACACAACGTGAGTTTGTTTACATCGGTCAGCTGATCGTCAGCACAGATCCTTTGTTCGTTTCGTGTGCGTTAGATCAGTGGCTCGCAATTCTAGTAGACAAGTATACTGCACTCTCTGACAGACCAGACAAAGGAGAATCCATCACAAAAATAACACTTACGAATGAAAATGAAATACTGGTGACAGCTGCAAATGATACACATATGATAGTGTGATGACTTACATCTTTGTCACTGCGTATATACATATATAAAAAGACTTCTATTTTTTGACTTATATGTATACTAAATCATTAATGTATTTCTGTAAATATAGCTATGGTCATTGAATTAACACGTACACTACTTACATAATTCAAAACGAGCGAAAATATTACGTGATATTGTACACACATGAACAATCTCGATCTATTCTTTGTCAGTGCATGTCGACGTCCCCATATTATTGTACACGTACGTTCAATCAGAGACGTGTAAAGATTTATATGAATCTGGTTAAATATATGCCTTGTGCATTAATAAGAATTGAATTTCATGTTAATTTGAACAGGGACGTATATGTGAGACACATACGTCCCTGATTTGAATTTTAATTCGAAATTAAAACATTTACAATATTAATTATTTCTTATTCTAAAGGTTAATAATTAATTTCACTAATTAACTGGTTTTTTAACATGAATTCATTTAAATATCCCAAATATGCCTAATGTAAAGTAAAAAAAAAAACAATGACGTGACCAAGTACATTTTATATGTGGATATAAAGTAAGAGGTCTACGATCTAGATGCATATTGTATATGTCGGGGTATATGCAAAACATGGTACCAGGCCAGGAATTAAAGAAGGGAATCGAAGGGGTAAGGGGAATATATATATAATGAGGGTGGAGTTGGGGGATGATGATGAGGTTGCAGCCCAGAAACCCCATATGCATAATTCAGCCAATGCATTTAAAAAAAACTAACTTAAAATTCTCATGAGTACACGTTTGTTCTGATATGTTAAGTTAACACCGACTTACTTATTGTCTTACTTCGATCCTTAATCAGGGACTTGTACGTCCCTGCCTTAATCTGTAGTTTATATAATACTCCCGAAGTTCAAACATATTAAATTCCATACTGTTTAAATACAAACAAAAAAATAGTCTTCCAAATAATTAATCATCGCCTACAATTAAGTTTCATCGTCAAACACAAAGAATTGTATAGTGTAGATATAAAGCAGGGCCGTATAAAGCCTAATTATACGTCTCTGTATAGAAATAAAAAATAAACCTAACTTTTGACTTACCTTCATCATTGTGCGTCTTGATTACGGTACTTTATCCTTTGTTTTTATACTCCTGAAATTTCATAATGTCTGAACACGATAAGCTACCTTATTCATGTGTTCCAATTATCTCTTCAGAACAAATCAGTTCCGTTCATGCTGACAATGTGTATCATGGTTGAAACAACCACTATAAAACTGTCGATGTATGGATCTACTATCGATGAATTGACAAAAAGTCCTTTGTTAGTAGACTTTAAACAATCGACACGAGTCAGAATCAGCTGATCGTAGACTGCTGGCCATAGTAACACGGAGAACAACAAAATTTCACTGTACTAACAATGACAGCGAGCAGCACTAAAAGCGATAACAACACTGAGTCAATGATATTACCGTACTAATTAGCCCACACATTAGTGTATTACTTATAAACAAATATAGCCTGTTATCTCATCATTGAATACTTATATAACTACAGCGAACTATATATCAGTCGCCACGTTTCCCCGTCCGTCCCGTCAGCGCGTGTGTAAATATACCAGCCTCCGCAGCTATTGGCGGGTTTCTGTGTTGATAGTTTTTTAGTCGGGGAGGTAATACACACGCATTGGGTGTTGAAACTAAGTCGACAACCACACACGCGCATACGTGTTCACTGTAATTATAGTTACACACTAGGCATACTCTACCAGTGAACCTTACAAGTCTGTAATCGCTTTACCATCCGTTCAAAGTGCGCATACTTTACATAACCTAGTTTATTCTATAAATACTTGTTTTATGTCATATATATATTTCCCATAATGGCAGGATTACACATTTGGAGAATACTACTGAGATACTTGATAAGTATATTAAAAAACAGTAGCTTCATCAGCACTGATTGAAAAATAAAAATATTTTGCGATTTTAATTTTATTCACATACATATATATAATTTATTACATATGCATCATACACCAATAGGGACTGAAGCGACTATAAACGGTCATGTCTGACCTTTCTGGTTTGCTGATTGGTACGGATATGCTGTAATCTGACTAGAATTATATGGTAGCGGGTGGTCTTTTGTGTAATTAATTGGCTGTCTGCCAAAAACATTTTATCTTTCATGGTTTATATGGCTTCAAATGGCGAAAAATTTAATGGACTTGTCCCCTTAAATAGCCATTAGATGTAACGCGGGGAGCGTCTATGGCCCTAAACATAGGTGTCAAACGACGTCACTTGACCGAATGACTTCGCTAAATATAAAGTTTCATGAGTGAAATTTGCTCTTGTTAAAAGCTCAATTGACAAATGATTATAATATCACGAAAAAATGATAGTGGTAATTTCAAAATCAGCAAACAAGTTATGATACCCTAGAAGTAGGGTTTACCGAACCCACTTGCAATGGCATTGCTTACTTTAATTGCAAATTTAATTGATTAAATTAGTCCGTAGGAATGGAAGGACTTGTTCTGAATCATCCTCGGATGATGGCAAACCAATTTTTGTATTACGGTAATTGCCAGCACTAAGAGAGAAGAAGAAGAAAAAGACAAAGATCCTTAATGCTACAATGTGTACAGCAGATTTATTTTGTTCGTTTTATGTCCCCGATTAGAGGGCACACACCCAACCCCACAAATCTGCAGAGGGTCCAACATTAGTGGTCCTTTACGATATCCTCAGTCCCCGACCTACAAGGTTCCGTACTCAGTCCCCGACCTACAAGGTTCCGTACTCAGTCCCCGACCTACAAGGTTCCGTACTCAGTCCCCGACCTACAATGTTCCGTACTCAGTCCCCGACCTACAAGGTTCCGTACTCAGTTCCCGACCTACAAGGTTCCGTACCCAGTCCCCGACCTACAAGGTTCCGTACTCAGTCCCCGACCTACAAGGTTCCGTACACAGTTCCCGACCTACAAGGTTCCGTACCCAGTCCCCGACCTACAAGGTTCCGTACTCAGTCCCCGACCTACAAGGTTCCGTACCTAGTCCCCGACCTACAAGGTTCCGTACCCAGTCCCCGACCTACAAGGTTCCGTACCCAGTCCCCGACCTACAATGTTCCGTACTCAGTCCCCGACCTACAAGGTTCTGTACTCAGTCCCCGACCTACAAGGTTCCGTACTCAGTCCCCGACCTACAAGGTTCTGTACTCAGTCCCCGACCTACAATGTTCCGTACTCAGTCCCCGACCTACAAGGTTCCTTACTCAGTCCCCGACCTACAATGTTCGGTACTTAGTCCCCGACCTACAATGTTCGGTACTCAGTCCCCGACCTACAATGTTCGGTACTCAGTACCCGACCTACAATGTTCGGTACTCAGTACCCGACCTACATTGTTCGGTACCCAGTCCCCGACCTACAAGGTTCCGTACCCAGTCCCCGACCAACATGGTTCCGTACCCAGTCCCTGACCTACAAGGTTCTGTACCCAGTCCCCGACCTACAATGTTCGGTACTGAGTCACCGACCTACAATGTTCGGTACTCAGTCACCGACCTACAATGTTCGGTACTCAGTACCCGACCTACAATGTTCGGTACTCAGTACCCGACCTACAATGTTCGGTACCCAGTCCCCGACTTACAACGTTCCGTACCCAGTCCCCGACCAACATGGTTCCGTACCCAGTCCCTGACCTACAAAGTTCCGCACTCGAATGTCAGACACCTTAAGCACTTGGCAACCACCGCCCCTTTACTTTTTACATATTGCTTCCGAGGATACACAGGGATATGCTACGGTTCACAAGAGTGCCTCTGATGTTGAACATTCGCCACGTATAGGAAAGTAATATTTGGCTCTCTCCAACGTCAAACCCTGTCCTTAAACATGGTTGATAATTATTTCTCCTGTTTTCAGCATTCAGTTTAAATAGTAATGGGAATAAATGGTTCATCCTTTGTCAGAATGTGACCGACTTCTCTGCTTGGTGCCTCCGGAATGGCATTTCAGTGAGACAGCACTATAAGGTGTGTAAGGACGTGCCTCCGTGTATGCATGGCACATTTGTGTGTGCTGAAGATCACGGGACCTGATAATTTGCTACAGCTATTTTTGGACTTAAACTAGAGTGTTTAGAGTAATTTTACACTTTTGAGGGTTTAGATCAAATTTTGATAAAAAAAGCCCCCTCAATGGTCATAAAATTGGCCACTTTCAGACAGGTTTTTGATTGACTTTAAAGTTTTTATCTAAATGTAACAAAAATACAATAAGAAGGTAATACACGCCAGTTGAAATTTTCCGGTCACGTGAGAACACACGGTAACGAGTATATAAAACATTATCAAAATACGTATAGGGGTATCAGAGATTAAGGTATGGTATCGAACGCTGACTGGACCGACAAGAAATTGTTTACAGCACACTCGACGTGTCGCGAACACCATCTGTTCGGAAAATTACCTGTAGATTTGATTATTTATAGACTACAGAACGTGGGTTATTTGATGCAAGTTTGTTTTAGAAAATGCACCAAGACTCTATTAATGCTGTTCCGAGAAGACTAACGTCGGTTGAAATATCCGGGAAATCTTGGGTCATATTTCAATTTGAGACCTTTTAATAATTTCACCTTTTCTCCTTGATTCTCTCGACTGGTTCATCGTTTTCAAAAGTACAATATTATATTACAGCTTAAACAACAAAAGGAATGGCATCGTCGGATACCCACGGCTGATATCGGGGAAGCGTGACCATGATCAGTCGTGTGTATCCGACGATGAAGAAATGACTATTTACTGGAAAACGACAGCTAATTCTAAGTGACTTGGATGTTGTTAACAGTACTTTTATGTCTATTAGCTAAGAATATATGGACGAGCTAGGTTTTGGTGAAGTACATTAATGCTTCACATCAATAAGTTTCAACGTCATCTTTACCAAACAAGAGGCAATGAGGGCCTGTATCGCTAACCAAAAAAATATTCGTTTTCAGTAAATCATTATGTACACATACGCGTGTTCAAAACTAACCAGATCTTGCAAAATCACACTTAATGCAAGTTAAAACAAAACAACACAAAACCATTTCAGGTCGAAATTTTCTTTGGACATCGATTGGTCTCTGTAAGTACTTGTGAGTACATCTTCATGGTTAACGTTGCATGTATGGTACAATATATGACGCCGTGTGCTGGGTAAGTCACGAGAGTTTGAAAAGAAAAAATTTTCCAGACAATCCTCCCTTTACGATGCCTGATAACTTTACTGGACCTGAAGTAAGATTTTAGAGCAGTTTTGCACCTTTGAATGGTTTAGATCTATTTTCGATAAAAATGCCCCTCAATGGTCACTAATATACGAGCTTAACCCCTCAGAAGTGCAAAATTGTTTTTAAACCCTTACTTTAAGTAAAAAAAAAATAGCTAAAACAAATTCTCAGGTCCCTATATTAAGTCACTTTATAGTCCTGTTTCTTGGTGCTATGGTGTTCCTGAAGCTGCCGTCACACGATAGCACTGTATCGGCTCCCTACCATGGCGGAATTATCCTGAAATGTCATGTTACATGTACATGGTCCTTTCTCCATTGTATTTCGTTATCTTTCAATTGATTCTCGTATAGGTTATTTTATCTGCCGCTACCTCCACTATCTACATCTTACATGGACATTTGTTATTTTGATCGTTAGATTATGGATGATCCTCTGCGTGATGGCTGCCTCATCAAAGTGGTCTGTATAGTCTAATAGTGGCACTGTGAAGGTTCCGGAAATAGCGATCGCCAAAGCAGGGGCTAAATAAAACAAGTTGTTGGACACTGCCAGTCGAGGCAAGTTTGGATTATTATAATTACCAATAGTTATTTTTGCGTCTTTTAAACCCGGATCATGATGTCATATTTATCGACAATCACTTTAAAATCTTAGATAACTGGTCAATCACCACATGCGCTGAAATCAGAGTCGATCGTATTCATGAAATTTCAAAATTAAGAAAACTGATAATGTTTTTTTTTATTGAATTCAGAGATGATGACACATAACGAGCATGTTAGGAGACATTAAACACAAATTCGTGTTAAATGACTGTATGACAACTTGTGATTATATTGTCGTGTTAAATGACTGTACGACAACTAGTTATTATATTGTCGTGTTAAATGACTGTATGACAACTAGTGATCATATTGTCGTGTTAAATGACTGTACGACAACTAGTGATTATATTGTCGTGTTAAATGACTGTATGACAACTAGTGATCATATTGTCGTGTTAAATGACTGTATGACAACTAGTGATTATATTGTCGTGTTAAATGACTGTATGACAACTAGTGATTATATTGTCGTGTTAAATGACTGTATGACAACTAGTGATTATGTTGTCGTGTTAAATGACTGTATGACAACTAGTGATTATATTGTCGTGTTAAATGACTGTATGGCAACTTGTGATTATATTGTCGTGTTAAATGACTGTATGACAACTAGTGATTATATTGTCGTGTAAAATGACTGTATGACAACTTGTGATTATGTTGTCGTGTTAAATGACTGTATGGCAACTTGTGATTATATTGTCGTGTTAAATGACTGTATGACAACTAGTGAGTATATTGTCGTGTTAAATGACTGTATGACAACTAGTGATTATATTGTCGTGTTAAATGACTGTTCGGCAACTTGTGATTATATTGTCGTGTTAAATGACTGTATGACAACTAGTGATTATATTGTCGTGTTAAATGACTGTATGACAACTTGTGATTATATTGTCGTGTTAAATGACTGTACGACAACTTGTGATTATATTGTCGTGTTAAATGACTGTATGACAACTAGTGATTATATTGTCGTGTTAAATGACTGTATGACAACTAGTGATTATATTGTCGTGTTAAATGACTGTATGGCAACTTGTGATTATGTCGTCGTGTTAAATGACTGTGTGGCTACTAGTGATTATATTGTCGGGTTAAATGACTGTATGACAACTAGTGATTATATATTGTCGTGTTAAATGACTGTATGACAACTAGTGATCATAGTGTCGTGTTAAATGACTGTATGACAATTAGTGATTATATTGTCGTGTTAAATGACTGTATGACAATTAGTGATCATATTGTCGTGTTAAATGACTGTATGACAACTAGTGATCATATTGTCGTGTTAAATGACTGTATGACAACTTGTGATTATATTGTCGTGTTAAATGACTGTATGGCTACTAGTGATTATATTGTCGTGTTAAATGACTGTATGGCAACTTGTGTTATATTGTCGTGTTAAATGACTGTATGACAACTAGTGATTATATTGTCGATTACTTTCGATTTTGTTGTATAATGATATTACAGTTAGTCTTCCCCGATTGTTATTACAGAGGTTTAGCTACCTCATTGGTACGTGAACAGGTACACGTACAACTAACTAAATCACACATAAATGGCCGTTTACGTTTAGCTGCGCGAACTTTAAATCGTATAAGATCTGCTGTCCTAGCTACGGCGACTTTTTAAAAACATATTTGAATGAATTATAAATTGTTTTCATTTTATTGGATTGCTTTGTCAGGAGTTTACAATTGAATTGAAAAAAAATGAATTTACATTGCATTTTGTCATAGTTATCAACGCAAACAAGATATTTCGCAGCAGTCTTAGAGTGAGTGATGACGTCAAAAGCTTCGGTATCAAAAATATTTAAGAAATTATGCAAAAAGCGCAAAATCGCGCTGAGTGTAGTATGATTGGTTCTTGAGTGAATCTCGAGACAAATCTGAAATAGACTGTTAAGAGGTTTACAACCCATAACAACAGGACACAAACTAATAAATATTTAACTTATTTTTAACAATTCAAGGACAGGAATTTAAATTAGCAATATATTTACGTAAACTTTCCAGTTAATAAAAAATTAGAAATTTAATTTGTATCATGAATTCGACTATTTGCAAATTTAATGTTATTCATCGCATAATGAACCCCAAAACACGAAAATAATAACTACGTATGGCTGTTTTTGAAAAGGACACGGTAGAACAGCGATAACCCAGACGGAAAATTCATATGAGGTTAGATACACTTTTATGATAATTAATTATATACTACATTTATATAGCGCTCTATATAATTTGTAAAATTACTCCAAAGCGCTTCAAAAGATGAGGTCAATAGTACTTCTTGAAATGCACAAATAAACTAAGAAGTCTTACAATCAACTAATTCATTAGCTAGAATATAATGATATCAGAGGCATTTAAATACACGAATAAATAAATAAATGTCAGTATATATATCTTAAATGCAAATGTGTAAAGACGTCTTTTAATATTTTTTTTCTTGAATTTAGACAGAGTGATCGTTTTCTTCTGATATCAGATGTTAAGCTATTCCACAGCATGGCCGAAATTCTTCCAAAGCACGGAATTCCGTATTGGTTCCAAGTTTCAAAATTGTATTTCCAAATGCAATTCGGCTGATAGGTATCATGAATACTGAGTACAAAATAAAACATATTGCAATTTTCAAGATGGCGGATGAAAATTCCACATGGGTAATGCAAACACAAAAATGAATACATTGATATATTTAGGCATTATTGCTGCGCGAAAGGTTTTCTTTTAGAGGTAGCGTATCGTAAATAATTACCCAATCTACGTAATGTCTTAATATTTTTACATGACAACAGCTCAAGTAGTTTATACACACTTGGGCGTCGTCACAGTATACGACATTTTTGGACAACACTGATTCTGTCTCCGACCTCAGTGGCCGTGACGGCTGATACAGGGTAATAATTAAGTTCCCGTTTTTCATGGGGAGCTGTTCCATCCTGGCCCTGGTTTCTTCAACGTTCCTTAAATTAATGAAACTCCTTAACTTAAACATCTCCATAGGAAAGCATTACAGAATTTAAAGAACTTTCCTTAAATTCTGTAATGCTTTCCTATGGAGATTTTTAAGTTAAGGAGTTTCCTTAAGTTAAGGAACGTTGATGAAACCGGGGCCAGTACCTCGTATGTGTACTCAAATATTGTGTACTCTGACCTATAAATAGGATTACCGAGTTTTGCAAGGCGTCCGTATTTGAAATCCAAAATGGCCTCTTGGAATTTTTGTCCGAAATGTCCACATCATTTTGCAAAGCTGCTTTGCAGTACATGTAATTTGGAAAGAGTGTGAAATAGTTGCTGGACATTACATCATTTTACATGAATGAACTGGTATTTGACTGCTTTAATAGCAAGGCAATGAACAGCTAGCGATTACATTGGCATTGGTTGTTAAAATCTCTTATTACTGTCAAGACTTACCCGTGACACGGGGGCCATTATCTTCCACTGTCGTGGTCCAGAAGAGATCGTCAACGCTAATTCGTCCAAGGCGTTGGTATGGACACCGATCGTCTCTCCAGTTTGTATATCTGCATAAATAGCGTAACAATTACAGCCATATACATGCAAAATATGCTTTAAATGATTTAAAAGAGGAATTCGAAACCGGAGCTTAAAGCGTGTTACAGGGGTATGGCGACACTTGAATCTGGCTACGTGTGTTTCTCGCCTACACTATCTGCTGTTTCAATGGTGATAATGTATCTTTCTATTAGCGAGACTGTTCAAAAGTGTGAAAAACAAAGTTTATTGGAGTTGAGAGGTGAACGCATTAACAAAAATCACCAAGATTCTCTTGAAACTCGGAAAAAAAATTTCAAACGCGATACAGTAACATACTTATTATTTTAAGTATGATGTATATTGGAAATAAATTCTAAATAACTCTGAACTAATGTTTAATATATGTTTAATATTTTATGGTGAGCCCGTGGTATTTTGAGTTAGTGAATTACTGATGAACTCGCGTGATGCAGGCCGAATTCATCTTTTGTACTTCTCTGACGCTTGCAAGCGTCAGAGGAGAAGTGAACCGTTGGTTTCCGACGATGGTTGTACGCAAGAGAATGTGAACTCGTGGTGAACGCCAGAGAATGTGAACTCGGAGTGCGCGCCGGGTAATGGTTAACTTGTGTTGTATGTCAGAAAATGTTGAACTCGTCAGAGAACGGTGAACTCTTGGTGTATGTCAGAGAACGGTGAACTCGTGGTGAGCATTAGAGAGATGTGAAGTTGTGGTTTATGCCAGAGAATGGTAAACTCTGGGTGTACGCCAGAGAATGTTGAGCTTGTGGTGTGAAAAAGAAAGTTGATTTATTTTATACCCTATTAAAATCTAATGTCATTTAATGACATACATAGTTTTGGTGACGGAGGAAAGCCGGAGTTTCCAGAGAAAAAGCCATAGGCCTACAGGGTGGTGTACTCCAGAGGAAGGTGAACTCGTTCGTGATGTTTGCCAGATAGTGGTGAGATCATGGTGGACCAGAAAATAAAATCGAACTCCAGAGCAGATAAGCTCGTGTTGTACACAAGAAAATTTTTGGCTTCGTTGTAAAATTTCGTAAAAAAGAATATCATCACCAGTGTACAAAATTAATTAAAATGTCAAAAAGTAGTTGTACGTGATTATTAAAATACCTTGTTGTTGTATGCATATCACTAGCAATTGGCAGAAAGTATGGACTCTCAGATTTACTGACTCTAGAAGTAATGTCCAACTCGGGAGTGACGAGCGTTATCTCGTTGAAGGATGGACGGATAAACTGAATAATATCAACAGGGATCACCAAAACAATATTGATATTGGTTTTCTTTATATATGAGCGACATAAATGTTTTTTTAAATCAGAAATACAGAGCCCCGTGTCATGGTACGATAAGATGCCCTTCCGATTAAGATATGTATTTTTTCGTCAAACGTTATCCAACAATTTCTAGACATAAATAAATCGCCATCATGCTGCCCCTTGTATGTGGTAATCCAAATCGTCAGCATAAATATACGTAACTTTCGGTAAAACTTGAAGCGAAAATCAAGCCTAATAACTTATTATATTTTTAGATTTAGTTAAGATTAACTGATATCAGCAATATTCAAGATGAATTCTTTCGCGGTTACCGGTACAGCAGTAGATGAAACACGCTATTTGTAAACACGCGTCCATTTCGAACCGTCTTCTACCTTCGGTTTGTTGTTGAAGTGGGCCCCACCTGAATTATTTCCAAGTCTTTTGATTTTTTTTGTCAAGAGTTTCTTGTTGGTTACCGTCGTGGTTTACATCGTTTTAGGCTTATTTTTGCATGGTTATCAACTGGATTTTTTTTCAGAATTTTTCAGAATACCGAAAAATCTCTGAAGTTACGTATATTGTGCCTTTATTAAATCTAAGCACGCTTGTCATACGAGTAATTTATATCTAGCGGTTTAGTAAAATAACGTTGAAGTTTCGTAATATATCTTGCAGTGTAGTTATATATTTCGTAATTTAGTAACATATATTGCGGTGTAGTAATATATGTATCTTGTGGCGTCATGCAGCTAATTACGGAACGCCAAATTAACATAGACTCAATTAATTGCACCTATCTTCAAATAATTGAAGATAGGTTCAATTCAATTGAAGATATGTTTAACTCAGTTGGAGATAGGTACAATTCAATTGAAGATAGGTTAAATTAAATTGGAGATGGGAACAATTCAAAAAAGATGAATTGAACCTATCTTTAAACAATTGAAATTATAGGTACAAATAATTAAACCTATCTTCAATTGCATTGTACCTATCTTCAAATATTTGAAGATCTTCAATTATTTGAAGATAGGTGCAATTAATTGAGTATATGCTAATTTGGCTTTCCATACGCCAAATTTACATATATTCAATAAATTGCACAAATCTTCAATCAAATTGCACCTATCTTCAAATCCAATACAACAGAAATATGGGTATGTGGTTGCTGTTGTGTTAATTCAAGATAATGCTGGAGAAGTATAAACTGAAGAATGCTATTTAACAAGGGAATGTCATTAAAATGGAATATAACCTTCAGAAAAAATACTAAATGGAGATGAAATCAGATATACCATATATCACAGTTTACTGACAAAGAGGATTTTGATAACTTGGTTTAGAAAAAAAGTATTTTGAAATAAAATGTGTTTAAAATAATACAATAGTATACGTACCCGTTTTGTGAGGAAGGAATAGGGAAATAGTGTCAATCGGGGCGACTGGTTAAATCCTGTACATGTATATTCATTTTCAGAGGATAAATGGCTGCACTAGAATTAACGGGAATTTTAGAGGACGCAAACCCAAATCAGCCGGACATTTCTGTTCAGTACAGATCTTTGGTGTCGGACAGGGAAGTGTAAGTAGCGGTGAAACATCCTTCCTTCCTGTTGTGAAAACATTTTTACTTGTACAGATATAGTTAGTGTGAATCAACAGGAACTTCAGTCATGTTTTTACGTCACTCTCAATTAATTTACGTTATAGTGCATTGCTAATGTAACACAGAACATACCGGTATCACAGACGTATAAACTGTGTTTATTGTAACTGCAATTGCCTTGATATTGTAACTTGATGTATCAATTTGTGACACCAAACAAGATATCCTAGAGGGATCTTGGTGCCGAATCATTGCTTGATCTTCATTTGTTATTAAAAACTTAGATTTTCCTCTTCTTTTCTCTTCTTTCCTTTTTCTCTTACTCTTATGAAAAATTCTATTAAGAAATAGCAATGAAAGTCTTGAATTGTCAAATAAAAGATGGCACCCTGTCAGCGATTTTGTGTCTGATGAGTCCTAAAATCAAAAGGGCGCAACTTGGGCCAAAGGGAACATGCATAACAAAAAATCTTTGTTTGACAACGGACAAAGGACAATTTGAAAAGCCAGTCATCTGTTGATGGTGGGCAAAATACGCACACGGCATTACGGATTTGAAGTGTCCGTGAATAGAATAATGAGTATGTTAGCATCCGTTTGTTGTATAATTAGGCATATCTCAAGCATGAACGGCGCCATACTTTTCTTTGTCGTTACCCCTTAGGTATTCAGAGCATTCCAAATGCTGGGTAAAATGTAAAATACATAGTTATGAGGTTTAAGGTTAAAACCGTTCTTATCTGCTGTACAGTTTTGGTGAATGGTTTTGCGAGTTGAAGCATTACACGAAGGCATGCTAGTATCCATAATTTGACATATTTGAAACAGACTGTGAAGTCCTCTCCACTATAATATTATATAAGTAAGAATCAAATATAATGGCAGCTAACGAAAATGATTAAAATCCAAGTTTTGATTTCAAGATCTTTCTTGGTCATACAGGTAAAATCTTACCTAGTTTTCATTAATCTATAGCTTGTTTTAATTGATGAACAGCAAATGTACATTTCTGTGGTTTCCACAAAGAATATGGAGCGTATCAACTTTGAACCGATGAAAAAGACGTGATAAATATTCTCATATGGTCTTTAGGAGATTTTCCCGAAATTAATTAAGTTTAACGAACTACATGTATGTCTTAGTTTAGTGTGAATTTGGTTGAACTTAAGATTATGCAACCCTATAGAGAAGCTACGTATATCAGTCTGTAAGAAAGTGTCGAGATGTTAGGAGAAATCAAACATTAATTGCCTCTCAATCGTCCCGCTCTACAACTTTAAGCCTCAAGATATATTACGGTAGCCATACTTTATTCTGAACACAGGGACCTGAGAATTTTTACCGCTAGTTTTGGACCTAAAATAGGGTGTTTAGTGTAATTTTACACTTTTGGGGGGTTTAGATCAATTTTCGATAAAAATGCCCCCTCAATGGTCATAAACGTTTTTTTGATCATTGGGGGGCATTTTCAGGTCCCTGTGATTCGGAATACCGTGATGGTCGTCTACCGTTTAAGAAACAGGAAGGTTGAGGAACATGAATGACGGGAAAACGTTTTGTTGAACTACCGAAGCCATGGCGTAGATCTGTTTGTCGGAAAATATAATGTCTGGAGTAGATAAAATGTATTATGATTTGTGTTGTATATAAGGTTTCACGACAAAGAATGTCATAGTAACGAAACCAATATATGAGTATTGTACATGCCAAGCAATTTGTTTTGTCTGATATAAGATAAGATAAAACAATACATGCCAGGTGCAGTATCACATAGGTACTGTAGCGCTGAGTCAAGTTGAAGGGGGTATTTTTAGGTTTTCACATTCCTCTCTGCTTTATATAAAGGTAAGTAATCAGTTTCATCACAGATTCGTTCCGATCTTTCCAAGAGGGAATGCATAGCACAGATGGCTATAGCTCAACATCAACGTAATAATAATCAAAATATCGACATGATGTACATACACACATAGCTGCTGTATTGCTTAATTAGTATCAATTAATATCAATTAATGTCCTTAACCTGCCGCTAAGTTGTGCTATAACATTTGAAATTGGATGGGTAGTACCAGTTGTTTGAGAGATTTTCGTAATTACAATTGTATGATTTATTTGAAGATTTTGGAAATTTAATAGCACTTCATCCCTTCGAGCTTGAACAAGATAGCCCCGCTATATATTTTGTCATTGTGTTTTCCTTCCACTTTGCACGTAGGACTAACTCGTAGCAATGTAACTAACCTTAGTTCCGTAAAGCCAAAAGTCCACTGGAATTTCTCATTATATGTATGACTATTTATTTTGCAACAATTATGAAACAAACATTAATAACTGAAATTAATAACTCTTGTTGGCCCGTATGTTAGGCCACCCCGTATTTGGAGGAAACTTACTGGCCGAATAAGAGACCTCATACTATTTCATATCCGACTGGAGAATCGAACCCAAATCGCCTTGGTGTGCGCTACCCAACAGGTTCATCAGAAGTTAATTGAGGACTGAATTATACGAGAACACTAATCCAGAATGAATGGGTAGCTAATATAGAGAGTTATGACATTTAATTAAATAACTCTTGAACGTTAGTTAAAATCAATTAAATAAAGAGCAAAAACTAAGGGTGCCGCCACCTTTGTATTCTGTGATGGTTCCTCCACATTCAGTGGTTTATATGGCATTAAGATCTCAACCACTTGGATTTATACTGGATCAAATTCTGGTAGCACGAGTATAACATTTCCCACCCCTATCTAGCAATGGTATGGCTATTGGCTGAATATCGACAGTCCCTCCCATCTCCTTTCAAAAGAACCATTTACCTAACTTCTTTATACAAAAATGTTTTTCTTGCCCCAAGGCCTTTCAGGTGAAATATGGTAACAATTATAATCTATGCTATTTAGTATTATTTAGGATAAAATCCTTGTATACATTTAATTTTTCAATTTCTCCCAAATGCTTTAAAAATTCAATGTAAAAATGCATCACCTCTTCAGGAAAGTCTTGTAAAGAGTGTTTCTAACCATCTCATTCCAATAGATATATCTCGCTAATGAACAATGCAACTCACCTTTGACACTGGCCTGCACAACAATACTAATGCCTGAGTAAATATATATGTACGTCAATAACACTTTCATTCTATATTTAATACTAATCTTCGGGAACCATGTTCATGTTATGTTTGACTAAGTTATCTGAACGTTTAAATAAGTCCAACGGATATGCAGGTCTCTGTTCTAACCCTTCCTAACCAGCCTATTTAGTATGAACAATGATGCAAGGCAAGTCAACAGCACACTGGACACCTAAATCCGTTAATCAATGGCTTTAAACATTTTAAAGGCCAGTTTACCCCCCCTCCCCCCCCCCCCCCCCCACACACACAGAGCTGATTTGGCTCCATAGTTCCCTCGACAATGACCATGTTTTCTCTTTTAATTTATCTAATCCAACATTTCCCTCTTGTAACTTTGTCCCCAGTCTTTGTTTACTCCTTTAACTTTTTTGACCAGTCAGTTACCTTTTGACCCCATCACTTTCTCTTCCAACTAATTTTCCCCCCAGTTCTGTTCCCTCTTGTAACTGATATTATTATTCATTTCCCTCTTGTAGATTATTTGCCCTCACAGTTTCCATTTGTTACTAATCAAACCATTCAGTTTCTATCTTGATTAAAACAGTTGTATGTGAGTGGTAATGGCGTGGTCTGTTTGTAATCCCACTTTTGCTGTTAAAGACTTTTTAAAACAAATTAAAACAAATATCTGTACAATTTCTTCATTTTATTGTATACTCCCATGATTCAGCAAGCTATTTTACTTTAAGTATGTTACATGTAACTTTGTAGTTCAATTATGAGAATTAACAAAACACTTTGAAAGAACTTTCTCCTGAAGACCATCACATTGTGGACGCTAATTAAAGTTTTTTTTTTATTTCACAAAACATATATCTCCTTTTAACATTAATTAAGCCATTTAAGTAATGGCCCAGAGAAGATGTTTTTGAAAACATTGTACACATTTTAGTTTCATGAGAATTTCTATATTTCCCCTTTAACGATTTGAAAGTCATATGGCCCAGAGGAGAAGATGTTTCTGAAAACATTGTACACATTTTAGTTTCACCAGATTTTCTATATTTCCCCTTTAACAATTTGAAAGTTATACTTTTCAGCAGTATAAACTGTATAAGCTTCTAATCAACATTGAACAAACAAAACTAGTGATGTTCCTGGTGAGATAAATTAACCTAGACAGAAATAGGATAGATATATGTATTGACAATGCAGTCTGAAGGCTTATTTTACATTACAGTAGCTGTCTCAGGTTAGCTTAAACAAACTCAGACAGTCTGAAAAATCCATATTTTTTACATTTTGTCACAGAAGTTTACATGTGCCTTTAAATAGTATTAGGTATAAGGAAAAAACGAGTACATGTACACAGTTTTAACAGTCCTTGAATGTCTACATGCAAATAAAGTGATTCTATTAAGTAGAATAGACATGATTTTATAACTTTGTGTGAGCAGCGATATAATTTCAATGAGAATCAGTGTAAAATCAGTGTTTTTCTAATGACTAGTGTTAATTGTTGAACAGTTCAGGAAAGAACCATCAGAAGTACCCAAATTATAGCACTAAATGTTCGTTTCAACCTTAGATTATGAATTTCTACTAATTTGACCTTTAAACCTTCATGGCATATCTAGTTAAAATTCCAAAAGTTCCACGGTCACTGCAGTGAAACATTCATTAACTACCAGGACTTCCCCCCCCCCCTCCACGTACCCTACCTCATGTCTGTTAAATTTGGAACAGCCCCAGGGCCCAAGCACCAAAATCATTATCTAATCACACTACATGTATTGACCTACTTTCAGAAGACACAAACAGTAGCATAAATGTACATAAAGTACAAATACAAGTATTAAACTCAAAACAAACATTGATAATCTTTATTTTTATTGCCACATGTATATTTATTTGGTCTTTCCAAAAGATTGAATTTTGTTTATTATCTGAAGGGATTAATGCGAATTCAATCACTTACAGCACAAGGCATTGTATACACTCATCATAAACCATTTAATGTGAAAGCAAGCTGTAATGACCAGAAATGCTACAAATTCTTAAAATAATTCAATGTGCATTGGTTTAATACAATAAATAACAAGTTAAGATGAATTCTGCAAGGTACATACAGCACACACAAAGAAACTACCGGTAAGCACAATCTTCTTGTGGTATGTTTCTGTTTTACTAATGAAGAATTTCTGTTGATTCTGGGACAGTATGATTTACCATTTAGGTTAGAGATAATCATTGCATCTTTAGATTATTAAAATTCCTGATTAATTCACCCTCATTGCGCAGGGTTAAATGGCAAAAGAGTCAAACTGCAATGCAAATTTCTTGGTATCCATTATCACATTTTCTGATCACATGAATACTTAACTTTTAACTTTGAAATTCTTAAATACAAATATGGAATTTATACTCAAATCAGGAACCGGTATAATATCAAATAGTCCTTCCTGAGTGGAATAAAACTCCTTACACACAGAAATACTTATGTATGTATACTGACTGAAAATTGGCACGCTGAAAGAAAACCTTTTCAGATTTGTTAGGCAATAATTCATGGATACATATATACATGTACAAGTGAGCAAAAGATGAATAACAGATAATTGACCACAAAAAAAAAGTTGTTTTTTTAGGCAAACTTTTCCTTTTTCCCCATACAGGAATCGCTGAATTTCCTTCCATAAGGAGCTGCTACTGCAATATTCTGACGCGACATTCTTGTCAAATGAGTTATTTTTGTGCCCTTCAACATCAACAGTCTCTATGAAATACCGATTCACCTGATTTTTATTTTCAAATCAAAAGATGATTAATCAAATAGTGTAAAATTGCTTAAAGTTTTCCCAATGTTTCCATGGCTTTCGTCAGTTTCTCCATTTCCATAGAAATCTCTGTCATCTGAAAAGAGAAATGTAACACACATTAAGAGTACTGTGTGCAATCTTTACTTCAGACACTTAGTTTAAGGATCCACATACCACTACCAAGAACTACAATAAGGAGGTATTGGAAATTGTTTATTTCAGCACATCTCTAGCTTTGATAATGCACTTCTGAAAAGAAAAAAATAATTTACTGTATTTAAAAAAAAAAAAAAATGAAGTTGAAATCAAGATTTATTCAACTGTAATCAAAAATGGAATGTAAAGGGAGATTACTTTACATATGCGAACATAAACAGTGCAGTGGCACGGGTATCCTTAATTCAAATAACATGTATTTATGTTTTTTCTTCAAATTTTGATTTAACCAATAACCACCTTTATTACATACTGATATCATTTAAACTGTATATAGTAATTAACCCATACTTGGAAGGTGAGCCTACTTTTCAAACAGGTGTACATGTGAAGGTACATAATTTATGCTTCTTTAATTTGTGAACAGAAATGTTACAAACCAAAAATAAACACCACCAGTAAGTATATACCTACTGCTATATGTAGGACCATTCATCCTTTGTTTAGGATAAAATTACTTTAGCTAACTGGAGGCTAATCAATATACCATGTGGTCAAGGCCCACAAAAACACCCTGTTATGTTTACAAGTTTGGACAAATATTAACCTACAAGTGTGAGCATTTCTTGGTCATCCCCGACAATCCATGTAATGTCCCAAAGTGTGAACTACCCATTAGCAAGTCACAGCCGTTGTTCACCTGCCTAATGTACAGGTGTAACAGGTAGGGTTTGTAATACAGGTACCCGTGGCTAACAGTGAACAGCAACAGGTAAGGCCAGGTGCTAATTAAATTTTAAAATGTTCAATAGTCAGCTACTGGCTTTTCTATGTACCTGATCACAAAGTCACAGTTACCTAATACATGTGCTACACAGTGTGTACATTGGTAATCTGTTATGATATAATTAGTCTTAATTCCTCACATTGGATGACAGAAATTTACCAGGCAGATGTTTGGTATTGGACTCTAAACAAGAGACCCAATGTGGGCTTGTAAAGGTCATCAGACTATAACACACAGAATGCACAGTAACAGTCGATTCAGGTATAATTTGGTTCACATACTGCCGACATGACATAACTGGAAAAGTAGTTTAGATAACATAAATTTGATACATTCATAACTAGTGAAGGTGAGCTAAAAGTAATAACCCATCATGATCACCAATGATGCATAAGACCATAGTTGAATTTACCATAGCATGAAGGAAGAGTAGAGTTATAAAGCTTACATTGTATTTCCGTCACCTCCCCCATTGGGACCCCGTCCTTTAGCCCTCAGGGGTCGAATCAAGAAATGATTGCCCCCACCCAATGATCAATTAGTCCAAATTTGGTTGAAATCCACCAAGGTATAAAGGAGGAGTAGCATTTTGAAAGAAAAGTTTGCACACAACACATGACGGACGAAGCACAATGGCAATAAATTATCTTGACCCTTTGGGTCAGATGACCTTATAAAACCCTGTGAATGTGTCATCTATGTTCCTTACAGCTACATTATATACATAACTATATGTAGCTCATGATTTTGCAAGAGACATCTTAAATGTTCATTTATTTGGACAAAATCAGTTCTTCTACTTTATAAATGTAAAACATTTGGGTATAACTCCTGGCATACCTGCAAAACGATTAAGCAAGCATTGAAAGGCTTTGTCAAGGCACAACTAAAAACCGCATGAATTTATTAACTGTAAAGATGTAGCCATTTGAATACACCCGAGAAGACAACTACCAAGAACAGACGCGCGAGTCAGTACACGGTACTTCATTTTCCTCAAGATCAGAAATCCGCAAATCTGTAGATGGTTTACGACTTTGATTTAAGACTTTATCAACAGAAAAAACATACTGAGTACTTCTATGAAATTTGAGAAGGATCCATTCAGTTGTTGCTAAATAAATATTGATCACAAACTTTTGTTTTTAAAATCCAAGATGGCCACCTGTTGGCCATATTTATTTTTTAATCGGCTCAACATCTGGAAAATGCACAACTAGAGACCAAGGTAAACCTGTATATGAAAGTTGAGAAGGGTCCATCCAGTTCTTCTCAAAAAATAACTATCACAAACTATTAATACAAGATCCAAGATGATATCATATGAAGCCTAGGGTTGCCTCCCTTTACCTTGTCTGAGTTCTGGTCCCTTATAGTCTGCGGGACTTTGCTGGTGTAGTCGGACTTCTGGGAAGCCTCTGTTAGCTTCTGTAGCTGTGAGCTGAGCTTCACTTTCTTACTGTCCAACTTGCTGCGCTCCTTACTGGGGTCGATGAGTCCCTGACAAAGTTAAAGACATGTCAGTGAAAATTGATTTTATCTCAAGAAAAATCTTGTTCCCGAACAGATCAATGGTAATTCCTATGAAGTACTTGAACTCTGGCAGGCCAATACTGATGGATTTTTGGAATTATAGAACTTAACAAAGATCTCAATAATATGAAGAAACATGCCAAATTTGGTTGAGAGTTAAGATTTAGTAATTTGATGGGAGCTAAGAAATGATCTATTTTAGGGAATTAAAATTCCTTAAATCTGGCAAAAAATAAAAATCTGACACATTTTCTGATCAATATTAAACATCCTGGATCTCATTGATGTAAAAGATACAAACGTTTGTTCAAATCTGATGGTAACAATTTATTATCTATTTCAAAACTTTTAAAATTGCATTACACTGGCAAATATTGAAGGACTTGGACCAATATTGAACTCATTCAATAACCAACTAATACAAAGCATTTTACCAAATTTGGTTCAAATCTGACAGAAACAATTACAGTAATTTGACAGAAATGAAGAAATTGTCTACTTTAAGGACTTTAAAATCCTATGATATATTGCATATAATAAACTGATAATCCTCACCTTGAGCATCAAGTGACTTTCACATTTCACGGAGACAGTTTGTACACAGCAACCGTCTGGGGGATCATCACCCACCAGCACGGTAATGGACGAAGAGTTGGTCATCGTCTGTATCAGGCTGCTATAGCGACCCAGCATCGCTGCATCCTCCTGCTCCATACACTTCAGGTAAACTGAAACCAAAAAGTCAGATTGTGGAAAAGATGCTGTATTTTTTTCAAATCATAATTTCCTCACCTCAACTTCCAGCTAGAACTGTCGTCCAGGGGCCAACTCATACCCCCCCCCCCCCCCACCCCCTTAAAGTTATTTGTACAGCAAATGAGGGGCACATCTTCATACTGTTTTGACTATTCCCACAAAATTTTAAAAAGATCTGTTGAAAACTGAGCGAATGCATTGCTAGACAAAATTGTGGTCATTTTTTACATGAAAAGGGGAATAACTTTCTGAAAAAGGGTCAAAAATCAAATTTACTTCAGGGGGCACATCTTCAATCTGTACTGTCTATTCCCACAAAATTTAAAAAAAAGATCCTTTGAAAACTGAGCAAATGCATAGCTGGCCAAAATTGTGTCTACAGACAGACGGACAACCTGATTCCAGTATACCCCCCCTCCCCCCCCCCTAACTTCATTGCGGGGGAGTATAATAAATAAGACTGATATTAGCTTGCTAATTGGTTGCATGGGGCAGTATTTATATAAGGCAATACACATGGAGTTATATATGGCGGTGCACATACAGGTATACACAAAAAGGTTGGTTGCATGGGGCAGTATTTATATAAGGCAATACACATCCTGTTATACAACAGGAACATATGTACACATACAAGCATGTACAGAAACATTGGTCGCACAGGGCAGCAGGTACTGGACATGCCTTTCACAAAAGATAACTACCATTTTGACCAACTTCGTAATCAGACAGTTACAGAAATCGACACATCTGCCTTACCCTTAGAGTTCTCTCGGGATAATCTGGTATTTCAATTTACTACAACATAAACTCAATCATCCCTAGAATTTCACTATGAGTTCTTTCAACCTTTGAATCGGAAGAGTTCAAATGTATCTTCAGGGGTGAATGAGTTTCATACCACTGATTGTACTTCCATACGAATCAACAAAGAGTGATTAATATAAACTGATACAAGTAGTTTTATGGCTGTTGTAAGATGTATCTAAATGTCCAGAAATCTTTTTACATAGGTGTTAACCTCTGAAACCTCCAATAGGGGAATCTCCCTCATTCCATATTTCCAATGAGGGAGAAAGTGCATGAAATGTGACTGAAACATCAATGCTCAATTTGTTTTTCCTTGTTTATGTATCAAAATATATTCATTTGATCCAGTCACACCTGTTATGGTCATTACACAAACCTTGCAGTAACTAGGAGATCATTTGACCACAGGATGTAAATTTTGAGTTTGTGCGAGTTTGGACTTAAATGATGATGATTTCAAGGGAGATTGGTAAATTTTGGTCAAAATGAGGGAATATCCTTCCTAATGAGGGAGGGTTAAAGTGTATGTTGTTTTAGACATTAGTTCATAGAGATATACGTACCATCTGCCTTGTTTTTGTTTGTCAAGTTGTAGTCTGACCTCATGGAGCGCACACTTTTGATGACATTCTGGACGAAGTCCACCTCCTTCTCTAGGTTCGTATTTCTGTCCTGGTACTACAATATAATAAACCTTGTCACATCTTTGATCTCTGGTTGTGTTCTCTAAATCTAACAAAATATGTTCAGCTTTGATGTCTCAAAATCTACTATAATAATTCCAGGATATTATCATTCATAAAACTTCTACCACTGTCTGGGTGTAATCTCTATATAAACATCATTGTAGAGTAATTATCGTAGTTACATTTTCTATCCAATCCTAAAACTAACGGCAGGAAAACAGTATTCACAACAGCTTTGGCATTGGTTTTTCCATTATCTGCTAGCTAGTAAAAACCAATATCAAGAGTGAAATCATTCTTTAAATATTAATTGTTTGCTATAGTTATAATTTATGACTGATTATCCAGAAAAGTGTAGCTAGCACTTGTGTATATTATTTTTTTCAATATTTGCATTGATAGGAACAAAAATGGATGGAGTTGGTGTTGTTTAAAACATATTTTTAGAAAAATCCTAAATATTGTATTGAAAGCACAATGGCAAGACTTTTCATTGTATTATAACTCTTCCAATAACTAAAATACTGCCCAACACCACTGACTTACATTTGCAGACTTTGGATACAGCGTAACACATATGCTGGGTGCTTCGGAAGATGTTCGTCGTGGTAACCGCTGGTAGAGTTCCTCGGAGATGAACGGCATGAGTGGGTGGAGCAGGAGAAGACCCGCCTCTAGACAGTTGTATAGAACCTGGCGTGTACAGTCCTTCGCCTCCTCATCCGTACCGTAAATCACTGGCTTGGAATTTTCCTACGATACAAAAATCACTCTTTTTACATTCATATTTTAAATTCCATTATTGCAAACTGACACGGATAATAGAAAATATTCTACCAATGGTTATCTAGAGCTGTAAGATACAATATTTTTCAGACCATTTACAATGTAACAATACATTGTCTTACCTACATATTCAACATTGTGTGCAAGCATGCACCATGCATTAATGTAGGTGTGGCGCCAATGTATGTTACACACCAATGACAGTCAAAAATATGATAAACAATCCTTAAATAAGCGATAAGGCCAAAACATCTCTGTCACAAAGGATGGAGAAGAAATTGGTTGCATTAGGAGTTGACTGGATAGGGGTTGGGCTCGGAGTAGATAAGGTGGGAGTTAGGGTATTGAGGCAGGGGTTGGGCTCGGAGTTGATGTTAAGGTGGGAGTTAGGGTATTGAGGCAGGGGTTGGGCTCGGAGTAGATGTTAAGGTGGGAGTTAGGGTATTGAGGTAGGGTTGGGCTCGGAGTAGATGTTAAGGTGGGAGTTAGGGTATTGAGGCAGGGGTTGGGCTCGGAGTAGATGTTAAGGTGGGAGTTAGGGTATTGAGGCAGGGGTTGGGCTTGGAGTAGATGATAAGGTGGGAGTTAGGATATTGAGGTAGGGGTTGGGCTTGGAGTAGATAAGGTGGGAGTTAGGATATTGAGGTAGGGGTTGGGCTCGGAGTAGATGTTAAGGTGGGAGTTAGGGTATTGAGGTAGGGGTTGGGCTCGGAGTAGATGTTAAGGTGGGAGTTATGGGATTGAGGCAGGGGTTGGGCTCGGAGTAGATGATAAGGTGAGAGTTAGGGTATTGAGGCAGGGGTTGGGCTTGGAGTAGATGATAAGGTGGGAGTTATGGTATTGAGGCAGGGGTTGGGCTCGGAGTAGATGATATGGTGAGAGTTAGGGTATTGAGGCAGGGGTTGGGCTCGGAGTAGATGTTAAGGTGGGAGTTAGGATATTGAGGTAGGGGTTGGGCTCGGAGTAGATGATATGGTGGGAGTTAGGGTATTGAGGTAGGGGTTGGGCTTGGAGTAGATGATATGGTGGGAGTTAGGGTATTGAGGTAGGGGTTGGGCTCGGAGTTGATAAGGTGGGAGTTAGGGTATTGAGGCAAGGGTTGGGCTCGGAGTAGATGATAAGGTGGGAGTTAGGGTATTGAGGCAGGGGTTGGGCTCGGAGTAGATGATATGGTGGGAGTTAGGGTATTGAGGTAGGGGTTGGGCTTGGAGTAGATGTTAAGGTGGGAGTTAGGGTATTGAGGTAGGGGTTGGGCTCGGAGTAGATGTTAAGGTGGGAGTTAGGGTATTGAGGCAGGGGTTGGGCTCGGAGTTGATAAGGTGGGAGTTAGGGTATTGAGGCAGGGGTTGGGCTCGGAGTAGATGATATGGTGGGAGTTAGGGTATTGAGGCAGGGGTTGGGCTCGGAGTAGATGATATGGTGGGAGTTAGGGTATTGAGGTAGGGGTTGGGCTCGGAGTAGATGATAAGGTGAGAGTTAGGGTATTGAGGCAGGGGTTGGGCTCGGAGTAGATGTTAAGGTGGGAGTTAGGGTATTGAGGTAGGGGTTGGGCTCGGAGTAGATGTTAAGGTGGGAGTTAGGGTATTGAGGTAGGGGTTGGGCTCGGAGTAGATGATAAGGTGGGAGTTAGGGTATTGAGGCAGGGGTTGGGCTTGGAGTAGATGATTAGGTGGGAGTTAGGGTATTGAGGCAGGGGTTGGGCTCGGAGTAGATGATATGGTGGGAGTTAGGGTATTGAGGTAGGGGTTGGGCTCGGAGTAGATGTTAAGGTGGGAGTTAGGGTATTGAGGTAGGGGTTGGGCTCGGAGTAGATGATAAGGTGGGATTTAGGGTGGGAGTAGGGTTCCAAGTGGTTGGGTAGGGGCAAAAGTCATTGTATACTTACTAAGTACCAATCACAGAGTTCATACAACCAAAAGTTGTAACAGCATGTAGTTACAGCAGGGAAGTCGTAGGTACGGAAACCGTTACCGCACTGATCTACCGCATAGGACAATCGGCTGAGGATCCACTGGTCCATCTCCTTCTCCTTACCCGACAACTGACAAGTAATATCAAGGCCATCAATCAAAACGTGAAGGTTCTATCTCACAGGAATGGTAAAGGTCTCAAACAAAACATACTTTTATACAAAATAGATTTTCCAGATATGTACAGGACGATAAGCAGTTTCCGCTGTCGCAACACAGCTCTGAATATTTGTACAAAATATATTGTAAAGTTCAAATATACCGGGTACTTGTTATTATTTTCTCCTGTCCTGTGTGAGCCTAGATATACAGTTTCCACTCTCCTGTACTTACCTTTCGTGTGGGGTTGGGCTTGAAGTTTTCCCCGAGGGCTCCTAGAGCAAATTTGGTAGCATTCCATAGCTTGTTACAGAAGAATCTGTATCCCTGGACACGGAGAACGTCGAGATTTATATCTCGTCCTGTCAACAAGATTTTTCAAGGTTATATTATGCTCAGACATACTAACTACTAGGTATGTTACAAGAGATTATGTTTGTATATCAATCATGGTACAAACACATGGCAATAAACTCGTACATTGACTGATTTCCAATTACCAGGGTATATAAAAACATCCAGATACTAGCCATGTCATCGTGTGCCAAGACTATACCCCAGGATGACCCCATGTCATAGTATTTGCCACCCACAAGGTTATTTCATTTTATTTAATTTGAAAATTGTAATCAGGGCATATTTATGAAAATTAGGACTGTATGAAAAGAGCCAACATCAATTCAAAAAAGATTTGTATATGAAATGGTTACATCAAGGGACATAACTCTTTCAATACTAGCTGGTAAAAGCATTGTATTCACACATTAAGGATATAGATAGGGGGTAACAAAATGTTTTTTTTGATTTTTTGTTTTTTGCAAAATTGATTACTTATAAACATACTACATCATATAACAAAAAGTAATTTTCAAAATTATGTTCCCAAATGTGTCAATTAACGTGATTTAACATTGAACACGCTCATACAGATCAACACGTGGTACTGTTTACACCATAAACAGATACATCACACAGTGGCGTGGTCAGTTAAAAAGTCATTAGCCCTGTGCTATGGTGGTGTGAAGTGCTGCGTAATCATGCTGCTATAATCCATTAAGTCATGGTCAGTCTTTGATGTAATACATACTATAAGAGAGGGGCCGGAGCGTTTCTAATGACTCCTTCATTACATGGGAGGAGCTTATCCTATGTCCAGTCTGACGTTTCGCGGGAAAGGGGCATTTTCAATGAGAAATATTTTAATATTCATTAATTTCTCAATTATTTGAACCAATGCATGCTCCGTTTCGGAGGACAGCTTGATGGATACATGTCTAGTCATGATTAATGGTTTGGTAGGCAGAATCGGTCAGATAAGTGTTAAAACCAGAGATATCCGATTTCAAAGAGTGGAAATGGTCTTTAGAGCACTTTCATAAATTCAACAAGTTGTCAACTTCAAACAGCCATAACTTTGGCATCTGTGGACCGATTTCTTCCAAACTTTGCAGGATTGTTGGGAATGACCTTGTCAACAATAACCTGCCTCAGTTTCTGAAGAATTTAGCTACAACAAGATTTATAACCAATTAAGTGAATTTGGGCATGAAAATCCCACCCAGAGACCATAAAATCGAAATTACTTCAATTCTAGAACATATAGGAAAAATCTGAGGCACGTTTTTGTAGATGACCTTTCTGTCCATCAATAGGAAAAGTATTGTCAGTTTTTGTAAGAAAATGTGAAAGAAGATCTAAATTCAAAAGTGTCCGTAATTTTTTATATTATATACTATTATGCAATTATGAATTAATTTAACACTATAATTATATGTTCACGTTATAGAAAATTTAATAACCTTTCCAATGATATATGATACATGTATGTGATTAAATGTATATCCAAATTATTAAGCAAAACATCTGAAGAGACTGTACCCCCTATCTATATCCTTAAGGGGTTCATATGATAGGTAAGATTTTTACAAAGCTTTGCTGAAACCAATACTTTGGGGTTTGCAGAATAAAGGGCAAACATTTTTGTAACATCAATGAAAGTCTATTTGATGGATAAGATTTGTGCAAAGTCACTTTAAAACACAGTTCTTTACCTATCCCATAAATGGTATGCTGGTAAATGTTTGCCTGGAGAAACCTTTTGCCCATGATGTTTGCACTTTTTATTGATTTTGACCTTCACATATCAATTCTATGTATATTATCTTGTGAACTCATAATCGCTTTATATCACTAACCCCAGAATTATCATAATGGACTATTCCAACCTTTGAATTGGTAACGTCCATATGTGTCTTCAGGGGTGAATGGGTTAATGATAAATTTGCCTTAACCACAGTGGTCAAAACAACAGCAATTAAAAGAAAAGCACCAAAACAAATAAACAAATGACTTTTGTAAAATAAAATCCTTTATGTTTACTTCAGAGATTGTCTAACTACTAAAACTGACCTTGAGCTGTGTAGGCTAAAAGTGCGAATCTGAGAGCGTCAGTACCACACTCTGGGATACCGTTAGGGTAATCTGCTTTCTGTTTTAAAAAAAACACACTATACATTATACAGAAGTATTCAGAGAAATTTGAAAAAAAAGAGGCCATACTAGCCATCTACTGTATGTTTTGGTAAGGTAGTTATATATTGTGAGGTATACAAGGAAAACATTAAATTATTGATATCATGAAGTTATGATCTTTAATTAAAAATTCAGATTTCTGTAAGATGGTACAGTACATTATTGGTCATTTAAACTGGTTTTAAAAAAAAGTTAATGGAAATTTTGTTCAAGATTTGTTCGCAAAAACATTTTCATGCCACCATAAATGAGATCGTTAAGAAAATGTTACCTGACCCTCCTGTGCCTTCAATATCTCCTTCTTGTCTAGGTTTCCATCCTCCAGACGCATGTGAAGATCCTGATCAAAATAAAGCAAGTACGACATGAGTCAATATTCCCACAATCTTCTCCAGAACAACATACTATGATCACATTATTATCCTCATTTTAATGTCTTAAACACATTCAAGAATGATACGGGAAGAACCAGTATCTAATATGTGTTGAGGAAAGTTTAGATACATCTTCTAGGTGTAAGGAGGGTAGCTAGTGGTATTCAGGCAAAATAATGAGAGAAGAAACTCCTGAATCCAGAATTAATAACTTTTTCAGTACTTTACTTTGAGTTGTGTTTTCAGGACTTGGAAGAAATTATTGACAAAATCAAGCTCATACTTTGTCTAATTTCTCAGTTGAGCTCTCACAAAATTTAACATAGTACGTTATACATGCACATACGGTATAGAATAATATCAGCAACATAGACAATATACAAAGAAAATTTTAACAATCGTTAGTCTTTGACCTTTAGAGTATAGATCTATGATTTTAACACAACACACTGCTTGGTCATATAATTAATACACTTGTAAAAGTTCATCAGGAAAGTTACAGCCATTTACAAGATGTAGTCCGGACAATGTGTAAGCTAATGCATAATGCACAGACAGGCAGAGTGACTGTTACATTCTCCTGTTACTGTTTTTGGGGAATAGTTAATCACAAGAGGCATATAGGGCCTGTATTTCTCACACCATATTGTTTCTATTGGGGTGAGTGTGGGTGCTTTTCTTTTGGGAAGGGGATGCATTTGTTTTTGAGGTTACGCGGTGGTTGTTTTTTGTTTTTCTTTTGGATTAAAAGAACTCCACTTGATAACATTTGGATCAAAGATTAAAATGGCTCTTTATATCAGTCAATGGTTTACAAACAGATCACCATCTAAATGCGAAATACATGGATTAAAACTTGGACAATATTTTTTGTACATAAACTTGTCTTTTTATCCCCCTACATGTTCACCAGACTGTGTGCTACATCAAAGGTATTTTTCTGTAACACCAGCCCAATTGATAATGATCAATCATCAAGCTGAAGGAGTATATTATCGCTGTTTCATTCTTACTGCCAAAGAGATTCCATTGATGACATCTATTGGGTCAATGACGTTGCCTAGTGATTTGGACATTTTTCTTCCATGGGCATCCCTCACCATCGCATGAAGATACACCTGTAAAACAAAATATCATATATATAAATGTGTTGATAGTATTTGTACAGTAAATCATCATATTGGGTCAATTATTTAAATCTGAAAGTGCTGAAAAAAGTTTTCAGCAGTTTGTTAAAGTTTTCTTTGCAGTGTCTAAACTGTTGTAATCCACTGTAACATGACTTTACAACAACTGAAATGACCTGTTTAGATCCTGATCTTTAAGAAACTTTCTTTAATAGCATTGTTGCTGTATATATGTATAGTAAGCTTACCTCTTTGAATGGGAGCTTGCCCATCAACTCCAGCCCCATTGTGACCATACGGGCCACCCAGAAGAAGATGATATCATGGCCAGTTTCTAGTAGGGTGCCGGGGTAAAATGCTTCCAGCTCATTTGTCTGTTAAAAGGAAATCAGCTTTTACTCTCACATATTACAAACCATAACGAACAACCTAACACTGAACTTCCAAAAAAACATTTCCTTAACAACCCAGGAAAAGTTATACCAGCCTTACTTATCTTAACTAAACAAGAGATCTGTGATTTGAATCTACAAAGCCATTCTTGTAATCAAGCATGATTTTTTTACTCAAACATAATTGAAATGAAATTCCTATGGTAGCATACACATCCAATATGGTCGAGTTCCAAAAGATTTTGACAACTAACAAATAATGTTCATATTTTTTTTTCTTTCAGAATTTAGAAATGACTGATAAGTTAATTTCTCATTTATATACTAGTCTGACTACACGATTTCTACCTCTACAAAGGACTAGATGGGCCTTGTGATTGCTACACACACCCATAGCATTATTATATATCATAACTCTCTGATCTGATCTTATTGTTAAATATCCAAATTATTGTACCTTTTCTGGCCACCCAAAGATGGAGAACGGAAATATCCCAGACGAAAACCATGTGTCCAGCACATCCTCATCTTGAAAAAAATGCATTATAGGTGTAACAATAATAATTTAAACAAAATACAAAATATCTTGAAGCCAACAATGACCACACACATTTTGAGATTTTACCTTTAAATACACAGTTGCAGTTAACATAATTTTTCAATGGTAATCGTATTCTAGCAATTTTCATTCTCAATGAACATGACCATTGTATTCTGCGATATTATGATAGCCTACATTACAGTTTCTGTACCCAGTATATTGCTCTCTTCAGCAAGTATTAATGGTGCCTTAACTTATCATTGCGCTTATCTGTTTAAATTTGGTTATTCGCTAAAATCTGAGTACACCAAAAAAGTATGTCTACATTTTTAACATAAGGAGTGTTGGTAATGGTCACCGTATCTTATTCCTGTTATTAATCCCATCACGTACCCCATCATAGTATTATATGTTTAAGTTAAAAGAACAACATACTAAGGACAGCATATATCAGACCTGCTATTCTCATGACCAACGTTTACTAGAAACCTGGCCGGTCAATGTGTGCACCTGACAAAACCTGTCACTAAGAGTAGGGTTAACTAATCTAAACAAAAAGATGTTAACTGCATGAGATTCTCAGGGGAATAATTTAAGTGAAAAAGTTTATGTACATAGAAACTTTTTTCAGCATGTTATGCCTGAAAAATATTCAAATTAAAGCAGACAGTTTTCTTTATCACATTGACATTATGTATCTACTATCAGTATAGAGTTATAATGACGTAGCAGTAAGCTCAATTTCTGTTACATGACCTTGAACTGACCTTGTTTGAGAGAGATTTTGTCCTTGCTGACCTTGAAACGTTCCGCAGCTTTTTGTTTGACTTCTTCTTCTGTCCGCCCACTCACCCAGTATTTATCATCAGTGTCCTGTGTACAGGGAAATTTAAACTTTGGTTGTAGAACTGCACTGAAGTGTGATATACCCAATATGACCGACATTTCTGATTTATAATTCTCAATTTTTTTTCAAATGAATTTTTTTTTGTATTTTCTTGGCAATTATGACTTTGATTAAAATAATTTCACAAAACATACTTTCACACAACATATTTAGTGGTGCAGTTTCCTTTAAGTTACACACTTACCTCCCCTGCAGGGACGGATGGGTCGTCAACGGTTACAAAGTATGCTGGGATACGATGCCCCCACCACAGCTGTCTGGATATACACCAATCCCTGAAGTGAGAGGCAGAAATGAGATTAAATATCAAATTAAACAATTTTTTGTGATAATTTGAGGTTTCCATACTCTGTGGCGTTAGCTTGTTCTCAGTTTTGATATCTAACAAATTTTCTCTCGAATGGCAGTTCATTTTTCCTTTACCTCCCTCAATGGACAGGTATTGTATCAGTGTCTACTGGACTAGAATGTGATAAGAATTAATTCTCCTTACCTGGAGTTCTCAAGCCAGTTGTACCATGTCTTCTCATGCATGTCTGGGATCAGTTTCAGGTCTCCTTCTCTCACAGCCTGTCAAAGTCATCAAATACATTATACACTACAACATATTCTCATTTCACAGGAATTTATAGACAGTAAGTATATCTACATGACTAGGAAGTTTACATTACAATGGACTCATCAGACTTCAAAGAATTGTATTATTTTGTCCCAAAGACATACAGTATAGATCCCAACCCAGTTTGTACATCTTCACCCAACCTCGGGTTACGCGAATACCATGTATTCCTCGAACTATTGATCAGGTCCCCATGAGTTTGAGTAAGTTGGTTTTTTACTGTATCATGCTTAGTTATATGAAGGTCAAAATTCTTTAATTTAAGAAATAGATTTTGAAATTTTACTGGGTAATTTATTTTTTCTTCCTTTCTGACCCCATTATTTTGCTCCCAGAAAGATCATACCCTTCATGATCACTTGTAAATAAAACAGCATGCCATTATTGCTCAGGGATGCTCCATGCCAAATAAGGTCAAAAGCACTTGAACATTCATCACTTTTCCACTATGGGGCCATATCCCTCGGTCAGTAGAATGACATCACCATTTATTTTACACTTAAATCCATTTGCACATTATTCAGCCATCTTGGATTAGAAGTATTTTAAGGAAAAGCAGACAAAAGATGGATGCCGACTTATAACCTTGATCAGGTTTTGTGAGCTAAAATCAGAAAAACAATTTGCCTACCTTTACAGCCTTATCAGCCATGGTCTGCATACTAACATACCACTGGGGCTTCAGCAGAGGTTCAATCACATCCTTGGAGCGACTGTAACATACAAATGTTTAACTTCAGAAAACTGGCAATGCTGGTAGTAAACAGAATACATATTTTCTTGTTGATAAAAGGACTTAGTTGTTATGGGTTATTTTAAGCCTACAAACAAAAATTTTCATCAGCATAAATTTACATCACAATTTCTTCTCTACTCATCCTATGGTAAATTGGGACTATCTCTCCTGGTAAATTTGACTTTTCATTGAGCATGCCTATATGCCATAAATTGAGTTGCTATGCAGAAATAACCAAACTATAATTTTTTTGGGACAGTTGACATACAGAAATCAAACCCAGGTATGTTAACCAAAATGTCTCTAAAAGCCCCTGGTCCTTTCTATGTCATTCTCCATACTATTTGTATTACTGAAACAGAAAACTTCAATGGACTTTATGTTAAGGGCTGCTTACCTGCAGATAGGTACAACCATAGGGTTTTCTTTGGTCTCCTTATATAGACCCTTCTTCTTTAGAGCCTCCAGGACGGCTTTACGGGCTTCAAACCTCCTCATACCCTGGAAAGTATTGATATTTTTTTACTTATATATATCTTTGGTTAGTCTGGGGGTAAATGATGTCATAAACAGCATTTGTTATGACAAAAACATGGGAAACAAAATAGACCAGAGTAATTATGGAAATAATTCATTAAGATTTAATCAAACTATAAATCATACTATATTTCAGGCCGATTCAATGCATTACACAACAAATTCTTGAATCAGCATGGTGATTACAAGAGGGTTTGGTAATCTTCAAGTCAGTGACCTTGAACTTTTAATCAGTAACTTGCAGCAAATTTACTGTGACCTTTAAATTATTCACTTACAGGAAACTTTGACCATTAAATCTTTGACTTAAAGGTAAATTTACACCATTCGATTAGTTACATACAGCGAATTCTCCACAGTCAGGGGTCATGTTACCCTTGTCGTCTATAATGGTCAGGAATGGCATGTTGTGTCGTACGCCAACCTCGTAATCATTGTGGTCGTGGGCTGGCGTAATCTTCACAGCACCTACACAGGATATAAGTACACTCAGTCACATTTACCTGATCAATAAGCTACTTCAAATCATCATGTTGAAACTACAAAATTTTATTTGTGTAAAATAGATGGTAGCATGAAACAATCAACAGGCATTTCTTTTCAAACCTACCATTTTTTTCAAATCAAATACCAGGTAATAGGAAGGGATCTGACATTGTATACAAAATGACAAACTCTCTTGGAGAAGTGGTCAACAAATGAAATAAATTTTGATTAGTGAAATTTTCTGTCATGTTTGTGAATGTTAATTCTATCTTGCACCTACTGATAATTCCAAGAACATGAGGCAATCCCACCTGTTCTGAAGTTCCTGTCTACAAACCTGTTCTGAAGTTCCTGTCTACAAACCTGTTCCGAAGTTCCTGTCTACAAACCTGTTCCGAAGTTCCTGTCTACAGACCTGTTCCGAAGTTCCTGTCTACAAACCTGTTCTGAAGTTCCTGTCTACTAACCTGTTCCAGGGTTTCTGACTACAAACCTGTTCTGAAGTTCCTGTCTACAAACCTGTTCTTAAGTTCCTGTCTACAAACCTGTTCCGAAGTTTCTGACTACAAACCTGTTCCGAAGTTTCTGACTACAAACCTGTTTCAAAGTTCCTGTCTACATACCTGTTCTGAAGTTCCTGTCTACATACCTGTTCCAAAGTTCCTGTCTACTAACCTGTTCCAAAGTTTCTGTCTACATACCTGTTCCAAAGTTCCTGTCTACTAACCTGTTCCAAAGTTCCTGTCTACAAACCTGTTCTGAAGTTCCTGTCTACAAACCTGTTCTGAAGTTCCTGTCTACATACCTGTTCTGAAGTTCCTGTCTATATACCTGTTCCAAAGTCCCTGTCTACAAACCTGTTCCAAAGTCCCTGTCTACAAACCTGTTCCGAAGCTCCTGTCTACAAACCTGTTCTGAAGTTCCTGTCTACAAACCTGTTCCGAAGTTCCTGTCTACAAACCTGTTCCAAAGTTCCTGTCTACAAACCTGTTCCGAAGTTCCTGTCTACAAACCTGTTCCGAAGTTCCTGTCTACATACCTGTTCCGAAGTTCTTGTCTACATACCTGTTCCAAAGTTCTTGTCTACATACCTGTTCTGAAGTTCCTGTCTATATACCTGTTCCAAAGTTCTTGTCTACATACCTGTTCCAAAGTTCTTGTCTACATACCTGTTCCAAAGTTCTTGTCTACAAACCTGTTCCAAAGTTCCTGTCTACAAACCTGTTCCGAAGTTCCTGTCTACATACCTGTTCTGAAGTTCTTGTCTACATACCTGTTCCAAAGTTCTTGTCTACATACCTGTTCCAAAGTTCTTGTCTACAAACCTGTTCCAAAGTTCCTGTCTATATACCTGTTCCAAAGTTCCAGTCTACAAGCCTGTTCCAAAGTCCCTGTCTACATACCTGTTCCGAAGTTCTTGTCTACATACCTGTTCCGAAGTTCCTGTCTACAAAGTCGTCCAGGACAATGGGCATACGTCGGTCCACGAAGGGATGGGTCACAAACCGGCCATGGAGATGTTTGTATCGGTCATCCTCGGGATGGACGGCCACTCCGGTGTCCCCCAGCATGGTCTCAATACGAGTAGTCGCCACAACGATCTCCTCATCTGTCAATACAAACACACTTCCAAACTATGATTTCATTACAAAAGACAAAGAAAAAGGCTTTCAGGCTCTATCCTTCTACAAAAAGACTATTTTTACACAGCCAATAAATGTTTTATGTTTCATTGACTAATACGTTATGTACCCTGTCACATTCATCAGACAAATGACCACAAACTGTATGCACACTAAGTTGTAAATTGGTGTCTACACTGTTAGGCAGTTCGTTAGATGAGGAGAAAGGACATAAAATAAGAAAGTTTTACAAAATTTGGTTGAAATCTGTTCAAAGCTTTTAAACTAAAGATGAAAATATAATTTACCTAGGATATATGCAATGGACAACATATTCTTGAGCAAGGATTAGAATAGAATTCAATTCTATCAAAATAATGAGGAATTATAAATAAGTATAATGACAGTTACCTGAGCCTTCTACAGGGTAGGCAAACGACACGAGGACACCAAACTCTATCTTTTCTGTGTATCCAGCCACAGGTAACATGGTCCGCCCCGACAGCTCTTTCTTGTCCACCTGTAATCAGAGATTATCTCAAAGTTCTAATATTTGTTTGATTTCAATTCTTTTACACCCCCTTTCCATTTCCTATACTAAAGGTTTGATCACATTTTAAATCAATTTCAATATCAAAATTTGTCATTGAATTTTTTTTATTTTCCTGCATAATGTTTCAGTCACAAGGGCAAAGGGAGGTAAATCAGTTCTCATCCGTGAAAAGGAAAGACTGCAGGAGGTGCGATGTCACAGGTTATTGAAGTGTAGTGGATAATAAGAACATGTTATGGAATGTTAAGTCACACAAAACTGTCATCATTAAAATCACTTAGGAAATTGAACTGATATCCTTGAAATGCATATAAAGTATATTTTATATCTAAGTTTATTACCATTCTCACTGACTTAAAAACTTTTGACTTTATACTTATATTTAAAGTTTAGGTTAACATTTTATGGTAAGTTCAGTGACCAGAGAAAATGAGTTTATGCCTAAAGCTTATACATTGTATGTCATGTTAGGCTTCATTCCCCATGAAACTGTCATGATGGAAATGCCCTGTATATCGTTTACTTAAACCATATGATCTTTTCAGTCGAAATTGGAAAAAATTTAGCTTGCCAATTAACATGAGGCTAAATCAGTAAGTAAAAATTAGTTCATCAGTGTTTATCTGTCAGACGGACATTGATACCAGTGTTAACCAATTCTTGTCCAAACAGGTACCGTATTTGACTGGGAATAAGCCCCCAACCCCTGAGAAAAATAATTAATCAAAAGTAGGGAGGGGTCTTATTCCCGAATACACCCCTGTTCACAAAAGTCCGCCATCTTGGATATTCTACTGTTTTGATGTAGGACTCAGTCCATACTATACCAGTAATGTAATTCTAGTTGTTAGTAATATATATACAGAAACTCTTACCTCGATTTCTGAGATAGCCGAGTTGAGTGTACAGGACCAGTTGACAAGACGTACACTACGATAGATCAGTCCCTTCTCGTGTAATTGTATAAACGCTTCTGATACTGCCCGCACCAATTTCTGTCAATCATAATGATAACGTAAATAGGAAAACAAAACTGTGGACCTTAATTAAACAGGGAATAAACTGTAAGAACTTTCAATTTTATGAATCTAACCATTCCTCAAATTTTAGGTCCATCCTGTTTTCTCAATAAAAAACAATGAATAGACTTTGTCTTTAATTTGTTGTAACAATGAAAAACAAGAGGCCCATGGGCCTTAACGGTCACCTGATGTTTGATATGAAAGAGAAATATGGGAATGTTGAGATGAATATTTATAACAATACATTGTAGCATATCTGGGAGTGGAAAAAATGAATTTTTGAAATTATGTCAATTTGACCCTTTTAGGCCCCACCCCTCAGGCACCTGGGGGTCAGTCAGTGTCAATATGTGCGTACTACTCAAAAGTCATGTCATATTGATAATTTCAACCAAATTTGCATCATTTCTTATGGCAATTAAACAAATAATGCAAAAAAATGTTTTTTTTCTGCCAATATACTATAGTAAACTTAACCCCCTCCACAGGGGGAGATGCAAGACCCCAGAGTCATGAAATTCACAATTTTGGTAAAGAACCTTAAAACCAATCCATCTATGAAGAGTATTTGATTCCAGCATATCTGGGGAGAAGAGAAGAAGATTTTTGAAATTTTTGTCAATTTGACCCTTTTGGCCCCGCCCTCCAGCCCCTGGGGGTCATCTAGGGCCAACATGTACATACCATCAAAGTGTCATCCCATGCTGATAATTTGATACAAGTTAGAATGAATTCCAATACAAATCACAAAAAAAATGTGATTTCCCTATATAAACTATAGTAAAGTTTACCCCCTACCCAGGGGCAAACATGAGACCCCAGGGTCATGAAATTCACAATTTTGGTAAAGCACCTTAAGACCCTTCCATCTATGAAGAGTATTTGATTCTACCATATCTGAGAGTAGAGGAGAAGATTTTTGAAGTTTTTGTCAATTTGACCCTTTTTGGCCCCGCCCTCCAGCCCCTGGGGGTCAACTAGGGCCAACATGCACATACCATCAAAGTGTCATCCCATGCTGATAATTTGATACAAGTTAGAATTCCAATACAAATCCAACAAATAATAGTCAAAAATGTGATTTCCCTATATAAACTATAGTATAGTTTACCCCCTCCCCAGGGGCAAACATGAGACCCCAGGGTCATGAAATTCACAATTTTGGTAAAGAACCTTAAGACCCTTCCATCTATGAAGAGTACTTGATTCTACCATACCTGAGAGTAGAGAAGAAGATTTTTGAAATTTTTGTCAATTTGACCCTTTTTGGCCCCGCCCTTCAGCCCCTGGGGGTCAACTAGGGCCAACATGCACATACCATCAAAGTGTCATCCCATGCTGATAATTTGATACAAGTTAGAATGAATTCCAATACAAATCCAACAAATAATAGTCAAAAATGTGATTTCCCTATATAAACTATAGTAAAGTTTACCCCCTACCCAGGGGCAAACATGAGACCCCAGGGTCATGAAATTCACAATTTTGGTAAAGCACCTTAAGACCCTTCCATCTATGAAGAGTATTTGATTCTACCATATCTAAGAGTAGAGAAGAAGATTTTTGAAATTTTTGTCAATTTGACCCTTTTTGGCCCCGCCCACCAGCCCCTGGGGGTCAACTAGGGCCAACATGCACATACCATCAAAGTGTCATCCCATGCTGATAATTTGATACAAGTTAGAATGAATTCCAATACAAATCCAACAAATAATAGTCAAAAATGTGATTTCCCTATATAAACTATAGTAAAGTTTACCCCCTCCCCAGGGGCAAACATGAGACCCCAGGGTCATGAAATTCACAATTTTGGTAAAGAACCTTAAGACCCTTCCATCTATGAAGAGTACTTGATTCTACCATATCTGAGAGTAGAGGAGAAGATTTTTGAAGTTTTAGTCAATTTGACCCTTTTTGGCCCCGCCCTTCAGCCCCTGGGGGTCAACTAGGGCCAACATGCACATACCATCAAAGTGTCATCCCATGCTGATAATTTGATACAAGTTAGAATGAATTCCAATACAAATCCAACAAATAATAGTCAAAAATGTGATTTCCCTATATAAACTATAGTAAAGTTTACCCCCTACCCAGGGGCAAACATGAGACCCCAGGGTCATGAAATTCACAATTTTGGTAAAGCACCTTAAGACCCTTCCATCTATGAAGAGTATTTGATTCTACCATATCTAAGAGTAGAGAAGAAGATTTTTGAAATTTTTGTCAATTTGACCCTTTTTGGCCCCGCCCTTCAGCCCCTGGGGGTCAACTAGGGCCAACATGCACATACCATCAAAGTGTCATCCCATGCTGATAATTTGATACAAGTTAGAATGAATTCCAATACAAATCCAACAAATAATAGTCAAAAATGTGATTTCCCTATATAAACTATAGTAAAGTTTACCCCCTACCCAGGGGCAAACATGAGACCCCAGGGTCATGAAATTCACAATTTTGGTAAAGCACCTTAAGACCCTTCCATCTATGAAGAGTATTTGATTCTACCATATCTGAGAGTAGAGGAGAAGATTTTTGAAGTTTTAGTCAATTTGACCCTTTTTGGCCCCGCCCCGCATGCCCCTGGGGGGTGGGGACCATATAATTCACAATTTTGGTTCACCCTCAGCCATGGAAGCTTCCTGTAAAATTTCATTGAATTTGGTTCAGCGGTTTTGGAGAAGAAGTCGAAAATGTAAAAAGTTTACGGACGCACGACGACGGACAAAAGGCGATTAGAATAGGTCACTTGAGACTTCGTCTCAGGTGACCTAAACAAAGCGAGCAGAGGTATGGTATGTTTACAATGATGAAAAAGTAGCCTCAGTTGTCCATGAAAACAATATGGAAGATAACAATTAAATGGATTTGCAGATCTTAAAGTGAACAAGGAATTGTCAAACTCTCCAAGCAAAGAGAAAACTTCAATAAAACTAGAATACTGATTCAATTACCATGGGACTAAGAAAAAGTCTAAGAATCAAGTAATGACACATTTTTTTCGAAAAAAACTTACAGGGTCCATGGTGAAGCATGCTCTATCCCAGTCATAGGAGCCTCCAAGCTTCTTCAGCTGGTGGTAGATACGGTCCCCCTTCCTAAACACAAACACATACAATTTAACACAGATACGCTCTTTATCTACAAAAAAAAGTTCTTTCCCTTGACTGATTTTTAGTACTAGCAATGTTTTTTTTTTAAACAATGGTATTTATTGGCAATCTACAAGTCTTTTTTATTTATTAATAAGCAATGTTGGATCTTTCACAAACTTGAGATCTTTTATTAACCAAAACAAATTCTGTTTGCCTACGTGATGATATATTTGAGAATTATGATCTTACTCATTTTTCCATTTCCATACTTCGTCTACAAACTTCTCCCTGCCCAAATCATGGCGAGTCAGATTTCTCTCTCTCTTGATTTTCTTCTCTACAACAACCTGTGTGGCAATTCCGGCATGATCACAGCCAGGGTTCCATAGAGTCATCTTACCATTCATCCTATGCCTGTGTTATTACAATAGAAAGTGAAAGTAGGGTACATATACTGGACCTATGCCTGGGTTTACACAATGGAAAGTGAAAGCAGGACACACATGCTAGACCTATACCTGTCTTTAAGCAATGGAAATTGAAATGAGCAAAGGCACAAAACAATTTGGACTGTGAATCAAACTGAGTACTTGTTTTCATTTCATATTGTCAATGGTTTCTTCAATATATTTAGCGGTAGAACAAATCCTGCTTTAATATAAAGTTTTGTAACCTCCAATGCTATATCAAAGGTACTTAATAACTGAAAGCAACTTGCATAAGGCTGAGGTGTCCTTCAACCATTTACCGTAATTATACGAATAATTATACCTCTGTTTAAGTCCTTTTTAGGGTTACATCAAAGGTATTCATTGACTCATTCACCCTTTAAATCTCATATGGGACTATTCAAACCTTTGTAGTGGAAGAGTTTAAGTGTGATTTCAGGGGTAAATGAGATAAATTGATATAAGAGAGATTGGAAAATCGTATTTACCATCTGACTATACAGTCCTCTACTGCGGTGGTCAGGGCATGTCCCAGATGTAAGCTTCCCGTGACATTGGGCGGAGGAATGACGATCACAAACTTGTCCTCATACGGCACGTTGTTGATGTCACGGCCCTGAAAATTAGAATTATGGCAAGATATGGTAAGTTATATACAGTCAAAGCTGTATATAGAGACCGCTCAAAGGAAGTCTAAAAGTGGTCTCTTACACAGGTTATTTCTGTTCAAAAATAAATAAATTTTTGTCACATGACCTTTGTGAAAATATATTGAAAGTCAGATAGTACTAAATATCCTTGCAAAATATACAAAATAGTATAAGATTAGCTGAACATGATTTTATGAATTTGGAAAAAAGCCACTACCACTTACCCCAAACTCTGACTTGATGAAACCAATATGACCCCATGCTCTGGCTCAAAGTCACCCCAACTTACCCCATATATACCTTGGCTTGAAGATGCCACTCCGACTTACCCCATACTCTGGCTTGAAGATGCCACTCCGACTTACCCCATACTCTGGCTTGAAGAAGCCACCCCGACTTACCCCATACTCTGGCTTGAAGAAGCCACCCCGACTTACCCCATACTCTGGCTTGAAGAAGCCACTCTTGACTTACCCCATACTCTGGCTTGAAGAAGCCACTCTTGACTTACCCCATACTCTGGCTTGAAGAAGCCACTCTCATTCCACCAGTCATACCATGCAGCTTCTACATAGTGAGGACTGTAGGCATCCGGCATGGCACCAGATATATCTGAAAAAACATCAGGATCAAAGGGTTAACATTAACAGTAGTTTCTCAAATAAAGCTGGACCCTTGTAAAACATGATATTATGTTTGTCGAATGTATATTACAAAATTACAAAATTTTAAAATCATTAAGATTCATCGAGTCCTTCTCAATAAATAGTGATAACAAGATTATTACAGAACTGATGATGAACCAATAATGCAGGGTGATTTGAACTGGTCATCACCTGATGAAGGAACTAAAACAATAACATAACATAAAAACGTGACGTCATTGTTGAGCCATTGTGATGTCACGTCGTGTGACATGCAATGTGAGATAGATTTTTCTTTCATAGCTTTTTTACATGGGCAAACTCTATCCAACATGGTGAGATAAGAGAGAAATAGCTCAAGTATTTTAAAAACAATTACTATTAAGCCCTTTGGCTAGCATTAGCAGAATTCAAACTGATCACATCATTGTATACAGATACTCCTGTGTGAGAGCAATATTTAAGAGATTCAATATCCTGGAAAACGTGAGCGGTGAAGATGCAGAAGCTTGAATAATGTCTCCAGATGATGATTGGGATACAGTGTGGTAACTCTCGAACACTGTAATCTTATCAGAGTTTTGTGACAGAAAAATAAGTACTGAATACAAATTTATAGTGATGAAATGACACTCAAAGACGAAGACTTTTTGTGCACAAGATGATAATTAAGACATATAGTGTACAAACTCTGGAAAATTCTTTTAAAAAAACCTAAAGAAAGAAAAATACTTATGCAACAGCAAACATATGCTTTTGTGAAATTCAACTCATCAGATTTAAGTGGGAAAGAGAAAACTACTGGGTAGATATTACAAGTGACAAAATGACACTCAGATTAGACAGCATCTGACAGTCTCACTAAACCACAGCCATATATGCAGCTTTCAAGTCAGCAGGCCAGCTTGTCAAATACCCAATGAGGAAAGAAACAAACCGAGAACAAATGCAACGTTTTTGTTCATAAGTTTGTAAGGGTCCATAAAATGATGCCTGTTACTTTCAAACGATTTCTCAGATTCAAACTGTTGTATAAGCATATAGGCATTAATTATATTATCATGGTGGTTCTGAGCATCCCTGGACCCTGCAGGTCATATACTAACCCTTATCTGACATAAGGCAATAAATTTTACTACCAGTACTGCTGCACTGACAGCCAGCAATTAGTTCATACCTCTAAACACAACAGGAAACTCTATTATAAACATAAACATTGTCTCAATTACACTAGCTTGGTTTTACCAATTACAAACGTTCAGCCCTGGAATGTCCTACAGTCTATTTGTTTGAAAAAGTTTTTCTATGTCAACTCGCTGTGTATCAGTGTTAAGGTACTTGCAGAAATACTGGAGACAGGATTAATTTAATTCATATCATCTCAATGATTCCAGTAGAGCCAAATCTGTCACCTATTTTGAAAAAGTGATGCTTAAAGGGGCATCCCGCGAAAGTCTAAATGTCTGTTCTTGAATATACATAGCGTCTGCACTACTAATTATACTTTCCTGTTATTCCCATATTCAAAGTGGACTCAAAATGTCTATTATGACCACTTGCAAAATCACATTCCTCGGGAAAGCCCAGATAAAAATAGCGGAAATGACGCAACGTGACAGGTGTGCCGCATGTTCCCTGAACGGTTTGACGGAAGGGGCCACACGGGAGGGGACGCGTAATGTATACGGCTGATGAAACAGAGACAAAGTCCGTGTATAAACTTATTGAATCACATTCACATTAAAAATAGGCATCAATTGCACACATACCGATATTCAAATGAAGAATAATTGTCGGCATATCGGCACCATATATCGACACCAGGAATTATCTATATTATATTTACCTGACCGAGGCGGTACACATGGGTACGGAATACGGCCATGGTACAAACCTTAATTTATGTAAAAGGTAATATTCACGAACCCAACTTTTCAGATGATTTCATAAAATGTACGTAGCATGCATTGAAAAGTACGAAATAAAATGACATGAAATGTTTGCGATTTTTTTTACAACTCAATGTCTTCAGGATTTTTTTTCAAACTTTCTATATATATACAAGATACATTTATATTCATTTAAAATCTATCCAACTTTTAGCGTCTTCACACGTTAACACGTATCACGGAATGCGAACATTTAAGTCCATACACTCATATAACGCACCACACACTAAGCATGACTACATATATCAGATTTGGAACTGTTAAAACACTTAAAACTATAACCGTTATGAATATGTTATGATAATTCCGCTTTCTTTTTACATCTTTTTTTGTCGTCTTGTAAAGGGACGGTGACCTTTTTAAAAAAAACCTGCAGGAATGGAATATACATATAGGTATATGTTGTATAACTTTGGGTTTTTTTTTTTTTAAAATTTCCCCGTTATGTATATATTTTCGTATCAAATTCAATACCGGGGTCGCAACCCAATGATATTTGTACCTTCACTAATTTATAGATTAAGTATGAATATCACCTTTTTTACGTGTGAAAACATATCTTTTTTTTTATTCCTTTTGTCCAAATTGAAGCCGTATGTACCTCGGTCGCACGTCCCGTTTTACAACGTAATCAAAAGACTTTTTAATTGTTATGGTATATATTGTATTTGAAAATGTCTTTCTATCCAGCAATATAATTAGATCATACTGTTTTACTGGAACATAATATTTTATAAAGGGAATATTATAAACACACTTTTAAGTCTCATATTACACACTCATTTTATGCAACAGAAGACTGAAACAGTTTTCCCTTAGGTAGCCTCAAAACCAAATCAAAGCTTTATTTGTGCATGTTAACGTTACCCAGAAGAAATATGTTACATACACACAATAGAGCAGGTAGTTTCTCCTTTAAATACTTCCCATCTCTCAATATGATTCTGTAACGCAGTCTTGCGTCATATTTTGACCATTCGGCAACTTTTCGCTTAGTAGTTAGGCCTTATCGTGGTGTAACGGTAATAGCAGATAGAGTGTTTACAATGGAAGCGCCGCTCGCTGCGCATGCGTTGGTAGGTGGAAATCCCAAACCAAAACGTCTAGCCAGACGTTCTGGATTTCCACTAGTTATTTTGAAATTATTTATTTTATGAATAGATATATGCAAAATCCGATCGTCGCAGTCCATTTGAATACCCACTCGATATGTGTATGTAATATTTTGAAAAAAATTATGAAAAAAAGCTGACTTTCGCGGGATGCCCCTTTAATGATAAATTGAAAGCATAAGAAGCCTTACCTTTTTTCTCGCCTGGTTTTGTTGGTTTGTCATATGTAATGGTAACTTTCTCCTTCTTCGGTTCTTTTTTCTTCTGTAAATACATATACAAAATCTTCTTTTAAATCTTCTTAATACTTTTCTTTTAATGGTAATGTAGCAGAAGTCTTAAATCTTAAAAATGTTAATCAAAAATAAGATAAGACTAAAGACGCTTGAAAGATATATACCCAATAATCTTGATTGATGTACACATTCCTTGCAAACTATCTTCAAGAACAATTTCACTGAATTCAGTAAACTAGAGGAAAATGTAATATTGAGGAAATGTGATATGGGGATGTATTGGTCAAGTAGTTAATACTATGGCCTTCCATGTAGACGGCCAGTGTTTGATACCCAAAGCTGTGGTAGGTATGGAATATTTAGAGAAAGTGTTTTTCTCCTGCTCACAAAACTCTTTAACAACTCAGGTGGAGTATAAAATGGTCTGGAGTACTGGGTGTTGTGGTATCTGTAGCATTCAATCGAGGTGACATAATAAAAAATATCAATAAAGTAAAACAAATGAAAATTGTTTGTACTCCATGCTGAATTATGTTATGGTAAAATAATTTCAATATTGCATTCTTGAATCATAACTGCATAATTCGTTATGTGATATTTTACTATTTTTTTCTGAAAAAAATATGATAAAAGTGTTCAAAATCTCAAGACTTGCATGCATAGTAACCATTCTTGAAAAGCAGTAACGGGCTATACACAACTTTTTAAGCATCACAATACTATTGGTACCATCAGTGAAATGAGTAATGATGAAGATTGGAACCAGCTACTCATATGTAATAAAAAAGAACAGCAATTTGATCAAAAGTGTATTCGAGGTCAGCTAGGTCAAATCTCATGGTTTGGATAACACAGTCCATTGATTGGCAGGGGAAATATTGAACTGTGAAGCTGTGACAAGGTTTGACAAGGTTGCATGGTGGTGGATGATGATGCGAGATAGGAACTGGCTGAGTGAAAACTTTCCAGACAGGGGGTAACTACCATATGGTACATCTAGCATTGTCACTCTCACTATTGTATTTATTGTTCTAATTAATTTACATAGTGTAGGGGTAATGAATAGTTATGTGCAGATAAATTTTAATTGATACAGTGGACTCCACTTAATATCACTCCTGTTAATATCACATTCCTCTTTATATAATGTTTTTCCCAAGCACCATGTTTCTCTCTGTATAATCTATATAATTTTATTTGGTTAATATCATGTATTTTGAAGTGAATTTCTCTTAATATCATGTTTTTTTAACCAATCACATAAAATATCCAGAAAATGATATTATTTCCATTGATTTCAGATACAACTTGTACAAAATGTTGCATAGAAAATAAAAAATAACCCCAAAATTGATTTTTAATTGAAATAATGTTATCTGTATACTGAAACATCTTTATATGTACATTGATTAGCTTACTTTTAGTTATGGAGATTGGAAATGCACTAAATTTAGTGGAAAAACATGTTTTTCTTAATGTCACATTCCTGTTAATATCATGTTTTTGTCTGACAAATGCAACATGATATAAAGAGGAGTGACAGGTGTAATATCTGTTGTTGTGTAACAAGATAAGATAAGTTTATTTCGAATTTCTGCCCATATGGGGCAACAAAGAATACAAACATATATGAACAAGTGGAGTAGCCAAAAGATACAGGTAATGTACATGTTTACATACAGATATTAAATGTGATGCATAATAAAATACACACGAGCCTCTGATATTACATAATCTTACTGATGTTTACTGTATAATACAAACATGTAGTTTGTAACATTTGATAGTTGTTTTGTACCTGTAATTAATGTGGCCTTTAATAGCAGATAATAAACTTAATATCTAACAGTATATTGATAAAAAAAAAGAATCACACCCAGATCCTGAAAACCTGTCATATACAGTACAGGAAATGGTCCTTGGTCGTTTTTGTGATGCACATCACTATTAACACTGTGTTACATTGGGGGGGGGGGGGGGGGGGGGGGGCTATTACCCCTCTCCATCAACACCCTGCTCTCAGCTTATATAACCAGAGGTGGGACAGGGGTGGGGGAGAATAATGGAGGGAAAGAGATAAAAGGACTAAGTGACAGGTCTAATAAATTACCACTGATCCCAACATTCCACTGTCTGCTGGAACAATCTACAGGGGGCCTGTAAATGTAACAGGCCTGCTGAGTGACTGGCAGGGTTACCTCCATGGGGCCATTAATTGACACAGATTTTATTGTACAAATCTTTTTTTTTTAACTTTTCAGAAATCCTTTTAATTAGTTTACACAAATTGACATTTAAAGAGTTTGGAACACTTTCATTATCAATCATTAGCTGTGTCAAGTTTTAAGGTACATGCATGTAAGCAATCATCCATGGTGCCTATATAATTTAAGCTATACTAGATAGATTACATAGGGAAGGGAAGAGGTAAATTAAGGATAGTTATATATCAGAATTTCTTTTACATTTTGACTTTCAAATTGACCCTCTGTAGTGTTATAATGAACATCACAGTGACCACTATGATATTGACCTTCCCCACCATCAGTATTTAGGTAACATGCCAGTTCCCACAGTCATAAATCATGATCTGGCCTGGAGGTCATCACTGAACTGACCTACAGAGGGAAATGGTCAAACTCACAGGCCATTACATAACCTGTGTAAAACATGGACTGGACATTTGAAGCTTACTGAATACTTTTGTAGTAGTGTACATCTGTATAGACACAGCTAGGTATTGAGCATTAATTACTAAGATTTGGACCTCATTCTCGATATCTAGTGGTTAAGCTCATCTATGCTCTCTACACCCCTGAAATATGTCATTGCAAAACTGAAGGTTTCTTGTGCGCCACCTGTACCTTGCTGAGGCTAGAAGACTGGTTTGACCCTTTGATGTACACATTATTGAGATTAAATATATGACCATAGTAGTGTAATTGAGACGAAGTTATTTTCAATTATTGAGTTTCCTGTTGTTGCATTATTTAGAGGCATGAATTAATTTGCTTGCTCTCGTTGCATGATGCTGGCAGGTGAATTTATTGTTTTATGTCAGATAAGGTTAAGTATCTTACCTGTCGGGGGTCAGGTGATGCTGAACTGTATTTCCTGTCAATTTGTCACCTGATTAACGGTTTCAAATGAAATTAGACTGCACCCATATTATTTGTCAGTCCCAGAACAGGCCTAGAGCTAAGCACACTTCTATGTTAACCCTTGAGGACTAATGCAACAGCTTAACACAACGAGGGAGATTGGTTATTTGTATATGAAAAACTTTGAGGGTAACATACATCAAAAGAATCTCGTGGTCACATAACAATAAAAAAACAAGCTTTGAAGTCAGTTGTGGCTTCTTTGTGATCTTCAGGTAATGGTCAGTTTTTTTTTACCTGAGCGTGCCTCCAGTTTTGCCATGACATATTCCAGAGATGTAGAGAGCGTAGGTGAGTTTAACCCCTGGATATTGAGGAGGATTCCAGGGGTGTAGAGAGTGTAGGTGAGTGTAACCCCTGAATATCGAGGATGATACCAGGGGTGTAGAGAGTGTAGGTGAGTGTAACCCCTGGATATCAAGGATGATACCAGGGGTGTAGAGAGTGTAGGTGAGTGTAACCCCTGAATATCGAGGATGATACCAGGGGTGTAGAGAGTGTAGGTGAGTGTAACCCCTGAATATCGAGGATGATACCAGGGGTGTAGAGAGTGTAGGTGAGTGTAACCCCTGGATATCAAGGATGATACCAGGGGTGTAGAGAGTGTAGGTGAGTGTAACCCCTGAATATCAAGGATGATACCAGGGGTGTAGAGAGTGTAGGTGAGTGTAACCCCTGAATATCGAGTATGAATTTGCACTAGATATGTAGGAAGAATCAAGCCTAGCTAGGTCCCTAGTGGGGGTATCCCCAGTCAACCACTACCCTATGTACAGCAAGACGGAGCAGCATCACCTTGCTTGCCATATTATTTCACACTCTAGCTGGCATGCCATGTGCATGGGTTATGATCACTGTCCCCTAATGGTACCACAAACTTGTTGCATACCTTGAGGCTATATTTTAACTATATATATTGTATTTGAAGACTTGAAAGACAGCTAGTTAACTCAGCTACCCCTGAAATTCATAATGAACTATTCTAACTTCTTAATAGGGAGAGTTCAAATGTATCTTCAGGGTTGAATGAGTTAATGTCTAGTTATGAGGGGAGTTATGGGGGGAGGGGGGGGGGGGTGTTTTATATTTGAGTTTCAGTCATTACCATTAGCTTTTGGATAACTAAGTATGGGGATAAAAACTACAAAGTACTTTGTCCCAACACTTACTCCAACAATATTAGAGGTTTTACATGGCGAGATAATTTTGACAGGCGCCGTGTTGCAGTTGGCAAAATCATATTGGATAATAAAAAGTCTGACCAGCGGCCTCTTATGTTATAGGAGTATCCCAACTGCTGATGCTGCTGTTGACAAAACATGTAGATGTACTTTACTCAGGTTTTACTGATTTTTATGTGTAAAACAACTTAATCAAATAACTAATTCTCTAGTGAAGACTTATCCAACAAAAGGTTCTTGAAAGCTAACATATTTGAATGACCCCTCCTTCAATAGCTGCATCCACACATGCCAAACTGCTAATCATTAAGTTGGTTGGTTGGTTAAGGTACTACACAGAGAGTAACTAGTGTTTCGACCGGCGCGAGGGGGGATGGCCGCCCACCGCCCTCTGAGGTTCTTTGTTGACTGTTCCTCACAGATCACGCCCCAGGTCCGGTCAGGCACCTGGGTACGGATAGGCTGTCGCTACATCTCGGCCAACGGATATGGGAGTCCTCCTGAGCGAACGTAGTCCACTGAGGTGATAACACAACCCTCCTATGTAATCATTAAGCCAGACCAGACTTTAGATACTGTTCAATCAGGAAGTGCAAGTACCATCAACAGCATGTGTTAGCTCCCTGGGGAGCCCCATGCAGTGTCTGGGGATTGAAGATAGGGGAACACAGTCAGATCAACATCAGTACAGAGAAGGACACTGGCAGGACCAGTCACTTGATGGTGAACAGAGGCTGGTATGTGATGGAGAACAGGTGTTCTCTTATCAAACAATGCTCTGTAGACAATTTCATTAGAAAAGGCTTCTCAAATTGAATTTGTGACAAAGACAATGAAAAATATTGCGGATAATTGTTAGCAGATCTCAAGAAAACTTTGTTGTTTTATAAAGTGTGGGAAAAAAAGAGCAGACAATCACTTGATCAGTGTTCTTTGCTGTATATTCTCCATGGGTAACACTACAAGCTGATACTGAAGAGAGTCCATTTGAGAAAGAAATTCTGCTGAAAAGCTTCAATACCCATTACCAGTGATGTAAAGGCAGATACCTGAAAGTACAGATTTGTTCCAGGCCAACTGACCAGGTGTGTGAACAAAGTACATGTATAATATAATACATGTATTTTTGGTAGTCCAATTTTTTTGTTTTTCCATACCTCTGCTAAACACTGAACTATTTGTCATTAAGGGTACTCATACCACTGTCAAACACACAGGGTCTTGGTTTCAAAATTTCACTTTATAAGGAAGGCATGCACACCAGTATATAATATTTTAATTCTTCGATAGTTTTATCAGGTTTAAGAAGGTCAATAAAAAGTGTTTATATTATTTACTGGTGTGCATGCATGCCTTCATTATTTTTTTAAAGGGTAATCATAAGGATATACACCATAATTTGCTCAAAATTTATCCCAAAACCAAATCTCTGTGGTCAAAAACTGTAACTTTGTCATTAAGGATCCATTGCTAGTACCACTGCCAAATACTGTAACTATTTGTCATTAGGATCCTAGTACCACTGCCAAATACTTAACTATTTGTCATTAAGGATCCCGGTACCACTGCCAAATACTGTAACTATTTGTCATTAAGGATCCCGGTATCACTGTCAAATACTGTAACTATTTGTCGTTAAGGATCCCGGTATCACTGCCAAATACTGTAACTATTTGTCATTAGGATCCTAGTACCACTGCCAAATACTGTAACTATTTGTCATTAGGATCCTAGTACCACTGCCAAATACTGTAACTATTTGTCATTAAGGATCTCGGTATCACTGCCAAATACTGTAACTATTTGTCATTAAGGATCCCGGTATCACTGCCAAATACTGTAACTATTTGTTATTAGGATCCTAGTTCCACTGCCAAATACTGTAACTATTTGTCATTAAGGATCCCTATACCACTGCCAAATACTGTAACTATTTGTCATTAAGGTTTCCTGTACCACTGCCAAATACTGTAACTAACACTGTCAAAATCCAAGATGGCTGTAAGCAGTAGTCACCAAGGTGAACCTGCATATAAAATTTGAGAATGATCCATCCAGTGCTTATCAAGAAATAGCAATAACAAACTATTACTCACAAATCCAAGATGGCGGCCTGTCGGCCATATTGTTTTTATCAGATCCGTTCGAAAATGGACCATGCATAAGAAGGCACCAAGGGGAATATGTATATCAAATTTGAGAATCATCCATCCAGTACTTCCAAGGAAAGAGGCATAACAATCTATTTCTAACAAATCCAAGATGGCCAATTGCCGGCCATATTGTTTATCGGATCTGTCTGAAAATAACTATGCACAATAAGGTACTAAGGGGAACCTATATATAAAATTTGAGAATGATCTATCTAGTACTTCTCTAGAAATAGCGGTAAAAAAATTGTTTTAGGACGGACGAATAGCCCACCATCATCAGATGGTGGGCTAAAAACAATGATTAGAAAAATGGACGAATGAGACAAAGTAGAGCATGCTGAGGTGATAGATGAATGATAATTATTTTACAAACTCAACTCCTTGTATAGGAGGAACATAGTAAGTAAGTGCTGGGATCATCACCTGACCATATAGCCAATAACCCCTCACCACTTAGCTATTATCAGGTGAAATATTGATTGGGTGATTAACACATGTTTACTGGTAATTAGGCAAAACAAAATATGTATGTTTCAGGTAACATGCATGAAAAAATAGGGTATGTCGTTAAGCAAATTATTTTTTATCTATTTTTGTTAATTGATATTATGCTTCTTTCAAGTTTTACAATACATTTCCACACATTTCAGTGGCTATTAGGTTGTCCAGAATAAGGTCAGACTTCCAGAACGGGAAGGAAGCACATTTTATTGGGTTGCTGTGAACTTTGTCAGGCTCATAAATTAATCTTAGATACAAGATGGTGATGAAATAGTTTGGGTGGGCAGTAAAATCTAGGGTCGTTTGAGATACCTGAAACAAATATTTGTTTGGCCTTATACAGTAGATATCAAGTGGCCAGGTTATTTGGTGGGTGTTCATCCACATATGTCTGCAGACAATACATTTTACTTAAGCCATACCAATTTGATTTATTGTTCATCGGAAAATGAGATTTCAAAATTGGAGTGAGCGGGCGCAAATTTTTTGTTTTTACAAAAATTTTGAATTCATTGAAATTTTGAGCGAGCAGTAGTTTTCAAAAGACTAAATGTCAGAATACGTGTTTGACTATCAATATAATGTATCACCAAAAAGTACACATATTTAAATTGTTGAAGCGGTTTTTTTAATCATTTCCATGGTACAAACTACTTGTATGAAGCTGTGCAATAAAATAGCATTTGAGAGAAAAGTTTTCTTAAATTACCTTCTAATAGAAGACCCAAGGTCATCCATTCAAGTTTAGTGATTGAACCAAAGCCGCAGGTTACACCTTTAAGCAACAACATTTTTTTCTTGTAGGTATTAAGATGCTTCTGATCATGCAGAATTAATATTTTATCGAATTGGTATAAATTAATGATGATAAAATATATGTGTAATGTACACTATAAAACAAACCCTGAAGGCTGAATGTAAGGCACTAGGTGTTTTGCTGACATAACTTTTGAGTTACAATAATAATAATAGTAATGGACACAAGCATTATTTGTGTACAAAATATCCAAATCATAAATAGTAATATCAGTTTATATTAAGCTGATGTCCCATATATGAATAAGTCCATTATTGTTTATCTCGTGGTCGAATAAGCATCAAGTGGTATATCCATTCGGGATTTAAATGTTTTGACTACTGGTGACCAGGTGACCAACAGCGGCATATGGAAGATGGTATGGAATGGTATTACCTACATAAATATTCCAAAATATTAATAACAAACACGTTTTTTAACTATCAACAGTAGGCCTATTCTATTAAAAGACTCATGAAATGACAATGATGTTTGCCAAATTGGGTCGATTGCTTGAGAAGAATATCGATTTGAAATTCAATATAGAGGTGTTATTATAGTCGTACATTAGAATTAACAACATATCTTCTGATGTCGCTTACTTAATTCATGATTTTTAAAGATATTTTCTGTTGACGCTTGAAGTTGCTTTTTAGTGAGACCGCTTGAGTTCCTTGTTTTGTTTATTTTATCAAGAGATCTTGGAACCATAAACCATCTATTGCGGTAATTTGCAATACATTATGGCGACCAGATTATGTAGTGACCAACACGATAAGAAAGCCATTTTGACACATTCCCAGTTTTCTTAAAAAGTGAAAAAGCCTCGTCGCATATTTCCCTCGTGTTGTTGCCAAAAAACGCTTGAAATATCATTTATTACCTTTGTTTCAAACATTCAAATGATTTGAAATGGCGCTTTCTAAATTTTGAACCATTGTAAAATATATCCGGATTCGTCATTTTTCATTGACCTTAAAATTGGAGCGGTAATATTTTACTTTTACTTTTATTTTGTTTTTCCAAAACAGGAGCGGTAAATCCGACGAACAATAAATCAAATTGGTATGGCCTTAAGGACAATGACTTCACTTTTTGCTACAGTAAATCTTGAATATAACGAACTCGGTTAGGACCAATTATCACATATAACAAAATAAAAATCAATCCCCAACTGCACCACTATATAATATTAGTAATATAACTATAACCATTTGTACAACAAATTTTACATAACAAATTTTTGTTCATAACAAACTCATTCTTGTGTCCCTTCCTCTCACTGTCTTAATGAATAAACAATCCTAAAACGAATCACCAATCAACCGTTAACTTACCTTGACAATTTTTAGTGCAAAAAATAGTGTATAATCATACGTTGATTCAAGATATGATGCATGCTTTCAGCAAAAGTCCATTTTGGATTTTTTCGTGTGAAAGAGTGAAGACATACACTGAATATATTTCTATACATTAAAGGAACTTTACAATTTTTAAACTAATTTATTGCTACCAGATGCTTTGTTCGATAATTGCAAAAATGAAATTTGTATACAAAAAGCTACTTGTACAATGAATTTAATTTCAAGGTCCCTTGGAGTTCGTTATAAATGGGTTTTACTGTACTTGCACACCCTGACATTATTGTAAGAAGTAAAATATAAAGATTTTTTTTTTTACTTTCTTTATTTGCACATTTTATTACTAAATGAATCAAAAGTATAGGTATGTATGTCTTTTTTTAGCAACACTTTATTGGTGCATTTATGTTTATATTTAGCTACACTTGTACACTGTATCTACACCAAGTTAGGTGACCGACTGTCTCAATGTCACCTTTCATACTGTAACAGTGTTGAGAGCAAGTTACATGGCATGTTTGAAATATTTTGCCATGATAAATGATTTGTTAAATTCCATGCGCCAATTTCCTGTGCAAAAGAATTAATTTAACACAGCAAAATCAGTATTTTCTAAAACGTTCTTCTAATTATTGTATAATAGAATGGAAAAGGTTAGGTTTTTCTGGAATTCATTCATCTTTCAATTCCTATTTCCTTTCTTGCTAAAAGCTAAATTTGACATAAACCTGACACAGCCTGGGCTTTATCAGGGGGTTTTGGGAATCAGACCCTGAGATCAAATTGGGAAAAATTTACCGACATAACAGGTTTTGGGAATTTTTGACAAACACTATTATAACAACTAAGTACATTATTTCTTTTCTAAATTATTATTTAAAGCACTGTCAGTTCTCATACATTTACAATTTGGGGAAAATCACACATTTTTTTCATTGGGATTGGGTCCGTTTACCGGACCTAAAAAGAGAGGTGATAAAGCCCTGAGAGCAGTGCAGTGTATGACTTAAATTGTTATCAATGCCAGGTAAAACCATTTATCATTGACAAGGTTTAATTGTTCTGACAAGGCTTGTGATGCTATGCAGACTCCTGACCCCTATACGTCTAGAAATCCCTAATGGGTCTACAGATACATGTCCCCTGCTTAGTCTACCTCATAGATGTTATGTGATCTCATGGCCAAAATAATATTAAGTCAAGTCTACAAATTCATAGTATGTAGGGTTCTGTCTTTTCGTGGCCTAAAACAGTTGAAATGTAGCCATTAACCCCTATCAGGTTACAAATGCATTTACAGGTGTTCGGTCAAACCTGTCATAATGGACACCCCTATATAAAAGACATCTGTACATGTGTTCAGCATCCAATTAATATTTTGCTCTGATGATATCTGAACGGTGGATGGGCGAGACCACCACCTGATGATCTGTTTTATTTGCCCATTCCTTTCAGCCCTAGGGCGTCAGTCCAAAATAAGTACAACTGCCAGTCCCCACCACTTCAGGAAACTTTCAGTCTAACTTGGTTGGATTCAAATAAGCCGTTCAAAAGAAATTGCTAACAGAAGTTTTGAGATTATATAAATGACCATGCAAGTGTAATTTAGACAATGCATGTTATGTTCAATTACACATTGTAGTTTCATGTTGTTGCATAATTTGCTGGCGTGCACTGATGCTGGCAGGTGAATTAATTGTTTTTTTGTCAGATAAGGTTAAGTATCTTACATGTCGGGGTCAGATGATGCTGAATTGTATTTCCTGTCAATTTGTCACCTGATAACAGTTTGAAATGATATTAGACTGCACCCATATTGTTTGTCAGTCCTGGATCCAGCCTTGAGCTAGGGGGTGGGGGTGGGGGGTCAGCGGTGGGGGAGAGGGTGAGCTATAAGGGCAGGTGGTGTTCTTGGGGACAATAATTGAAACACTTTCTGTGATGAATAACTACACATCACAACATTCAGGCCCAATATACGTAACTTTCGGCAAAACTTGAAGCGAAAATCAAGTCTTATAACTTATCATATTTAGAGATTTAGTTAAGATTACCTGATATCAGCAATATTCAAGATAAATTCTTACACGGTTACCGGTACAGCAGCAGTTTAAACTCAGTGTTTGTAAACACGTGTCCATTTTGAACTGTCTTCTACCTTCAGCTTGTTGTTGAAGTTGGACCCACCTGAATTATTTTCAATTCTTTTAATTTTTCTGTCAAGAGTTTCTTGTCAGTTACCGCTCAGGTTTACTTTGTTTTAGGCTTATTTTTGCATGGTTACCAACTGGATTTTTTTTCAGAATTTTTCAGAATCACGAAAAATTTCCTGAAGTTACGTATATTGGGCCTTTAACATAAAGTTACTGAATGTATATATGGGTTTAACTTCAGTGTGGTGATAGACATTAACAGACTACACATGTGATCACCAATATTCAAAAAAAATATTATCAATTAAGTTCATGTTCATGTATTTATATTATCTTTAAACTAATCTTATTTTCCCCAGGAAATGGACGACCACCATTCACAGATGACTCCTGGAGTTCCAGGGTACTGGTCAACATTCAGAGGATGGGCTGTCGCTACTTGGAACAGATGGGCACAATTGGCAAACCAGGGGAGACAACTTGGAGAATCACCGATTCCTACTGCTGACAATCTGAGGCTTATTACTCCAAAAGAATTCAACATTTATCTGAAGGACTTTGTAAGCAATATGAGACGTTCCAATGGTGCTAAGTTTAATGGCCAGTCATCTGGCAGAATCTGCCAAGGCCTGGCTGCCCATTTAGTCAACAATTTAAACTGTCCACATTTAAATTTTTTGGATAAGGACAATGATAACTTTGTTAAATTTCAAAATATGCCTTACAAAAGAAAGCAACATTTAAGAAATAGATGTACCAGCAAGCAAATGAAGGATCTCATTGATAAACTTGATCGAGAGAAAAAGCCAAGGGATAAACGTTTCCTGGATATGGATTGTCCAAAAAGTCTCGTACGTGCAGTTTATGCCTTTAATTACTCTGTGTTTGGTATAGATACAATAGAAGCACATGACATGTTGCTGGCTAGTCAGTTCGTGGTGGGGTCAGATGAAGATGGAGATTTTGTTGCATTCTACGGAAATCTACAGGAATATGAACAGTTGTCTGCAGAAAACCTCCCCAGGATCTCTGTTGAGGAGATAAAACTTTACGACACTGGAGAAAAAGATTCAGTTTACAACATATTCAAGAAATATTTGAGCTGCATACCACACTCAGGAAAATTTTATATCCTTCCGGGTATTGTCAATTGCGAAGGAGGGACAAAAAGGAAAATGTGTGGATTTTCAACGACTCCCATGAATTACAGCCAGATTCATAAAATACATAAATATCTTATTACTTTCCAAAACCGCAGAAAACTACTTCTCCTAAATGATACTGATGCTCAAAGACGACGATTTGACATGAACATTCATCCATCACAAATTGTTAACCCAGTCAACACTTCCTCAACTTCGGTGAATCCAAAAACCAATGTCTTTTCACAAGCATACCACATTATTCCCATAGTACAAGGCATGGGGAATTGTGCAGAGGACTTGTTATATGGTAACGAAAACAAGGTTGTTGTCATTTTAGAGACAGATGATGTTATGCAAGAAACAGCTTCACAAAAATCATCATCTCAAGGTGAAGTACAACAGGAACTGTGGGCTGAAGTATCAAATCATGACCCAGTTTCATTTAGTTCTTTAGGAAAAGAACTAAACTTGCTGCAAAGCTCACAAAACATGATGCCAAGTACACAAAATATGATGATAGATACATCATACCTGATGACAGGTACACCAAACCAGATGATGGGTTCAACAAATTTGATGACAGATACACAAAACCTGATGACAAGTCCACCAAATCAGATGACAAGTCCACCAAATCAGATGACAAGTCCACGAAATCAGATGACAAGTCCACCAACTATGATGATAGGTACACAAAACCTGATGACATGTCCAACAAATCAGATAACAAGTCCACCAAACCTGATGATAGGTACACAAAACCTGATGACAAGTCCACCAAATCAGATGACAAGTCCACCAAACTTGATGACAAGTCCACCAACTCTGATGATAGGTACACAAAACCTGATGACAAGTCCATCAAATCAGATGACAAGTCCATCAAATCAGATGACAAGTCCACCAAACTTGATGACAAGTCCACCAACTCTGATGATCGGTACACAAAACCTGATGACAAGTCCACCAAACCTGATGACAAGTCCACCAACTCTGATGATAGGTACACTAAACCTGATGACAAGTCCACCAAACCTGATTACAAGTCCACCAAACCTGATTACAAGTCCACCAAATCTGTTGACAGGTACACAAAATCTGATGACATGTAATACTAAAGTAGGAACAGGAACATCAAATCATCACTGCATCCCTGTTTTGCGTCCACTAAACATATATATTTCACCCGAGACAACGCAAGTTGAGAATGTGATGCCACATGACAGAAAAACTTTACTTCCGGGACCAAATGTTGACCAAAGCAAGGATGTATCATCGGCAGATAGTAGATTATCTCTTACTGCTTATCAGGCAGAACAGATCATTTCAGGATGTGCTGACGAGACCTCCACAAATCAACATGAAACAGCCATTACTTCTGAAAGACACAGTGACATCTCTAATGTGTTGTCTGGTAGAAATCAATCAACAACGGAACACATGTACCCAAATACGAATGACATCCCACCAATGTACACAGGCATGACTCATCTTGGGTCACAAACTCTGCAATGTCATTCTAGAGGCGCAGAAGAGAGTAGATTGAATGTCCCATCATCAATTGTAGAAAACACAGGATCTTATGAAACATTCCAGACAGCACCACTTCAGATGCAGATGAATTTGCCACCATCAACAGCACATCCAATGAAGACAGCAGAATACCAGCATACATCTCCATCATACCAAATGGACAATGCTTCCAGTGAACGTCCAATACAGAGGCTCCGTTCAAATCCTGGCGGTGTTCACCAATCACCTCCTGAACCGTATCCCTACCAACGTGTAAGACCGATCACAACGTCATCTCCAAGTCAATCTCAGGATAAGTTATCCAGAACAAATCTGACCAATCAGTATCCACCTCTCAATGGCGAGACCCAGCCTGTATCCCCTGTGGAAGTCTCACCTTTATCAGGGATGAAAGCAATCAGTGAATACCCCAATCGACAAGAAATGTGTGGAAAATCATCATCATCATCTTTACTGAAGCAGCTAATGCCAATGCAACCTGAGGTCATTACACAAAGTGCCCCTAAAAATCAAGAGCAACAAAGATCAAGGAAGAAGCACTTTTCTGAACATGATTCACAGGAAATCAGTCTCAAAGAAAAGCTTTTGAAGAAAATAATTTCTTCAAAGTGTAGCCTTGAGAGACAAAGCAACAAAACAGGATGTAATATGGAAAATCAGGCGACACCTGAAAATAAACAGGATGATAATCAGAAAGGAGCTACATTTTCTGCTCAGCCAATAACTGAACCAATCCAAACTTTACAAGGAACACCTGCATCGAAATTTATTCCAGTTGCTAGGATGACAGATCAAGTTAGTTCTCCATCAAATGAAATCCAAACACATCAAGATTATCAAGGGAATCCCCAAGATCTCCTCAACAACAAGAATGGTAATGGTTTCCATAGCAACGCAAGAGGAGAAAACACTGAAGTCGGAAAAGACAAAGTGAAGATGACTCATACAGGCAGTCATTTAGAAGAAAAGATCCGGCAGCACAAAATTGAGGCAAATTCACTTGAGTATGAAACGGAGATAATCCTTATTGAAAGGGATGAGGATGAAATACCAAGAGATGTTCATGTCTCACCAAGCACCATTGATACAGGGATTCAAGATACTCCATTGAAACAGACCAATCAATCCGCTAGAGATAGTCAGCCAGACAGACAGACCAATCAATCCGCTAGAGATAGTCGGCCAGACAGACAGACCAATCAATCCGCTAGAGATAGTCGGCCAGACAGACAGACCAATCAATCCGCTAGAGATAGTCGGCCAGACAGACAGACCAATCAATCCGCTAGAGATAGTCGGCCAGACAGACAGAGCCTTGACCAGGACATCACAGAACTCTTAGACTTTGATCCTTCATTAAGGAAATCCTTTCACAAGAAATGCACTGATTGGTGGAATCGCCACAAGAATAACTTTAAGATGGACACTTTATTAAAATTCAAATCAAGTGCAAATGGCAGACATGTGTCGAACAAAAACAATGAAAACTTTCTAGAAAATCAACAGGAAATATCCTTGAAAAGTGACCAGCTACTAAAAGGAAGTGCTACGACAGGTGAAATAACTAAATCTGAAAAGAGACATGCACCCTTGTCTCTTTCAGGAGCAGAAGCCAAATCAAGTGCAAATGGCAGACATGTGTCGAACAAAAACAATGCAAACTTTCTAGAAAATCAACAGGAAATATCCTTGAAAAGTGACCAGCTACTAAAAGGAAGTGCTACGACAGGTGAAATAACTAAATCTGGAAAGAGACATGCACCTTTGTCTCTATCAGGAGCAGATGCCTGCTCTGATTCTGTACAAACGAGTCCAAACTCTGGTGAACCCAAATACAAATGTCTGAAATTAAACGTTAACAGTGCTAGTGTATATGACAATGATCTTCCAGAACAGTATAGTGCAGTTTGCCTAAAGACCAAATCATGGAATGGTGTTGGGGTTCAATGTAAAGCTGATGATGTAAAATGTATGTCTGCATTTTATGTGGATTAGCATCTCCTACAGACATGAAGTTATTAGCTGTTTATAGAGAAACTGCTTAATAATAAGTTAAAAATGTGTTCAGAGAAAAGTTTGCAGACCATTGAAAACTATGAAATCTATGAAACAATGATAGTTATATGTACTTTATGTACTCTATAAGGAAAGCTGCAGATAATGTGAAGATTGGCTGTTTTCCTAACTTTTTGTGTTAATATGGTTCTCTGAAAAAAAACAATTCATGAAATAAGTAAGAAATTAAAGCAGAGATTAATCTAGGATTAAGGGGACTACCCTTAAGGGGAAAAGAAGCTCTTCAAAGGGAAATTTTAAAAAAATCACAAAGTTACACTTTTTAAACTTGAAAGCACATTTTTCAAGTGAAAACAGCAAAGGGTAATCAGGAAAACAAATCTGGAGGATTTTGGGTAGATATTGACAAACAAAAATGAGGGAAAATACAATATTTCAGTAAATTTAACATTATTCTGAGGGGAAAAAAGGAAAAAATTCTGAGGGGAAAATACTCATAAACGGTAGTAAAAAATGCCTTGATTGAACCATGTAAAGAAAAGTTACAACATATGATGTTTGCATGTCCAAAAATTCTAACCTTTGTGTAGCCGTTTGAAGCGGAATGGGTGTTGCAGAAATATTCTACTATAAACGGGTCTTAAAAATACAGTTTCAGGAAATAGATAATAATACACTAGGTTATTAATTAACCTCAAGTATAAAAAAATATCAGTTTTTTTACGCATCTACAACATTATATAACATATCTTAAAATATGTATCTGGATCGACATTGATCCACAGAGAAATAACGCAATCTAACAATAGCCAGCAATTCAGTTTTTGGTCAGGTATGTCTGGATCCCTCAATCCCGCTGAACTCCAGAGATCAGCTTAGGTTCAAATCTGTACCTTGTGTTATCTTTCAGGTTCAACCGTTCAAATTTTCAAATGTAAAGGTGAACATAACTTCACTGTTTTAATTACGGCCAATTTCAAAAGTTTACAGTCAGTATAATCAGAATCAGCATAAAAAATGTATTGAAAATCCACATAAAATTAGTTCCTGCAAGATCTAACACTACAGTAAATTCATGAAAACTGTCCCCTGAGAAAATAAGGTCTTAAACTTCAAGGCCCAGCTATCATCTTATCATCTTTTAATAAAAGTCATGCATTGAGTACAGGTTGGATGATTTACCCCATAACAAGGCCCCCTAGTGGTGTCAAGGTGTGGAGGTGGTGTACCCCATAGTGTTCCTATACAGTAAAACCCCACTAGCTCGAACTCCTGCGGACCTGATCAATAGTTCAAGGAAGGCATGGTATTCTACTAATTCTAATAATCCAAGGTTGGCTGAATATGTATGAGCTCGGTCAGAACCAGTTAATGAACTGTTCACCGAATAAGGAGTATTGAGTTAACAGGGTTCAAGTAAGTGGGGTTTTACTGACTGCATAGTCAAACAACTAGGTCGACCATACCTACACAACTCTGACTTCTAAGCGGTGTCTTTTTCATCAGCCATAAAGTTTCTGTAACTTTCATTTGTCTTCGTTTTCTCTTTTATTGTACAAAGATATTACAGCTACATTTCCTGGAAATACTGACACTTTGTCGCATCAGCAAACTTCATAATGAACGTTGATAATTCTTTTAAAGGCCCAATATACAAAAATTTTGGCAAAACTTGAAGCGAAAATCAAGCCTAATAACTGATTATATTTATAGATTTAGTTAAGATTAACTTATATCAGCAATATTCAAGATTTAATTCTTACGCAGTTACTGGTACAGCAGCAGTTGAAACTCTGTATTTGTAAACACGTTTCCATTTTGAACTGTCTTCTTACTTCGGCTTGTTGTTGAAGTGGGCCACACCTGAATTATTTTCAATTCTTTGGATTTTTTTGTCAAGAGTTTCTTGTTAGTTACCACTCAGGTTTACTTCATTTTAGTCTTATTTTTGCATGGTTATCAACAGGACTTTTTTTTCATAATTTTTCAGAATCCTGAAAAATTTCATGAAGTTACGTATAATGGGCCTTTAAATCAAAATGTTTGTATTTCTAAATTGATATTGAGTTGTGGTTGGCAGAACCAGTATTTCAGCCGATGGCAGCATGGTAGAACCAGTACACTGCAGTACAACTATCCTGAAATAGTTCCCAATACAGTGATACAAATGTACTACAAAATTGCTTATGTGTACGGCATCACACAGTTAATGCCAAATAAACATACCGTAAATGGACTCGAGCCGACTTGTTGTGTGTTGTTTAAATGTTCAGACAGAAATGAATACCAATGGCACTTGTAACAAATATTGCGGGAAAATAGCACAATAATTCAAGAGATTTCTGAGTAATCTTTACACTAGACACTGTATTATCTTCAGTTAATACCATGGTAGTTCAAAAGTAAAGGCATTTTGAAGTACAAAATTTCCAACTGCAGTCTTCTTCAAACTAAGGTCTTTGTTATTTATAGAAAAATAGGTCAAATAGCAATAACAAGCTTGGACTGTCAAGAACCAAAATGTTTAATTGGTGGCCATTTTATTTTCACCAATATGTCTCAAAATGAAACTTCTGGAAGAAATTGTACTTGTCAAGAATTAGATAGAACAATTTATTACTGACAAATTCAATATGGCTGCCTGTCAGCCATATTCTTTTTTGGACTTGCCTGAAAATAAACCAAGCACAACTATGGACTAAGGGGAACCTACATATGGAATATGAGAATGATCTATGGACCACCTGACAAGAAATAGCGATATCAAACTATTACTGTCAAATCCAAGACGGCCAACTGTCAGTCATATTCAGATCTGGCCGAAAATAGACCATTGTACAACTAGGGATCAAGGGAGGGAAACCTTCACATGAAATTTGAGAATGATCCATCCAGTACTTCTCAAGAAATAGCGATAACTAGGACTGACAATGAAGGAAGGCTGGACTGACCACTGACTAAAACTGTTGAAGGAAGGCTGGACCGACCACTGACGCCTGATTTGAATAGCCCCACCACCTGATGATGGTGGGCTAAAAAATGTTTATACTACTCAACACTAGAACTCATTGAAGCTATTACTACGAGAAGATGAGTTCTAGAGTTGAGTAGTGAAGATGACATATTGAATGTCAGAGTAACCATATATACAACTCACCATTTATTTGTCTGGCTGACCAAATGAACTTTTGGGAAAATGTAACAGAACTTGATACTTCTTTTAAATAATGGTTTCCATGTCAATGAAGCCTGAGTAGCAAGAACAGCCATCAAGGTGACAAACTGTTTTACATACAACTTAGGAAAAACTTGTAAAGTGAAATATTTCTGTCTTTCAGATACAAAATGTATATGATGATATTGATATGTAAGCATTATCATATTAAATAGTACTGTACTAGAATTAAAAAATAATCAAAATATGAAAAGGTTTTGTTCAATGGCATTGATAAAAAGAGCATACTTTGCATTGTCTTAATATGTTCAAACCCACAAATTTAAGTTTGAAAGAAATTGGTTGAAACTGGAGGGGAAGTATCCTGACAATTAAGATCTAGATTATGAAATATGTAGTAGTAACTAATCAAAAACACAGAAACACAACTTCATGTCTTGACGAATAAATGTATTGAAAGAGAAGAACTGAAACTGTAGGAGGAGATCTCTGGATAAGACACAGTTTGTGAAACATGTAAGGGGCAGTAACTCTTCCAAATATAGTCAAATCTAACTGGCGCTCATGATCAGTAAACACAACTTTATGTCATGGTGAATAAAAAGTAAATATATGAAACTAGCTGAAGAGAAGGATTGAAAATTGTGGTAGGAGATCTCTGGACAAGATTTAGATTGTGAAATATGCAAGGAATTGTCCCAAATATAGTCAAATCTAACTGATTTTCAAGAAAACACATTTCCATGTCCTAGTGAATAAAGGCATTTTAAAATAGGTAAGGGGAAGGATAACTCTTAAAAACTTATTTGAATCCCACTTATGTTCAAGGAAACACAACTTCATGTTAAGGTGAATCAAATCGCACACCGTTTGAAAGAGATCAGTTGAAAACAGCTTCTTTTCATTTGATATTACATTTATCTTATCTGGTTACACTAAGACTGGTGTTTGTCTCAAGCATGTTTTCTCACTTTTTTTCCAATGATGGAATGATCTCTCAAAATTTATTAACATAAATGTAATACAATCATTACATATACACTGTAACAGTATTATTATTTACATATAATATCAGGAAATTAAATACTTTACGTTTTTTAAATTATTCAGAAAATAAACAATGTTCATTTTGAAAATCTAAATTAACATGTAAGAACTTGTTTTCAAAATGTTCCATTTACATTACAAGCTAAGGACAGACCTATACTTTTATATACTTGCCAACCCTCCCTATTTAGGATGGTGATCAACTGCCTATTTTAGACCCTAAAATTGTGCACTTTCAACCAGTAATTTCTACAATCTGATTTTTTCATTTGAAAGACCACCTCAAAAAAGGTCATTTAAAAGTGTTATTTTTCCTTTGGATGTACAAACACTTAGTTATTATCTATGCTTTTAATTCTAAGCATGCCCCCATGGGAATTTCAAAAAGTGACAGAGGTACTTTAATTGCCAATAATTGGTGATTTAAATGTTAGATTCACCTGTATGTTGTTTTCATTTACCTGTGTTTAGCATGTAGAAGGACATATCCAGTAAGTATAAACCTACTTTACAATTCTCAAATACATGTGTGGATTATACACTTTTTAACAATTTTGCATTTAATTTGGAGCCAGTATATAGAAGAGTTCCAAAGTGCTGGAAATTAGCTGTCGCATAAATTGTGTTGGAAATAAACTTCAAATGTATGCAACATTATGAAGTTAACTGCTCTTTTTTTCTGTGTATAAAGTACTAGCAGTATAGCCCATGTGCAGTTATGAATTATATGGCATTTAAATAAACATCTACATACATACAAAATCTTTAATTAAATTGTTTGAAAAATCTTTAGCTAAGTTGCATATTTTACAAGCTAGCTAATGCACGTAATTTGAACTTTTATGTGGCAACAGAAACATATTCCCGTAAACATTTAAAGCTGATGCTAACAAAGCTTCTTGTATACACAAATTTACAACAGCAATATTCTATACATTTAAATGAATGCCTCTTTTGAATAAATTAAAGTGATACACCCAGCAATTTTCCAGTAATTACCTCAAATGCACAATGCAATACAAAATCCACATAAGCAGTTTAGCACACACATACATAAACATTTTGATTATTAAAGCACCTGAACATTTCCAGGAACTCATTTTCTAAAGCATGACCCCAAAAAAAGCTAATTCAAGTAAACAAGATTTTAGTTGGTAGAGTGATTTTGAATTCTATGATAAGGCCAGACAAAAAATAAATAGGTAAAACGAAGATTACAAAGCTCACCTCAGATTAATAATCGATTATAATCAGATTTCTACTTTTCTTATTGTACTAGTGCGCAGTACTTACGCAGTACTTATTAAAAAATAAAATTGAAAATGCTATTAGATACTATTACATTTAAATTTTATCATACACTAAAGTACTGAAATAAAATATCAACTAGCAATTGTTATTTTTTCTGTTTTGAATATTTGAATTTCAGGGAAAGATCTACAATGTATATTGTTGTAATTTCTGGTCAAACAAACATATCCATATTATCATGTCATTACCGGTATGTGTATGGTCACAAACAATTGAAGAAAACATATGTGTTTTTTTTTATAACTTTAACTACATATCAAGAACAATAAAAATAGAAATATTATACAATAGCACAGCTACCAGCTGAACAGGTTCAGCAAATGATCCTGAGTGATTCAGTGAGTATGCTTCGGGAGGTTTTTGGGACCATGAGTGTCGTTTGCTGAGTTGTCTGCCATCTTATAGCATTAGCAACCACATGTTATTCAATAGGTACTTCTCGACTCTTGTTCACTATGCTTGTGTTTCGCTGCGAAGTATTACGCATCTGGTTGAAGGAGTCTACGATTAATAAAACCAATGACGGAAATAAATCGAAGATGCAGAAAGACTGAAATCTGTGACTTCAACAATTTTCAATTATTTTGTTTTGTAATGGATTAGTACTATCGCTGTCTCCTGAACAACAGTTTATTGATTGTTGGCAAAAATCTCTCCAGTCAGATGAAGCCTTAGACACAGAAGATTTTTCTAAGCATCCTCAGATGACTTAGCCATCAACCATTCTTCTTAACCACAACATCATACCGGTCGGTTACATACAAATTCCTAAAACATGGTCATTCAAGCTGAAATTATTGGTTAAATCCAGCATTGGAAACTTAGCCTGTAATGATACATTTATCGTAAGATACATGATCATGGAAGTAATGTTAGGTCTATACATGTGTAAATCAGAATGGCGAAACTGTATTAGTTTGTTTTATTGTAGAACTTATACAGTACCGTGCCATAAGTATGGAAACATTTTTTAATTTGCTTTATGTTTTTGTATTTCCAACCTTATTCAATAAATTTTCCTGACTTTGTTTAGGGTGGATTTTGACAATATTCAGTCATTATGTACAGAAATATCCATAGTTTCTCCTCATAATATTCGGTTTCCGTTGTGTATTTATGGAGCAATTCAGAATTATCTACACTGATAACTTCCGTGTGACACCTTTTTCCTATATATATAACATTACCAAAATGACATCCAAAAAATGGATGTTTTAAATAAATTATGAATTCCCTGGTCATACACAATAGAAAATAATGCAAATATTATGAGATGAAGCAGGAAACAATTCTCTATAAGTATGCAAAATTTCATCAAAACTTATTCATAAACGATGTCAGGAAAATTCTTTGAATACAGTTGGAAATACAAAGAATACATATAGCAAAATAAACAAATGTTTCCATACTTATGGCATGATACTGAAGTTATACCTCATAGCTGACCTCAGGCATAAACTCATCCACACCGAGTTCAAATGTGTTTTCAAGTGTGAATGGGTTAACCACAGGATTTATAACACATCATACCCTAAAAACACTGTCATTAAAGGCCCAATATATGACATAACACGTAACTTTCGGCAAAACTTAAAGCAAAATCAAGCCTAATAACTTTTTATATTGATAGATTTAGTTACCGTAAGATTAACTGATATCGGCAATATTTAAGATGAATTATAATGTGGTTACCGGTACAGCAGCAGTTGAAACTCTGTATTTGTAAACACACATTAATTTTGAACTGTCTTCTAACTTCGATTTGTTGTTGAAGTGGGCCCCACCTGAATTATTTTCAATTCTTTGGATTTTTCTATAAAGAGTTTTTTGTTAGTGTCCGCTCAGGTCTACTTCGATTTAGGCTTATTTTTGCATGGTTATCAACTGGATTTTTTTTCAGAATTTTCCAGAAACATGAAAAAAATCCTGAAGTTACGTTTATTGGGCCTTTAAACCAAAAAAAAAACCCAACAATTTATGCACAGCTTGGGTAACTAAATTAATATTTTTCTGTCAAGAGGATATATGCATATTTTAAATTCTAAGTTTGAACTTTAGTCTAGGCAACTTTAACATTTAACTTTATACGGATTTATGATGTCTTGGTTATTTCTACTTTGTTTTTGTTTAGCTTGTTGTATTAGTAGTATCAATGTCGTAAATTATGTTAGGGGTTATTTTGAAAGGTACATTTTGATAATAAATTCTAGTAAAATAAACATTTTCTAAAGCTTTTTTTATCTTATAATAAAATGTCACATTATTCTACATCATATTTTTCACTATAGAACCTATACTACTCCTATAAGACAAGAGGCCGCTGGTTAGCCTTTTTTACCTATCGGACATGATTTTGCCGACTGCGACACAGCGTCTGTCAAAAAGTATCTCTCCATGTTAAACCTCTAACATTGTTGCAGTAGAACCTATACCAAAACTGCTATACATACATACTACAAATGTCAGAGGAAAAATGTATGGCCAGACCAGGGTTCGAACCTGGGACCTTCCAAACTCCAGACGGACGCTCATCCACTTGCGCTATCTGGTCGCCGATGATCGACCCCGAAGACATCACGATTTACAACCCAGGTTGGGATATCCCCTTGCTAAGTATGCACCCAGTACTTGAAACAAGGTTTGGTCACATGTAGGCACCAAATGTAACAGGTGAGGCAAAATGCACGGCCAGACCAGGGTTCGAACCTGGGACCTTGCAAACTCTTAGAGCTATATCTGGTCGCCGATGATCGACCCGGTCTAGATCCGCTACACATACATTACAGAATTATAAATTTTTGACATGATGGATAATATAGTTATAAAATATTGTATTCGTCTTGTATAATTTTAATGGGAAAAAATACATTCATCATTTCATGTTCAGAGGTACGTGTGTTTTAACACCACGTGAATATATAATTGATCCTTAGTAGAACCACGTCCAAAGGATCTGCAAACATGCTAGTAATTAAGAGAGTTCTATAACATACCAGTCTAGATCTAGCTGTGTTCACCTACATGTACGTATGTAGGAAGTCCTACATATCGTCCGTACTGTCGCTATTATTTCCACGATCATATATATATACACACACATATATGTATATATGACACGCTAGCGCTGGCTTCATACAAATTTACAATGGATACACTATGGTCACCTAAATCCAATCCACGATAACTCAGTAACTAAGAAACATATCAGCCTGAAATTTTACATAACGATTTATTATATTCACGTGAATAACATATCATCTGATGTAGCTTACTTTATAGATTTATTTACGAGATAAAATCTGAAGACGCTTCACGATCTGTGAAGAGTTCTTATAAATTAATACACACGTGTGTCACACCACCGATCATTAAATTGAATTTGTTATTACTCACTCATTATTGTAAATCCAGACATAAAAATTACTGAATAAATGTATCATAGTCATGCGAATAACATATCATCTGATGTCGCTTAGTTTAACAAATTATTTTAGAGATATAGTATGAAGACGCTTTTTTCGTCTTTGAGTTCTATTCGAACACATATGCAACGCCGCCGATCGTAAACATTAAAATCGCCATAACTCGGTCAATTTTTCGAATACCAAGTTAAAACTTGGTATAGAGGTGTATTATGATCATATCAACAACATATCTTCTGATGTCGCTTACTTTATTCGGTGGTTTTTAAGGTATTGTTTGGCGACGCTTTTTGAACTGTGCGGAGGTAATACACACATGTGCCACCCCGCCGATCGTAAACATTAAAATCGTCATAACTCGGTCAATTTTTCGAATACCAAGGTAAAATTTGGTATAGAGGTGTATTATGATCATATCAACAACATATCTTCTGATGTCGCTTACTTAATTCAGTATTTTAAAAGATATTTTCTGAGGACGCTTGAAGACGCTTGTAGACGCTTTTAAGAGAGACCCGTGGTACCTGCACAAAACAATCACATACAAATAAAATCGTTCTTGTGTTTTACCTCATCTTCTTTCGGTTTGTCTTTCTCCTTCTCTTGCTGTTGTTTGAGTTTTTCTTGTTTGGCTTTGAACTTTTCCAACTTTTCCTGTTTGGCCCTTTCCTTCTTCAGTTCCTTTTCAGTCTTTACTTTCGGCACACCATCTGTGGTGCTGTCTCCACCGGCCTGGGGTGGTGCCGTAGGCTCTGACATTTTGATAAAATACCTTAAACCAACAGTAATGAGTCCTGTTCAATTCTGAACTAAATCAATTGAAGGCTTCTATTTATACTCACACGTAACCCTTGTCTCACAGATAATTATTACTAGCCACACGATGCCGGTTGCAACAGATTCCTCCGGAAACACATGTGCTTGACCCGGAAGTTGTTTTTGACGTGATAGTTTTCGATATATTCAGTACTGAAAAAAAAAGACAAAACGTCTCAGCTTATCAAATGCCTACCATTTATTTAAAACATTTTTATGCTGAAAACACATAATAGGCAATATATGGCATACTTTGTTTTCTACGTTCAGTGATAAAAGAAGCCGTATTCCATTGATCAGTTTGATCGACTGCTTGTGCCTTTCATGCCCTTGGCTAAGTTCAAAGCCTGGTTAGCTTTTTAATAAAGGTAAACCTCTAATCAACTGAGTTACATAGTTGTCTTCGTTTTCGAAGCATCACTATAATATTTCTTAATCATATTCATATAATTATTATCAGCTCAATGTAAAACAATAAAACAAACTGAACAGTCATATTGTCACAAATTGTCAAAATAGATGGATCAGTATTAAGCTGACTGTGCTGGTACTGAGGCTATTAAATATAAATTCACTTAAAGAAAATAAACTAAGGAAAACGAACCGGTACGGTCTTGCATTCATATAGTATTTACTACCAAATTTAAATCTTGCAACTCCTTAATTCTGTTCTGTATTTGATTTAGTACTTGGTAACATTTTGCTTTGAAATCTTGCAATGCGAATGCGCCCAATAGCCTAAAAAAATTCTGTGTCTTCAAAATGTTTGTGACTACGACAAAGAGTACCGTGTCTTTATGCACATTTTTTACAAAGATTTGTCAAGAAAACAACATTGTTAGGACCACACACCCCTTTCGTTTCAACAGGAAGAAAATTAAGATGGGGTTCATTTGGCGAAAAATCAAACCAAATTGTTGGTTTGATGCATTATCTATATTATACGCACAAATCATGATTCATTCAGGCCTTATGTATGGAGAATTCATGGTTCTCCCCTGGCTGATTGAGACCTACAATGTCGGCCTGGTCAAGATTTGCATGTATCATATATATGCAGTTTTCATTTACTTTAACGTCATGGGTCGAATGTGGAAGATATGCTCTACAAATACCTCAACTGTTGGAAAAATATTACCTACATTACTAAAACCAGGTAAAATTCTAACTCGATACTGGACTTCTATGGCAAGCCGTTTGAGTTTTTATCTATTGAAATGAAGATATCTCTATTTAAATACAGATATGTCTAGTTTAAATACAGATATCTTTATTTCTATTGCAAATAGATCTAAAGATATCTTCATTTAAAATACATATATCTCTATTTCAAATATTCAAATATCTCTTTTTGAAATACAGATATCTTTAATTGTAATTGAGATATCTTTATTTTAAATACAGATATCCTTTTTTCGTGTCCGATTAAATGTAAATGTATTTCAAATAGAGATATTTGTATTTGAATTAGCGATATCTCTATTTAAAATAAAGATATCTTTTATTATTGTTTACATAGGGATATCTACATTTTAAATTACAGATATAACTAATTGAAATAGAGATATCTGATTCAATTACAGATATCTATATTTTAAATGGATACATCTTTAATTTAAATAGAGATATCTGTATTTATTATAAAATACAGATATCTCTATTTGAATTGAAGATATCTGTATTTATTCTATAGTACTATTTTACTTGTGCCTCCTGGTAAATTCTTTCCTAATAAATGTCATCAGTCACTTCCTCCCTCGCCATTCTTAAGGATGCCATAGCAGTGTTAGGGACATTCAGCAACACTCGGTCTGTATTTCAGGCCATTTTGCGTCACTGTGGCTTTTCTTCCGTCATGCGTAAAAGGAAGAGCCAAGGGAGCAATCGTTTTTCCTATTTAATGGTTAAATAGAGATATCTCCACTTCATGTCAAATAGATATATCTATAATTGAAATAAAGATATCTGTATTTAAATTAAGATGTCTGTATTTCTAGTACAATAAGAGATATCTGTATTTGAAATAGAGATATCTGTTATTGAAATACAGATATCTGTATTTTAAATACAGATATCTGTATTTTAGATACAGATATCTGTATTTTAAATACAGATATCATTATTTACAATGAAAAGCAGATGTCTTTTATTGAAATAAAGATATCTTTTATTTAGATGGAGATATCTCTATTTCATGTTTAATTAGAGATATCTGTATATTAAACAGAGATATCTTTAAAGGCCCAATATGCGTAACTTTCGGCAAAATTTGAAGCGAAAACCAAGCCTAATAACTTATTATATTTATAGATTTAGCTAAGATTAACTTATATCAGCAATATTCAAGATTAATTCTTACGCGGTTACCGGTAAAGCAGGAGTTGAAATACGTTATTTGTAAACACGCGTCCATTTCGAACCCTCTTCTACCTTCGGTTTGTTGTTGAAGTGGGCCCCACCTGAATTATTTTCAATTCTTTGGATTTTTTGTCCAGAGTTTCTTGTTAGTTAACCACTCAGGTTAACTTCGTTTTTGGCTTATTTTTGCATGGTTATCAACTGGATTTTTTTTCAGAATTTTTCATAATCACGAAAATTTCCCTGAAGTTACGTATATTGGGCCTTTAATTCAAATAGATATCTCTATTTCAATAACAGATATCTCTATTTGAACTAAAGATCGTTATTTTTCATATTAATAAAGATATCTTTATTTAGAATAGAGATATCCGTATTTATTGGGTAAAAACCCAAAAGGCTTTCCATAGACTTCTATCCCATTTTTAATGATGAACCAAATGAGTTGGATGACTATATTCTCTTTAAGAATAACAACTGATCATAAGTGAAGAGGAGTAGTCAGAACTGTCACCGTTCAAAAATGATTTTTTTTGTGCTTGGTTCTCTGTCTTGTTCAGATGTTTATTTTTGAACTGGAGTATGTCCATAATTTTATATTATCTTTGCCACACCAGATTGATAAGTCAATTCAGTCATAAGTTTTCACTTGCCTGGAACATAACTGATATGAAATGGTGTAACAAACATAAATGTTTAAAAATATTTCCTTTCATATGTTCAACAGGTTGGTTCTATTGTACTATATGTGAGGCCAACTCCCCCCCTCGAGCATTCCACTGCAAAACGTGCAACAAATGCATTCTCAAGCGTGACCACCATTGTATGTTCACTGGAAAGTGTATCGGCTACTACAACTATGGTCACTATCTGCTCCTCGTCTTCTATGTTTGGCTCGGCACAATGTTTGCGGTCGTCATGGGATTCGAGTTCACCTGGAGTTATGTCCTTGGAGGATTTTCATTCTGGAATGTAATCTACTTCATTTTCCCTCTGATATGCTTCGTCACGGGACAGTTGAGTTTTTACACTACAGCAGCATCATTCCTCTGTTTACTGGCATCTGTGTTTTTCATGTTGCTAACATTTCTGATGATCTACCACGCTAAACATGTGTATTATGGACAGGTCACTTATGAAAGGACTCACAACGTTTATGCATATGATCTCGGCTGGAAAATCAACTTTCTGTCTGTGTTTGGATCAAAATGGCATATTTCTTGGATATTTCCAACTATTGAGTCTCCTTTACCAGGAGATGGAATAGAATTTGTTAAAAAAGAAAATTATGAAAATCCAAAGAGTGTATAATCATGCTTGAATGCATCGATCTGCAATGTTACATTTCCATCTGTCCATCAACTCTTGTTCCAGATTTTATATGAATTTTCTCTAGAGTTCATCTATAATAAGTGAAATACAGTGTACCCTTGTTATACCGCCACCTTTCCTCCACAGCAATTATGGCGGTATAACGAGGGTGGCAATAGAATCGAATTATGAAAATTATAACCATGAATTAAATTGCATAATAGATTGCATTTCCAACATTTTATTAAAAACAAGCTTAGTATTATATCGTCATCTAGATCTACATTGGCACAAATTTATATCTGAAAATAGTTATTGATCTACTTTTGCCGCATGCCATTCCAAATGGAACACTAAAGAGTTCCTCAATCTCCAAAAACAGAACAATATGGCGTTATATTCGAGGGAAATATATAGCGATTAGGGACGTTTGTATTTTAAAGGGTGTGGCGGATGGCGGTATACGAGGGTGGCGAACTTAACGAGGGAATTATATAGGACAGAAATCGGTTCTAGAGGTTTATGTGGCGGTATGAGAGGGTGGCGGTAGATTCAGGTGGCGATAGGTCGAGGGTACACTATATGAGCTTAACAGACATCTCATAGTTCATGTAAAAATATTACCATAAAGACTAGAAAATTGAAATGACCTGATTTTGATGTCAGCTTTAATAACGACTTGATTCACTCATTTACTGGTCGACACAAGGCTTGATTACAGAATCTGTTATAGGTACATATACAAATACTGTGTACAACAAACCAAATCAAATGTTTTGTTACTTTTTAATACTTAGTAATTGGAATGTTTAATTGTTTTATCAAAGGAATTGTTTTTTGATGTTGATTTTTTAAGTCCACTACTTGCTTGTTGTAGAGAGTTTTATACAACATTTTACCCATGTTCAGCTCTGTTTAAAGTTTTATGGATTTTTAAGGGTTTGATCATGTATTCACCCCTGTAGTTGTATTTTACTGCAAAGTAATGTGCCATTAATTATTTGTAAACACATTCGAGCTACACATTTTGTTAATTAGCACATCCTTTTAACAATTTATATCTAATCAAGATCATATTTGAATTGATGAGTTTGTGTGAACTTTGTGTTTAACAAAAGTATATATTTACCAAATGGAAGGCATACTTGCCAACCCTCCCTATTTAGGAGGGAGTCTCCCGATTTTGTATCCAAAAATTGTGCATTTTCAACCAGTGAATTTGCTTAACTATTCCTAATTTTAAGATCTGATGATTTTGTTTTAACAACATTTCTTGAGTTTCTGTCAGTAAATAAAAAAAAATGTATGGGCCTATATATAAGGAGCCGCCCATTATAGAATATCATGGCTTTAATGGGCGACTCCTTATATATATACCGGTATATCATTTACTGACAGAAACTCAAGCAACAGTGATTTGAAAGATCACCTCAAAAGAAGCCATTCAAAAGTGTTACTTTTCCTTGGGAGGACATGCATATACAATTTATCATATATTATTTATGCTTTTAATTCGGAGCATGTGAAATCTCCCCAATGGAAATTTCAAAAAGCTGGGAAGTATGGGAAGGTTTAAAAGTGGTATTTTGACAGATTGATAGAGTAGTAGTACTATCAGGGTATATTACTGTACTGTACAGTAATATACCAAGGTAGTCTATAAATATACTTAATATAGTAGACTAAAATAAGGTGGTTAAATTTGTTTAAGTAAGACTACTATTACAACAGTTAGAAATATACGTAAGAGTTTTGCTTCCTTCCTTATACATGTACAATGTATAGAAGCTGAAGCAGCAAAAACAAGCTTTTTGGAGAAAGAGTAATCTCCCTTGTCTACATATCCATCTTTCATTTTGATGCTGTCCATGGATTAAACTGGAAAAATGAAAGATTTCTTTATCACCATTTTACGGTTACAATTTTAAGCTCAAAGTTCAGAAAGGGTTTTTTTTCATTACAAGTAATTAATTTCATTTGTATTATTGGAGACTGGTTGGGATTTTTAAAAAGATATTTTTTGCATTTCATTTTCTTTTTTAATTGATTTCAAATACTCAGAGTCAATTTTTGAACAACTATGTATTTAAATATAATGCATCACAAGATATGTTTTCTATGGAAGATTTCTTTAGAAAATGGAGAAATATTTCAGAAAAAAAATCACCATAGTAATGATGTATTCATCTTGATGGTACTTTTATTCCTAATTTAGGATTGTCTATAGGCCTTTCCAGATGAATTCTGATATATGGCAAACAAAAATGATCTTTTAAAAGTATCTGTATAAGTGCACTCTATGTTTTTTGTTTTGATTTGTATAAAGAATAACCTCCCCTTAATTTGTTTCGACTCTAAGGCCAAATGAAATAAAAAAAAATGTGTGTTTCTGTTTCAGCTCAAAAAGTATTGTCGACAGGAAAATCATTTTAACAGTAATTGATCGTAGCCCCATCATGAACCCACCCCCCCCCCCCCCCGCCATGAATGGCTGGAGCATATACATAGTGTTACCCTTCAAGGCCATCATTATTTCAATTATTTCATATCTGCTCATTTCTACTCTGTTTGGGATAGAGATAATGAATTGTAATTCTGTATGTAGATGTATGTTGTTAGATGTAGGTTAAGTTTTGATTTGATTACAATCCACCAATATATTTGTCTCAGAGTAATAGCAAAATTTAACTTTAAAACTTCAGTAAAATGATACGACTGACATTGGAGAGCCTTGTTTACAACCAGTGGAAATTTTAAAATAAATTCACACAAGCAAGTACTTCTCTTTGGTTGTACACAGTTGCTTGAGTTTCTGTCAGTAAATAACACAGTAAGACACATTTGAACTCTTCCAATTTATAGGTTGGAACAGTTCATTTTGTTTTAGGGAAGAATGTAAGGAGTATATAGGGGTATAAGTAGAGTACAGTAAGACGCCGGTCGTAACACCGATGTAAATCAGTGTCTGTATCGGCGTAAAACTCGTAACTAGCTAACTAAGTACAGTAAGTCTCCAGAGCTGAATTTGTTCTGCAAATACGTACACATGTAGCTGTAGATATGAAAAATGCAATACATATATTCAGAATTAATTGTGCATATTTGTAATCAATATATATATGTTTAAACATATAAATGTTATTTTGATCTCAAAACTGTAAATAAGTCCTAATGTATATATACTAATTGTGTATTTTACACTGTATAAAGAAATTCTATCAAATTACCCAAAAGCCAGGGTCTAAGTGTATAAGTAACCTACCGTATGTCCATATACATGTATATATATAAAATACTATTTGGTGTTCATTAGGATACACTGTACATAGGATACATATTCAATGGTTGCCATACATTTTTATTTATATGTTTTATTTTCTATGTTCAATTAAAAGTTAATAGAAAAAGTCTTACTAGTACAAAATGTATATATGGTATGAGGTCCAATAATCGACGTGGTCAAATTATCAATTTCTTCGCCATCTTATTTATATCTCATGAACTTTCGCGAGATTTCGCATCCAGTGTCGACTGACAGTGGCAGCTTGACATTGAAAATAATTCTGAAAGATGAGTAAAAAAATATTCGTGTTTTTATTCATAGTTGTTTTGTGTGATATCCCAGATGACTTGATTACCCTGTTCATGAATGGACCTTCCTGGGTTCAGCTGATATAGAAAATGGTCGAAGATGATAAAAACAATTCTGTTATGTATAGACCTTTCCCAAAAGTGTTCTTATTCCCCTTCAGAGACCACAATAGTGGATACAAGATTGACTTCCCGGAAGTGTTTTTGTGATGATTTGGACCCATATGACAAACTGATGACGTAATTCCCACTATGACGTCATGATTACATGGTACGAATTTGTTTCAAAGACACTTCCCAGTGTAGCCATGATATGGTAAACAAGCTTAAGGTAAATAACAACACTTTTGAGATAGGCCTGTAGCTTATGTCTCATCAAAATAACTTTTGATTGGATGTCACAATAACATGTCTTAGTAATATGATGTCAGAAACAATTTCATCATATTATTTGATACTTTCCACATCAGTGAAGATTTTATTCTATTATACTGATATTTCCCCATATTTCTATGAAAAAATTGTAAATTGAAAATGATAAAAATATTGATTATATCTTTCCGTACTGGTGGTTTATTTGAACACAAATAGCACAGTCTAGAATGCTTAAGTTGTAGCCAGGAAAATTGGGATACACACAGGTCAAATCTAGATGCTTCTGGGATATGCTGATTGGCTAATGCATGAAAATATGTCAACCGCTTAGTCCTAAGGGATGCCCCACCTCCAGACCTTGGAGTTCCCAAGAATCCTGAACTCTAGATAAAGGAATGTCATTCAATTTGCAAGGTAACCAGCATCCTGGCCCCACCATTCATTGAAGTTCCTTATAACTGAAAGAAATTCCTTAACTTGAAATTTTCCACATGAAAACATTACAAAAGAGTTCAGAGGAAAATCTTAAGGTAGGAACCAAACTTTCCTTAGGTTACCCTGTAAGTTCTCCAATGGAGATTTTTAAGTAAAGGAATTTCAAGTGAAGGTTCATTGATGAAACTGGGGCATGATTTGTCAGCAATAAGTTATTGGGCTTGAACATCTGACATATAAATCATAATATCAATTACTGCCAGCCATCTCACCTCCAAATTAATAAACAATTGATAATTAAAATACTGATTTCAAAATTCACAAAAAAATTAACACCTCAATGATTATATTGTGGCTATATAAATTGTATAATCTAGCTAGTTTTCGCAATAATTTTGTGATCCACAAATTATACCCCAACAAATATGATTCAGACAGAAATTTGTGAAATGTTACACCCGTAAAATGTTACACTTGTGAAATGTTACGTTTGTGAAATGCTACACCTGTGAAATGTTACACTTGTGAAATGTAACGTTTGTGATATGTTACACTTGTGAAATGTTACACCTGTGAAATGTTACACCCGTGAAATAAAATCTTTTCAGTATGTACATAATGCAGTACACTGTATAGGTTTTTTTTGTGATTTATTTGTACAATCTATTACTTTATATAATTATTGTGTAGTTTATTTGTACTATGATGTACACAATGCAATACTGTATAATTGTTTTTTATTTTTTATTTTTTTTTGGGGTGGGGTGTTTACTTGTATACATGTATTATTGTACTGTATAATTGTTTGTGTAGTTTATTTGTATTATAAGACTCTTTCATGACCAGGAGTGCAAGATAGGGAAATTTCACCCGAGGGGAATTTGAAAATTTGGTAAAACCTGAGGCTTTGCCGGTTTTTGAGCCAATGTGGCGTCACATCATGGCTGTATTGCATGGGTAGGTGTGTACTACAACCACAGTGATTATAGATGTATTGCCCTAGACAGACCAGTATTACACTTACAGAAATGAGAGAAAATGTTATACTGTATAATTGTTTGTTTGGTAAATTGTTTGTTTATATAACCCGGTAATGTAATACTATTTAATTGTTTTTGGAGGTTTACATGTACTTGTATAATATGTAATACTGTGTAAAAGATGTGCATTGATTAGGTTGCCTTCCGGCTGGAGAGCCAAGGGTCGCGGGTTCGAACCCCAGCATTATCTTTATCACTTTTCTTCGTCCCGCTACAACTGTACACCCTAATTGTTTGCGTGCTTTATTTATATAATGTAATACTGTATAATTGTTTTGTCTGGGTTATTTGTTTGTTTGGTTTATATACTGGTAATATAATATTGTAAATTATAATAATATTATGTAACATTGTATAATTACCAGTATTTGTGCATTGTATTTTTTTATAGTAATTATAACCTATCTAATTCTGTGGTAATACAATGTACTGTATAATTATTTGTTTATAAAGCAATACCAGACTTATAGATAGTAATTATAACCTATCTAATTCTGTGGTAATACAATGTACTGTATAATTATTTGTTTATAAAGCAATACCACAGACTTATAGATAGTAACTTATCCAATTCCATGGTAATACTGTATAATTATTTGTTTATAAAGCAATACCAGACTTATAGATAGTAATTATAACCTATCTAATTCTGTGGTAATACTGTATAATTATTTGTGATTTGATTGCCGGTAGTTATTAATAGTTACATGTAATATGAATATAGCCCGAGTTTCCTCTGGCCCTAACAGCAGACTTAGACATTTTGACACGATAGATGATCCCAAACCAGATATGGTGTTGGGACCAGAGCAAACTCTGGCTAATATGAACAATATTCTTGAACTAGGGCTTGATAACATGTTGTAGATGTTTATTACCCAGTATTGGTGGAAACAGATGTCACGGTCAAATACCTCGTCTTCTGAGCTGCTCACTGTTACACAACAGTATATCACTGTGATATTCCGTAAAATCAACAAGTGCACAAACGACCCATTCCCACCGTTTTATACTCTCTCCGCCAGTCCTGTTGTACAAGTTTCTGGCAAATATAATATATAAATAAAGATGGTGTTTTTTTTTTTTTAGACATTTGTCGTGTGATTTTAGATATTTGTGTGTGAATATTGTAAATCTTTTTACTGATCATTGATACATATTTATATTTTCTTATCAGTTTGATCCTGTAATTATCCAACTTATTTGTGATTGTGTTTACACTTGTTTGATTTATTACAATTTGTTGTCAATAGATCTTACATTTGAAATAACTTTAAATATATAAACAGATACACAAAATTGATTTAAAACACTAGTTGTTTACATGATAATGGTCAATTTATATCATTTCCAGTTTAACTGGCTAAACATATTTCCCATGAAATTGTAATTGCTTATTATGTATATTTCTGTATAATACCTTTGTAAGATACACAACACCCATGTGGGATAACTCTATCGCACATAGATGCACCCAGTGACCTCAATTTAAGGACTTTACTTTTCAACAGTGGAATTCAGTGGACTCCACTTAATATCACTCTTGTTTATATCACATTCCTTTTTATATCATGTTTTTCCCAAGCACCATTTCTCTCTCTATATAATCTATGAAATTTTATTTGGTTAATATCATGTATTTTGAGGTGAATTCCTCTTAATATTATGGTTTTTTTTAGCCAATCACATAAAATACCAGAAAATTAAGTCATTTCCATTGATTTCAGATACAACTTGTACAAAAAATGTTGCAAAGAAAATAAAATAAATTACCACAAAAATGATTTTAATTGACATAATGTATTGCAACATCTTCATATGTACATTGAATAGCTTACTTTTAGTTATGGAGATTGGAAATGCACTAGATTTAGTGGAAAAACATTTCTGTTAATGTCACATTCCTGTTAATATCATGTTTTTGCCTGACAAATGCATCATGATATAAAGAGGAGTGTACTGTATATGTCTCCTAAAGTCATCCACTTATGTTGTAAAGAATAACAATGGCTGGACTCCTTTGAGACTGAAAGAGTGGATGACTTTATTCCAGGTCAAGAAAATGAGAGCAGAGAAAAACTTTATAAGATGATAGCCTCTGACAAATATTAATTAATATTCATTGTCACTTGCCACCAAGATTGTTTTTGGTAATATACCTTCTCATCTTTTCAAACATGTCATTGGTTCAGTTGTCAGTCTATCATTGAGAAACACAGTTTTGCCATGTTAGAACAATTTCTTATATCTGAGGAACTATCCCACATGCATACATATGTTGAACTATATAAATATCAATAAGCTTATTAAAACTTTTATATGACTAACAAGTATTTTGAATTCAAATGTGATTAAATGAATGACCTCTTTTAATTTTTCTGGTCAAACTCTCTGGTTTGAACTTATTGAAAACTTAAATGTGTCTCCCGTCCAAGCTGTGCAATGCAACTAAATGAACGTTAAAGCTTAATAGCTTCACTAAATTAGTCTACCACTGCTGTAAATATAATTGAAACTTGTGAAGTCCATTACCGGTATGTCATTTTATGTCCCCTAGTTTCGACAGAACTTTTTCATTGAGCTATGAAGCTGCTTACATTCATAAATTCAATTATTGTGATTAAAAGATGTTTGAGGGGGCAATAACACCAATCAAAGCAACAAATGTTTGCAATTACATGTACTGACATTTGTAATTTTTCATTGATAAATCTTTTCATGCAAAGAATTAAACTAAACTAATTTGTACATAAGGGTATAATGCTATCTTCATTATACAGTACAGGTATTCATAACCCGGGTATGTAGCCAAAGTGTAATTTTTTGTGTAACTTTTCAGTATGCCTTTAGTTGAACATCCTTGATACTCCAGGGTTCTTAAACAGTGGTTTCTAGGTGGAAGAAACACATCAATTAGTGACATTCTATAATAAATTTTGATGTTACATTTCATTTGAGTTTATTTTTATTTAAAGGCCCAATATAATTATGTAACTTCAGAAAAAAAATCCAAGCAAAAATAAGCCTAAAACGAAGTTAACCTGAGCGGTAACTAACAAGAAACTCTTGACAGAAAAATCGAAAAAATTGAAAATAATTCAGGTGTGGCCCACTTCAACAACAAGCTGAAGTTAGAAGACAGCTCAAAATGGACCCGTTTACAAATACCGAGGTTCAACTGCTGCTGTACCGGTAGCCGCATAAGAATTCATCTTGGATATTGCTGCTATCAGTTAATCTTAACTAAATCTTACTGAAAGTTACGTATACTGGGCCTCTAACTAGTATCACTTACATGTGTTCATTTGAATTGGAGAACACATAAGTTAAATGCTTGTTGTATCCAAGTAGACTATGTTGTATTATGCAGTAACCCTTGAGAATATGACATGGTACTTTAAAATTCACATTCTGTAAATGAATCCAGGAACAATATTTGTGTTTTTAAACCCAGGGGCTTATGTCAAAGACCTAAACCATGATACAGAGGAATACCATGCAATGTGGCTTCAAAGTCCTATGAAATATTCCTAAGCCAAGGGGAAGGGCAACTGTTAGCATTTTCATCTCCGATTCCACAAGGTAGACACATTAATTTCAACCAAACATTGTGCAATAAGTATGGTCTAGCAATATTTTTCAGACTTGCTTAAAATTTAAGATGATCGCTTTGTTTTGCAAGGCAATTTACTCAATTTTCTTGCTTTGATTACCGCAACAAAATATTGGAGGTCAAAGTCTACAAACCTACACCATGAAGAAATATCATAGGATAAACGAGTAAATTGATCCTTCTTCTTTTGTTTATTCCACGAAACCCCGTGGTGGAGTCAGGTAGTCCAAAGGGTTCTGACTTTCAGATCCACTAAAAATTTGGACAGCTGGTGGATCAGGAGCCATCCAAAAATTGAGCAGATCAGAGTCATAACCCTTCAGACTTGGGGTCAAGGTAACTTTAGGATCTCTCATTGTGAGTCCTAAATATAATGATCAACCAATTGTGTCTAGAATATTTGCATATCAATGAACAACAACAATACATTTTATGTGTATATTTATTGAAAATAATATAGATTTTCCCAATATGAAATATGTTGTTGGACCATTCGCTGTCAGAATGAATATTTGTACTCCTGGATAAGACAGGATAATCTATTTTATTTGCATGACACAGTGAATATAGGAAGATGCACCTTCACTGTACATACATTTTATTCTGTCTCTCAATGATGCAATGCATTTACAATGATCACACATCATCTCAGCTTAATTATACATCAGCATTTACCTCAGGATGTACACAATTTTGTTTTTAGACCAATTAGAAATATTAATCCCTTCAAATTAGTTTAATATGACAACCTATTTCAGCTTCTCTATGCTGAATATTCCATTATAATTATCACTACCAATTTTAGTCATGATGAGAATCAGAACATCCACACCCATACAAAGAAGGAAGCATGTCTCCAATTCATGCCATTCTTTACCCCATTATAAGACACGGGGGAGAGATATGTATGCATATTTATGTTAAAATGATTTCTAACACATTTGATAACAGAATTCCTAACTTTGACCACCTCACTTGGTCATATACAAATTGTATGATCCCAATACATGAGTTTTTATGATCATAATCTACTAAAAATCATTCTGGGTTTCTTTTGTTTAATATCATTCTAAGAAAGATGTTTTTGGTCAATTACACATCTTAGCCAAGTTCCTGTACAAGAGTTTGAAAGTAGAAACTAAGCCGGCCCTAGGTGCAGTTATATCAAGATATATGTCATTTGACTAATAAAATGTAAGTACACTATTAGGTGAAAGAGTAGATGATGTGAGAACGGGGATAGGAATAGTATTACATATAGGTATATCATGTCAACTGTCATTATTTAACGATGTATCATTACTTCTCATATGAGGAGACAAGAACATATAATTCATGACATTAAATTTATCATACTTAACAACCTAAATTTATGTTATATACCAATATCTGACCTGCAAATTCTGAAAATTTCAATTTCAGTTTATATTGTTCCAATTACCTTCGTAATTTGTAAACTTGAATTAATTTACTTGAACTGATTTATGAATACATGCAGGTTGGTTGTTTTATATCATTTATATAGGTAATAACATTCTGTGTCAATATAATATCTTAGTTTAACTATAACTATGATAAGTACTTGTTTTACTAACTCAACCCATAACGCAAGAAGGAAACAACATCAATTTGAGTATGGAAGATGTTCAAGAAATTTTCTTTCCTAATATTTCAAAAGATTCATTTAGAAAAATAGATATGAAGTCACAAGGTGCATTCTTAGCCTTAAAACAAGGGACAAAGGTCAGCTTATTAAACATTTCTTTAAGTCTGGGCAAGTTTCATTGTTTCTTAATACATCACATATCATCGGGTCCGCCTTATAAAGGCTATTCCATAATTAATCGTGTGGGGGGGGGGGGGGGGGGGGGGATGGAGGGCACCTGTATTAACATATTATGGGTGGCAGGATTAAAACCATATCCTTCTACTATTCCTTATCAAATCACGTTAACATTTGATGGGAGGTGGTTTTTCTGAAAAAGTGCCTCCTGCCCCTCCCAGATGGTTAATTCTGGAACAACCCTTATCAGAGACTAAAGATTTCTGTAAGCTTTCTGACATACATGTACATATAAATTCATCAGACATTAATTGTGACAAGGAATATAAAGTAAGGTGTAAGATTAAAAGTGACAAAACATTTCAATCTATGAAAAAAAGACACTCAAAATAATACTTGTATTCTTGTGGAAAAACACAACAGCACTAATTTCAGCACATAAATACATATTTATAGGAAAATGTAGATTTTGATTCGATGTCCTGTACTGTTCATTACAGAAGTACACACTAATGCTATTTTGAGTTTAAGTAGCACAGGCATATACTGTACTAAACAGCTAATTTAATAACTCTCAAGCTATCATATAGCTCTCCAAGTTAATAATACTTTCAATCATAAATTCATATCAATATTAATCTACTGTAAACATACAAATGAAATCAAATAAATACAATGTTAACATCACTGATGAAAATGTTCCAAATCTGATCTACAATCAAGTTAGTGATTCAATGTACAACAATTTTAATCCATGCACACATATGTAAAGAGGGAAACACTCATCTAATTGTTAAATTTTTCTACGTTATCCTCCAAGGCCAGTATTTCACTGAATACATGTACTTGAGAAGTTTCAAAATGAAATCAAAATCACAACATGCTTTATAAATCGTAAACGATGACAGACAACTAACTTATTAATCATTTTAAAGTATTTATCCTTTTCTTTAAAATGTCTAACAATTTTGTTTCTTACATTTATTCTCAATCATTGAAATAATTGAAAAACAAAATGTGTTGGACTTGAACAAGCAAATACTTCTATAACTAAAACAATCACTAACAAGGTGCAGGTCAAAATTATCTTGCCGTGTAAAACCTCTAACATTGTTGGAGTAGCCTTAATTGATGATCTACAATGACTGAAGCACATTAAAAGCAAATTTAGGAATGATAAAATTATTTCAAAGTCACCGGTCATTATAATAACTGGGTACACACCACAACAAAACAAGCATTATTCAATCTAAAAAAATCTACACAAAATTTAGTCAATTGGATTTTTAAACTTGGTGTGAACTGCAATTCCTTATTGCCAATCAGTGCACACCTTCCATTTTAATGCAGACAAAAGCTGAACATCAGTTTATCACTTTACGACAGAACACACCTTTATACATTTTATACAAATAGAGGGCATTTCGTGACGTTTGATTTTTCAAAAATGGTACAACATGTGTGACAACATGACAGTACGACAGTGGCAAAAGCTTCATATTAAAATGGCAAGAGCATGTAATAAACAAAACAACGGATATGTATGCTGGCAGTATTTATAACGAAGCTTATCTCATTCTATGGCACCTTGGTCAGACATTCCAATCACGGTTATACTTACAAGCAGAACAGGTAAGGGCTATTCCATTAAACTATCGACCTTACCCCAAATTTCCAAAACAAATCACTTATACTCATGATTGGATTTCCTTCCTATTGCTTATATGTATTTTATTAAATAAATTCTATGGGTGGTACCCCTGGAACCTGGAGTCCTGGGGTGGGGTAGATGTTTTACTGGAATAGCCTTAACTGTATCATACATTGCTCACTTTAATAATCACAAAAGCACAATTTTGCAGTAACAAGTTTTTCATTCAACATAAATTTACAAATGTATAAATTTTTCTTCAAAATATTATCAAGCACTGCTATTTTATTCAACTTCAAGAAGATTTCACAACATAACAAACATTTAATTTTTACTCTGGTATGGTAATATTTGCCAGAATATTTATAATATGAAAATATCTAACTGTACAAATTTAGTGATGAAACTGTTGTTTGAGTTACAAACAGTTACTGGCCTTAAGTATCTTGCAGTTGGAATAAGCCAAAAAAGGTTTAAAAAAACAAAAACAACGTAGAAATAATTTGTGGCGTTTGACACCCACAACTTAAAGGGATGATTAGTAAAAAATTATCTTGTATCATCTTTCCTTATGTGAATTCAGAAGTCCACACATCAAGCTAACAATCTTTTGAGATCAAAACTTTTTTCATCAAGGAAGCAGCATTTCAAAAAGTACTTCATCTTGCAGTAATATGTAGTACAAAGTAACACACGGCTGCCTGTTAGTTCCTCCACGGACTACGAATGGCCTGGTGACAGATCTCTCACACAATAACTGTGTCATTATGGCTGCCAAATACAACAAAAGTCACAGTACACAACATTCTATAAATATCCATTACCAATAATTAAATCACAATCCCCAACTGTCATAATGTTCCACTTCCCTTAGTATCAAAAACCTTCCCAAGGCCCTTGGATAAGTCATTCTTCAAAGTCAAGTATACTTTGACATTTGTATATTGAATGTCTGACATTCAATAAGCCTGTCACCTGTCACGAAATGTGACTGAGTAAAAAGTCAAAATTATAAATACTAAGGTCAAATCCTCAATTTTTTCCTCGCCTGCCCCGCCTTGCCCGACCTCTAGCTCCACCCCTTCCTCTTTGACTGAGTTTAGCATTCACAGGTTCTAGTTTAGGATTTTCTGATTCTGTCTCCATATCCTGAGCTTCCTCTTCTCCCTCCAGTAAACTATCCTCGTCTGGTACCTCGGGACTGCCTGCTTCACTTGAGCGCTCCAATAATTTCACCTCAGTATCCAGGTCAATGTCTACTACATCACAAGTCTCTGTCTTTGGTTTTGTTACAGAGTCGCCTGACAGGCTAGTAACCTCCTTACTGATATCACCGTTACTTTGCGTTGTCTCTGACTGCTCTTCTTCCTTGTTTTTCTGTTGGTTGGTTTCCTGTTTAATTTTTGTCTCGCTCTTCTCATCCTTAACTTCTCCTGATTCGTTTACTTTAAGCAGAGGGTTTTGCTTTCCTTGATCTTTTTCTGGTGCTTTCCTATTTTTCTTATTGAGTATTTTGTGCAACATTGCTTTCTGCAACGATAAAATAAAGATTTGATTACAATACTTTTAAATCAATGTAAAACAGTTTCTAATATCCATAAATATCAACTGTTCCAATACTGGGATATACTCTATGATAAATCACATTTAATTCCAACATCGATGAAAAGCATCACATAAATGTTATATTTTATTTTATGCATTTCAAATTTGGTTTCTCATGGCAGTTTATTACTTTCATTGACTTGTCTTAACAGACAGCACATTTTTAAGATGTTCCTTGATACGACCAACCTGCAAACTAGCTAGAAAACAGTTACCTGGCCATAACCAGAAAACAGTGTACCTGGATAGACAACAGTTACCTGGTCAGACAATAGTGTACCTGGATAGACAACACTTACCTGATCAGGTAATAGTGTACCTGGATAGACAACAGCTACCTGGTCAGGTAATAGTGTACCTGGATAGACAACAGTTACCTGACCAGGTAATAGTGTACCTGGATAGACGACAGTTACCTGACCAGGTAATAGTGTACCTGGATAGACGACAGTTACCTGGTCAGACAATAGTGTACCTGGATAGACAACAGTTACCTGGTCAGGTAATAGTGTACCTGGATAGACGACAGTTACCTGATCAGGTAATAGTGTACCTGGATAGACAACAGTTACCTGGTCAGACAATAGTGTACCTGGATAGACAACACTTACCTGATCAGGTAATAGTGTACCTGGATAGACAACAGTTACCTGGTCAAGTAATAGTGTACCTGGATAGACAACAGTTACCTGACCAGGTAATAGTGTACCTGGATAGACGACAGTTACCTGGTCAGGTAATAGTGTACCTGGATAGACAACAGTTACCTGATCAGGTAATAGTGTACCTGGATAGACAACAGTTACCTGACCAGGTAATAGTGTACCTGGATAGACAACAGTTACCTGGTCAGACAATAGTGTACCTGGATAGACAACAGTTACCTGGTCAGGTAATAGTGTACCTGGAAAGACGACAGTTACCTGATCAGGTAATAGTGTACCTGGATAGACAACAGTTACCTGATCAGGTAATAGTGTACCTGGATAGACGACAGTTACCTGACCAGGTAATAGTGTACCTGGATAGACAACAGTTACCTGACCAGGTAATAGTGTACCTGGATAGACAACAGTTACCTGATCAGGTAATAGTGTACCTGGATAGACAACAGTTACCTGACCAGGTAATAGTGTACCTGGATAGACAACAGTTACCTGACCAGGTAATAGTGTACCTGGATACACAACAGTTACCTGACCAGGTAATAGTGTACCTGGATAGACAACAGTTACCTGACCAGGTAATAGTGTACCTGGATAGACAACACTTACCTGATCAGGTAATAGTGTACCTGGATAGACAACAGTTACCTGACCAGGTAATAGTGTACCTGGATAGACAACAGTTACCTGACCAGGTAATAGTGTACCTGGATAGACAATAGTTACCTGACCAGGTAATAGTGTACCTGGATAGACAACAGTTACCTGGTCAGGTAATAGTGTACCTGGATAGACAACACTTACCTGGTCAGGTAATAGTGTACCTGGATAGACAACACTTACCTGGTCAGACAATAGTGTACCTGGATAGACAACAGTTACCTGACCAGGTAATAGTGTACCTGGATAGACAACAGTTACCTGACCAGGTAATAGTGTACCTGGATAGACAATAGTTACCTGACCAGGTAATAGTGTACCTGGATAGACAACAGTTACCTGGTCACACAATAATGTACCAAGTTAGATAGCATTTACCTGGAGAGGCAACAGTCATGGCCAGAAAATAGTGAAGCTGATTTGAAAGTTATTTTACCTGGTAATTTTTAAAGTGCGGTTCTGATTGACAATGGCTGACTTTGGCAGCTGATTCACTGTTGTAGAATCGATGACAGAGCTTACAGAAGAATCCAGAGACTGGTACAATAAACTTCTGGCCTGCAAACAGATGGACAGATTTAATTTGATAATCTAAAACGAATTTAACTGAAATGAACAGAAATAATTTGCAAATAGATAAGTTTACCCACAAATAGTTTCTTAAACTTATGTTTATTATTGAAAGTTATCTTGTAATTATATAAGGAATTGAGCTATTTCCCCTCTGATATCATGGAATGCATATATATTTTTCAACACTTTATGCATTCATTTAAAACAATCATGCAAATTAGACATAATTTGATAACTCTCAGTTCCTAAGATTATCACAAACTACAGGTATGGATGAACTCTCGGAGACAACTGTTAAAGGCCCAATATACGTAAATTTCGGCAAAACAAAGTGAAAATCAAGCCTAATAACTTATTATATTTATAGATTTAGTAAAGATTAACTGAAATCAGCAATATTCAAGATGAATTATCACGCATTAACCGGTACAGCAGCAGTAGAAACTCAGTATTTGTAAACAATGTGTTTATTTTGAACTGTCTTCTACCTTCGGCTTGTTGTTGAAGTGGGCCCCACCTGGATTATTTTCAGTTATTTGGATTTTTTCGGTCAAGAATTTCTTGCTAGTCATTGCTGAGGTTTAATTCGTTTTAGGCTTATTTTTGCATGGTTTACAACTGGACTTTTTTCCAGAATTTTTCAGAATCACGAAAAATGTCCTGACGTTACGTATATTGGGCCTTTATGTGTTTCTACGGCCCCTGCCAGATTATCTCTTATATAAGTTATGACTAGCTTGAATACTCTGAACTCGAAATCTTTCTATATTCCTGAAAACTTCACAATAATGAAGCTTGACTGTACTATGAAATCAGAAATAAGAAATGGCTAGTTGAACATACCAACAGCAGTATCTGGGTCATACACCTGACTTTGGGAGATGTCAACCTTATCTTCCTTGTCAGTACATTCAGTCGAAGTCAATTCAGACCCCTCCTGGTCATCGTCCGACCTGTCCTGTAAACATATCATAATATTTTTTTCTTTACTGAAACCAAGCTACCGCATTTATATATATAGTGTGACTAATTTTATAATTAAAACTCAGGGTTGTTGAATATATTCTCTGATGGGAGTGAAATTTTGTTCTTACAAGTTGAAACTGATTTACTCTCGTTTCCTGTTCTTAAACAACATCTCTGGCCAAAAGATACTCACAAAGGACGGTAGTATTATAACGAATCGATCAGTATTTCTTTTTCTTTTGAAGGAGTAATGGGTTTTACTAGTCAAGACCCACATTTTTCCAAACAAATATTTCTAAATTATAGCATATCTGTACCAGTAATATAATAGCTTTGTATGATGATACACCGTAGTGTAAATTCACACAGACTTAAAATATGCAGTGCTTTAATTGTGAAACTATATGTTTTCTATTCAATCTCAGTGAGTCTAACACATTAAATTCTGATTTATATCACATTTTTTTTTTATCATATAGACTTTCAAATTTATAAATATATAAATTTTAACATCATGGATCAACTTTATGACAACTTAATAAACACAAATGAGATCACATAATCCTAATGAGATCAGTAACTATCTCAATGTTGTCTTGTAATATCAGCTGGACAAGTACCTGGGATAAATAATCATCTTCAAATCCAATGGTATCTACAGTGACCATGTCACCAAAATCTGGGAACCCATTGTCATCCTCTTCATCTCGACTCGACTTCCTTGCACGATCTCGGAGATTCTGACAAAACAAAATATTGTGAATGTTACTTTCTTGCTGATTGATATACCAGCTATATCAATCTCAACATCTCTTCATCTCTTGTTAAGATTGTTTAGTGGATGCAATCCTATCAAATGTCATATACTAAGTAGTGTATAGAAAGACTTTCAATGTTGAAGAACTACAAATGCTATAAACCAACTGTCAGATGAATAAACTATACTTAAAACAAACATTAACTATTGATGAATTAATAGTTCTTCTTACATCTTTAATCAGTGCTTAAGGGCCAGAACTCAGTAGCCTGCTTTTAGGCCCTGTAACTGTCTAATTTCCTCCAGTCTGTATAACTCATCAGTAGTTTGTTCACATAGTATGTGAATAGCTGAGTTTTGGCCCAAAGTTATATACAATTTGTATAAAGTTATATAACTGAAATCAAAAGAGTGTTTCATTAACAGGCTCTATTGTGTTCCATCTGTGAAAATGTACAGTTGAACATGCTGTATATTTGATACCTGCTAAGTCTAAATTGATCTTAGTAAAATTTTAAACTATACTTATATTTATAATTTTCACATAAACTTGAGATAATTTGATAAGCTAGGTATTTCATAAAATGTCACATAAAGTCTAACGCACCTCCAAGTGATGTGGTGTTTTGAGATGCCTGATAAATTTCTCGGGGGACTTGAACATTTGGCTACAAACATTACACCTGGGCCATAAATCATGTCGTGACGTCTGTCAAAACACAAGAATCGCCCAGTCAGGTGATAAATTAGCTAGGCCAAGTGTGCAGCAAAGCAAAACCTGACTGTAAACATTTAAACTTTACCGTGTATACAAGAATAGCCCTGAATGTTGACGTTCTTATATTTCAAATTAGCATACTAATAAGCAAAACTAACAAAGTCAGTAACCAAAGCATTCTCAAAACAATTAATATATAAGTGTGACAGTGTGTCAAACAAATCAATTAATATAAAACTTAATACCACCTGGACAAACCTTAATCCTAACTCTCAAAGGAAAAACAATCGTCATTATCCTACGGTACTTCCATGCTTCTATGCTTCTATACCTATTTCCATGACATAGATATAGGTCACACGTCAGGTTCTCTTGGTTGTCATTCTTGAAACATATATATCTTTGCCCAAGTTGATACTTCCAAGAAGGCTTATTAAATCAAACTATGGTAACACACTATGCATTTTGACAGTGTACTGGTGAAGTAAGCAGCTTGTGATCATTGTATATATGGTGAGTTACTGTTACATCAACTGTCTCATAAAACAACAAGCACAAGTCAGATTTAATTTGTCTGGACTGTAGGCCTGATATATTTCCGTTACAACATAAGTGGGGGGACACTGGAAAGCTCAAGATAATTCATTTCTGATCTAAAAATTCTGCAACAAATTGAAGCAGTGATTGTCCTACCTCCATTTCTAGTCTTGTGACTAACGGGCCTGTATCACTTACCTGGATACAGTTGTATCTAGGTAATCACAGCAAAATATTTTCTATGAAGATTCCAGGGACAGGGACAGACCGAAATACCAATCCTTGCAGCATATACTATCTAGTGTAAAAGAGGGTGTGTGTTCAACCTGCATATCTGTGCAATTGTTAATCCACACCACTTTTGGATGCTTGCAACAAATAAAGTTGATTTTCATTGCTTGGTTCCAGAGAAGAAGTTGCTTAAGGCAAAATAGTCATATTTTAGCCCCATCCCTTGGGGGTCAGCCCTATCATTTGTACAAATTTTAATCCTCATCGCCTAGATATGCTAACAAGCAACTTAATATTGCTTAAATATATCTCATTTAATAAACAAAAATAGCCTTAAATTACACATTTTGGCCCTGCCTCTCAGTCCCTGGGGGAGGACAGATGCCATGGTATATACGGCATAATCTAAACATAAAAATTCACTGTTGAAGATATAGTTAAGGTTTGGATAATACAAAAGGTTTATTGGTAAGAAGCATAATCATCAGATAGTGGGATTTGTGCTGGTATATGAATCAGATACCAGTTCTGCCTGAACTGAAAATTCTACAACAGTTCAAATTCAGAAGTTAGCAGTTTAAAACATCCAAAAAACATTAAACAGAAAACAACAAAGACAGGTGAAAACAAATACTGCAAGTGAAAAACAAAAGATTTAAAAGCAAATGCACTTTTTTGAAACTATAAAAATTATGAAAACTCACCAGTTTCCCAATAAATGTACTTATAAGTTATATGTAACAGGAAGGGCAAAATGCAATAGACCAGTCATGGGTTAAAACCCTGAACCTCAATACACTTGAGAGACACTCAACCAACTTAGCTATTTGTTCACATGAAGTTATGTGTTAAAATGACGCAAAATAAGAAAATGAAAAGCAAAACATTAAAACAAAAACGTCAGTAAAACCTAGCTTTCTGGTAATCAAACATAGCTACAATGAGACACAGCTACAATGGGAAATAGCTACAATGAGACACAGCTACAATGGGAAATAGCTACAATGAGACACAGCTACAGTGAGACACAGCTTCAATGAGACACAGCTACAATCAGCTAGCAGGATACAGAAACAAAACAAAAGCAAATCTAGCAGTGAGTAAAGTTTAGCAGCAGTAAGCGCATGACTTCAGTAGCAAGCAAATGTAGTAGTCGTCGGCCAATCTGGAGGGTACCTTTCTCAACCATGCCCCACCCGAATTTCCTTGGTTGCCACGTCGTTGACCTGAAGGGGTCATGTGGGAGGGTCCCGGGTGACGGAAGCGACCAGATGGTGGAGTATTACCAAAGTTCTTCAGAGATAGAGAGAAAAGTTGAAGAAGAAAAATAACAAGACATAAATTTACAGAAATACAGTGACAATTTCTTACTGGAAATAAGCATTCAGAAAAGAATTTCATAATGAAAGCAGAAACCAGTAATGATAAAAGCATAAAAGAATTAGTCATAGTAATCTTCAGGTGGTAATGCTTTTTTGTATTTAGGCCTTTTAGAATACATTTTGAGGAATTCTGAACATTTAATATAATACTGAATTTTGCTTCTCAATAAAAGAGAAAAGCTGATTTGTGATCTGTTAAATACCAATAGTGATCCAACTAAACATCACTACACACAACACTGAAAACAATGAGAAAGGTTTGCAGAATAGAAAGACAGAAATTAGAGTGAACACCGATTATTATTTCACATTTCTGATTTGTATAGATTCTCTACTAAATAAACTACTTCCGTAAGCTCATAAATATTCAGGACCTTCAAAAACAAATTAGCTTGCCTGCATTTCGGGTAGTTGAACTAAACAAAAATGCCATTTCAGGTAGGCTTATGGACAGCTCTACCAGTCAGTGCTTGTATGTCATATGCACTGATGTTATTGTCAAATGAAAATATCAGTAAACTTGGTTGCCTATGAGTAGACATGACAGTATTTCTTAAGTAAGTTCTGCAGTTCTATACAATACATATAGCTCTACCAAAAGGTCCAGAGTAATTCTACATATAGATGTTCAAGCATTTCCCGAAGGTAAAACCTATCATTTGTAGAGCACTGAATGTCTACAAGCCTGATACACTTACCTCCCTTGAGTAGCGTCCTGAGAACTGATATCGGCCACCATCCCCTCCACTACTGCGCCTCTCCTGCCTACAATAGCAGAATATAGTGTTATATGCTCAATATACTACTGCGCCTCTCCTGCCTACAATAGCAGAATATAGTGTTATATGCTCAATATACAGGCATTAGATTTTTCTATCAGCAAATAATGCTTTCATAAGATCAAGAGAACTCAAGAGGGATTTTGGTGCCCACCAATGTTTGATCCTCATTTAGTCTTGAATCTTTGAATCTTTTTTAGTTGAATCTTTTCCCTCCTTTTCTCATATTTATACTTTAATATCAAGTTTGAGAATTCCTCTTATAAATAGTAATAATAGTCTTTAGCAGTCAAATTAAAGATGGCTAACTTCTAAGTTTTTTTTCATTTGTTAAAACAAGCTTTACTATTCAAATCCATAAGCAGATTCATATCTAGACTTTTTCATGTTTGTACAGTACTTAGTGGGTTATTATGGGTACAGTATCCCAACAGCAACTTTCTGGAAATATTTCAATCAATTAATACTATGTGCTTTAACTTGTTTACTCTTGAAGTTTCATAACAGAGTATTCCAACTTTTGAGTTGGAGGAGTTCATATGAGTTTTCTGGGGTACGAGTTTGATCATATCAGAGTTCGACTTCCCTTTAACTTTAACACCTTTCTTTGGTTTCTCTCCCCCCCCCCCCCCCCCCCACCCACTAAAATTCAATTTTAAATCTGAATGATTTCATTGATATTAAAGTCAAATTTTAAGCACTTCCATTATAATGTAATATAGTTTACCCAAAATCAGACCTGTGCCCATATATCCAGTTGTATATGTGATGTCATCCTACCTTGGTTTCCCCTCAATCTTCCTCAGGTGCTCCTCAGCTTTGATTCTGGCCTCAAACTGTTTTGATTTCTCCTCGTGTAGAGTAAGCAGACTCTCCATCCTCACCTTATGCTTCTTGCCATTCATGTGCTTCGCAAAACCCTGTCATACACAAGCAGAAAATTAAACCCTTTCATACAGGGTCAGAAAATCAAACCAAGGCAAGTTTTATACAGGGTCAGAATATCAAACCCATGCAGATAAGTAAACATTCATACAGCATTAGGGTATCAAACCCAGGCCAGTGAGTAAACCCTTTCATTTAGGGTGAATACAAGTACCTAAATATTGATATTAAACCAAGAACAAGAATAAAACTAGGCCATATTCCTTCCTTCTACTTGATCAGGAGAAGAGTCAATTTAGCATAACTGATATTCAACCCACCTCCTCTGTGCGACATTCCACCCCACAGGCGTGGCAGTAGTAGCTTGATTTTTTTGTTGGAGTGGTTTCTTCTGTCTTCTACAACATAAAATTTGTAGAGAGAGTACCAGTCTTTTCAAAATTGGCGTCCCTAGTAATTAATTTGGTTACACGAAGGAATATATAGCAAAATGAAAGCTGTACAAATATTGAAGTCAAAGAAAACTAGTGTGATTTTTTTAAGATTGTGAGGAGATATTTGTGTTGTGTAGGTTATGATTACCTCTGTGTTGGTATCATTGACGGAGCGGCCAGACCCACTAAGTGTGATGGTGAGACTGGAGTCGCCTCCCTCAGCTAGCCCTGGAGTTTTGGTCCCTTCCTCCATAGGTTCATCCACATCCTCCTCCTTGGTCTGTTTATCATGATTTAGCTGGACTGTCACCTCTGGTATCAGGACGTCCTCTGGGTCACTCTCCAGTGGCTGTACAAAATGTATAGATGTTTAATTTAGTGTACCTGGTATAATGTACATTTCTGATCAAGACGCTCAGTAGGGTATATGTCCAAGAAATTCCATAAATAACTTGACTAAATGCTCAGTAAATCATCTGGACAAGATGCTCAGTAAATCTATTTGACCAAGATGCTCAGTAAATTTATTCTCTGACCAAGGTTTTCAGTAAATTATTTGGCCGAGACTAAGTAAATTATCTAACGAAGATGCTGAGTAAACTGTCTGAACAAGATGTTCAATATATTAATTATCTGATGAAGACTTTCAGTAAACCATCTGCCCAAGACGCAAGACACTCATTAAAACTATCTGACCAAGACACTCAGTACAGAATATTTTACTTTACAAGGCCTACAGCCCAAAATATAACTAGAAATAACACCTATTTCTTAAAGCTATTGTAAATCTTCTAACCAAAAGAAAGCAAAACGTACCGGAACATCGAGCTCGTCATCTTCTTCTGTAGGCTGAGCTGGATCATATTCCTCGGACTCGTCTTTCCTTGATGACCCTATAATAGTCACATCACAAGCTAGCCACATTGTAATAAAATAGCCAAACGTTTATTTAGTTAGAATTAGTAACTGACAATACAGACCAGTCACATCCTAACATCACTTGTATGTCCGAGTAGTAGTCACAGCACCTGTAGGTCTGACAAACTAGGTTTCTGACAAGCTGTGTTTACAGGTTACAACTGACATGTCAAAATATTTACCTGATGTGTAACACTACTACAACCTATACAGGAAAGAAGTTTCTGTTGTTACATGTAATATTTCAGGACATTGATTTGAGTTTTAACTGGAGATTGCATATCCACATACTGTATGTATCTAGTCTATGTGATGACACAAGGTATTTTCCTTGTTCCGCTTAATATATCTCCACATGAAATGGTCATCTACATACTAATAGAGCAGGGACACACATATTCCAGAGATTCATGCAGGTTAAAAGAGCAAAATATCCAGCTGAGCACAAGTACAGCATGGAACAGTTTGGATACTTGAGAGTTTGTCATTGAAGACATGGAGATACCGAGGGATCCTGTGATGTAGAAATATGAACTACCTGTTGGAAAGGTCTGTTAAATATGCCATGGAGATATTGGGAGTAGATGAGTGATGTAATACAAGAATATGCTGGCGGAGTCTGTCATACAGGACTTAAGATAAGAGTCGAAACACTGGGGAAGGTCTATAATGGAAGACTAAAAGATTCGGAGATGGTCCTTTACGTAGGTCCAAGATACTGGACAAGGTCTATAAAGCAGGACTAGGAGATCCTTGGTGAGGTTGATTATGTACTTGTAGTAATAGAAAATTTTGGGAGAGGTCAGTAAAGTAGAACTAGGAGATCCTGGTGAAGTATGCTATGCAGGACTTGGAGATATATATATATATATAGTTCCTGGAGGAGTTCCTGAGGGAGGTCTGTAATTTAGGACTGGGTGATCCTTAGGGTGGTATGTAATTTAGGACTGGGTGATCCTGTTGGGGGTATGTAATTTAGGACTGGGTAATCCTGTTGGGGGTATGTAATTTAGGACTGGGTGATCCTTAGGGAGGTATGTAATTTAGGACTGGGTAATCCTGTTGGGGGTATGTAATTTAGGACTGGGTGGTCCTGTTGGGGGTATGTAATTTAGGACTGGGTAATCCTGTTGGGGGTATGTAATTTAGGACTGGGTGGTCCTGTTGGGGGTATGTAATTTAGGACTGGGTGATCTAGGACTGGGTGGTCCTGTGGGGGCTATGTAATTTAGGACTGGGTGATCCTGTTGGGGGTATGTAATTTAGGACTGGGTAATCCTGTTGGGGGTATGTAATTTAGGACTGGGTAATCCTGTTGGGGGTATGTAATTTAGGACTGGGTGGTCCTGTGGGGGTATGTAATTTAGGACTGGGTAATCCTGTTGGGGGTATGTAATTTAGGACTGGGTGGTCCTGTGGGGGCTATGTAATTTAGGACTGGGTAATCCTGTTGGGGGTATGTAATTTAGGACTGGGTGGTCCTGTTGGGGGTATGTAATTTAGGACTGGGTGGTCCTGTGGGGGGTATGTAATTTAGGACTGGGTAATCCTGTTGGGGGTATGTAATTTAGGACTGGGTGATCCTGTTGGGAGTATGTAATTTAGGACTGGGTGGTCCTGTGGGGGGTATGTAATTTAGGACTGGGTGGTCCTGTTGGGGGTATGTAATTTAGGACTGGGTGGTCCTGTGGGGGGTATGTAATTTAGGACTGGGTGGTCCTGTGGGGGGTATGTAATTTAGGACTGGGTGGTCCTGTGGGGGGTATGTAATTTAGGACTTGGTGGTCCTGTTGGGGGTATGTAATTTAGGACTGGGTGGTCCTGTGGGGGGTATGTAATTTAGGACTGGGTAATCCTGTTGGGGGTATGTAATTTAGGACTGGGTGATCCTGTTGGGGGTATGTAATTTAGGACTGGGTGGTCCTGTTGGGGGTATGTAATTTAGGACTGGGTGGTCCTGTGGGGGGTATGTAATTTAGGACTTGGTGGTCCTGTGGGGGGTATGTAATTTAGGACTGGGTAATCCTGTGGGAGGTCTGTAATTTAGGACTGGGTAATCCTGTTGGGGCGATGTAATTTAGGACTGGGTGATCCTGTTGGGGGTATGTAATTTAGGACTGGGTGGTCCTGTTGGGGGTATGTAATTTAGGACTGGGTGATCCTGTTGGGGGTATGTAATTTAGGACTGGGTAATCCTGTTGGGGGTATGTAATTTAGGACTGGGTAATCCTGTTGGGGGTATGTAATTTAGGACTGGGTGGTCCTGTTGGGGGTATGTAATTTAGGACTGGGTGGTCCTGTTGGGGGTATGTAATTTAGGACTGGGTGATCCTGTTGGGGGTATGTAATTTAGGACTGGGTAATCCTGTTGGGGGTATGTAATTTAGGACTGGGTGATCCTGTTGGGGGTATGTAATTTAGGACTGGGTGGTCCTGTGGGAGGTCTGTAATTTAGGACTGGGTAATCCTGTTGGGGGTATGTAATTTAGGACTGGGTGATCCTGTTGGGGGTATGTAATTTAGGACTGGGTGGTCCTGGGGGAGGTCTGTTATGTAGGACTAGGAGATACTGGATGTCTGTAATGTAGGACTGGGAGATACTGGACGTTGGTTATGTAGGAGCAGGAGATACTGGAGGTCTGTAATGTAAAACTGGGAGACACTGGAAGCCTGTTATGTATACGAAGGACTGGGAGATACTGGAGGTCTGTTATGTAGGACTGGGAGAGACTGAAGGTCTGTAATGTAGGACTGGGAGAGACTGGAGGTCTGTAATATAGGACTTGGAGAGACTGGAGGTCTGTTATGTAGGACTAGGAAAGACTGGAGGTCTGTAATGTAGGACTTGGAGAGACTGGAGGTCGGTTATGTAGGACTAGGAAAGACTGGAGGTCTGTAATGTAGGACTAGGAAAGACTGGAGGTCTGTAATGTAGGACTTGGAGAGACTGGAGGTCGTTTATGTAGGACTAGGAAAGACTGGAGGTCTGTTATGTAGGACTAGGAAAGACTGGAGGTCTGTAATGTAGGACTAGGAAAGACTGGAGGTCTGTAATGTAGGACTTGGAGATACTGAAGGCCTGTAATGTTGGACTGGGAGATACTGAAGGCCTGTTATGTTGGACTGGGAGATACTGAAGGCCTGTTATGTTGGACTAGGAGATACTAGAGGCCTGTTATAATGTATTAGGAGATACTGGAGGCCTGTTATGTTGGACTAGGAGATACTGGAGGCCTGTTATGTTGGACTATGAGATACTAGAGGTCTGTAGGACTAGGAGATACTGGAGGCCTGTTATGTTGGACTAGGAGATACTGGAGGCCTGTTGGACTAGGAGATACTGGAGGCCTGTTATATAGGAGCAGGAGATACTGAGGGAGGTCCATTTCCAATATGTAGGAAAAGAACTTAACAGTTTCAAAAATCACTAGTGTTGCGAATCCTGTAGGTTTTGTGAACATTAAGATACTTTTGGGGCTTGTTATGTAAGGCTAGGATGTATTTTGTTTGTCGGCTTCTGATAAACTGAACCTTGAAAGTTAAAGTAAGTGAAGGATTTTCTTAGTCTGTTGACGAACACATTTTTAAGAAAAAAAATGTGAAAATGAGATGCTGAAAAAGAGCTGCAAGTATATCACAGTTTGTGAAAAAAGGTTCTAAACAAAGTAGGGTTTTGTAATGATAACAAAAACATCTTGAGTATCTATAAATCAGAACACTGTAAATGAAAAAATTAAGATACACTTTAATTCAGAGCCTGAGAACGATTACAAACTTAAACGAATAGAAAAGAAAAATACAGTTATGATGAAATTCTGGATGATAGAAATATGTTGATTTTTTTTTAGACTAACAATGAAACAAAAGAACAATAGTTGTTTACATAAAATATAATCTCTCTTTTTTAAATCAAACAGTTAAGTTGTATTTCTAGATGTTATGTGAACAAATGAACAAAGTACACAAAACTTACAGAAAACGAAACATCACATTTTGATGCAACCAACCACCAAGTCAGTGTATGGATATGGATGTTTTAAAAAGGAAAGATTACACAAAGAAGAGACACAAAGAGAAGAAGAGTTAAAACAGAAAAAGAAAATACAGTGAAACATAAGAGATCAACATGAAAAACTTTCAGTTTTAAGTAAAACTGGTTTTTTTTATCAAACAGAAAACAATGCTGCTATCTGTTTAGTGTACTATACAAATGTTCCACCTTTAGTTGGGATGAATAGAATTTTTTCTAATTCCTGACGAAAGCACAGGGAGATATATGTAGAAGCATATTCATATTTCAAATCTGTTTAATTGTTGCAGGTCGCTTTGAAGTACAATTCCAAATAATGACAGTGAATAGGCAGAGTAATTATGAATGCTACAAGCCCTTACAATATCATAGCTGCCAGTCATCATGTGTGGCCGTTTTAAGCAGTGTAACATTATCGATGGATAGGTATAGGACACTAGAACAGCTATGAAATTTTAATAAGTCTCAAGACTTCTGATGACCAAGAGTTGGTTTATATGATGTTCTGGGTTTGAATTGTTGGTCCTTTAGAGGTCTGGTGGGTATTGGGAAAGTTGAACTTATGTTATTTGGGTAAGAATCAAGAGCTGGTTACAAAAATATAACATGTGCTTTAAGAAATACTCTGCAAAACTAAGGAGGGCAAATGAATAGGGAATAGCTGAACTCCATCCAAACAAGTTTTGAAATATTTCTAATACCTGGTCACATTTAACAATGAAGGTCCCATATCAAAATCTTTAGAAAGATATAAAGATAAGATTTAGTTACTGACTGTAAAATTAATTTGGTATAACAGGAAATAGAAAATTTTGATCGTGATGCTCATATGTATGACCACATACTGTATTGAATGAAAGTAAAAGGTGGCTCAATAAAGGGAATACAGCTAGCTCTTGTTTAAGAGTACAAATATATGTAATGTGTAAATATTGCCAGCACCAGCACAGAAATAGATGGGTGAAATGTGTTATAAGTACCCCCTGCATACGATTTATGAACAATTTCAAAAATGAAAGCAGAAGTCGAGAAGTAATTGCCTAAAATGACAAGCTAATTGAAGAGGTGAAATATTATAAAAAACATCTTTAAAAAGTAAGAACACAAGACGCAGTAGAGTGTAAATGTTACCAATTTGGTCCAAATTGTTCGTTTCGAAATTCTTATAAAAGGAAATGCGAGATCCATGTAATACTTGATTTCTGAAATAAAACTTGTACAATGTATAACTGTATGAAGGCAAAGGGGTCCAAACATGGCTGTCAGATTTCGAGATTAAAACAATCAAAGACAAAGCTATAACAAATGTATGAAGATGTATAGTAAGTACAAAGATGTGTAAGCAGTAAAGGGGAGGCAACTGCAAAATGAGAAAAGCAGCAGAGCTACAGTACCTGATTCCCGCCTGTCCCGCGAAGTGCGGGAGTTCGGGGAACGGTCAGAGTATTTTGAGTCCCTGCTTGATGGACGTCGGAAATCTCGCTCTCTGGGGCGGACACCGCCAGCTCGGGTGGGGCTGCGATCGCTCCAGCGACTCTGACGATATTGCTGACCTTGACGGTTTTGGTGATAGCCTCGAGGGGATTGCTGAAAGGGGGACAAGACAGGGGGCCCAAAGTTTAGGATCCGATCAATTGAACTCTCACAGACATGAACGAATGGCTGATATACACAATGAGTGACTGGATAAATGACAGATGAGTGAATGAGTGACAGATGAATAATTAACAAAACATTATGGATGAATGAATGAAAACACAATGTCAATCAAACACACTGAAAATAGACTAGGAATTATCTAAGATGAATGTACAATACCCATCTATAATGGGCCAATAATCAAGGATACACAGAGAGGTGGGAGACAGGGGACCAGGGTCAAGGGGAGACAATCTGTTAGTCACTGAAATTATATTGTCGACAAGCAATTCAACACTGTAGAGGTTTGCTAACCTGCGACATACAAGGGATGTCAAAAGACAGCGATGTACAGGGACTGGAAGGTGTGCAATTTGTTGTGTATCATAATATGAAAACTATATAATATTATACACATTTGATAGAACAATTTGATTGGGATATATGATAAAATATAATTGTGTTAAAAATAATCAAAGCCATGTTAATTACTGAACTTTAAATGCCTGTTTCAGAATGTTTTATAAGGTGTCCTTGTACTGACAGTCCAACAGTAGCAGGTGTCAGATCAACTGTTCAAACAGAAATTCTCTTACATGTATTTATAATTATGATACAGATGTGATTGCAAATGGCTTGCATCTAGCTTTTTCTGTGTGAATGTAGCAATTTGGAAGTCTTTTCATGCAAATAAATATAAACTCATACATGTGTAGCTTAAATGATAACATTAAAATGTGTACAGGTAATAAAACTTTCCCATCACATGTGCATTATGAAATGGCCATAAATATAATGCAGATGAATAGCTTCACTATTTTGTTGGATAACAAATTGATGTAGAATGAAATATGCAAAGAATGCTTCTTCAATTGGCTTCGATACAATGTAAAAACATCCAAAAGTCATTTCCTCTGACAAGAGAAAGGCTAGACACAGCATGCTGCTTGTTGAATTGTTGACAAGTACTGTAATTCATTCGGACACATTGTGACTAGGGTGTGGTTTTGTATGATTACCCAGTGGTATACAGTACTTGTATAACACATGGCTTAGGGGCATTGTTTTCTCTTCATTGTTGTCACCAAAGGTCCAGATGTATATGACTTATTCAAAGTAAAGCACAGTAGTATTTAGAGTGACAGATTTCATTCAACATGATCTCAATTATCATGAGAGAAGGAGTGGTTTATATCAAATGCAAAGTAAATTCTGAGACAACAGGTTGGAATCTAAGGCTCCAGAATGAACAGTCAAATAGTTTGATACACAAAGAACATACATTCATGCAGTACAGCTCATACCAGCATGATTTTTTGGAAGCTGATTTTACCTAGATGTATGTACAAGCCAGCCTTGCAAGTATTTGATATACCGGTATGCAGCAAATGTGTAATATTTAAAGTGTTCCTCTGTTATACTGTAGTGCTATATACTGGATTTATTTCAGTGAACTGATCAAAGTCTGAACTCTGAAGGGATCAAGTTTTCATGAGATGTTTATTTTCGCGAATTATGATACATTCACAAATTTAGCAAAATAAACACCCCAGCAAATATTAGCAACCATACAGTAGTAACACAAATCAAGCTGATGTTTTACAGTTTTATTTTGTATTAGGGAAAATCTCAAACCACTGTTATTCAGAATAATGATGAATATGAATAGATTAACAGGTTTATGCGCTTTTCATTTTTGTATAAATTAACACAATATCTTGTATACATCAATCAAGAGTGTCAAGCAGGTCATGTGAAAAGACAACACAAGCTTTTAAGTCAAACATCACAGCTTTACACATAATATACATGTGCCTGCAACAGTTTCATGTAAAATAGAGCTCATATTCCTCCTTTGAATCAAGATTAAGATGTCAAGAACAAGACATTGACAAACAAAAGCAATGATGGTTCCATGATATAAATATGAGGGAGAGAATAGTTCAATAAGATAGTATGCATGTCATTTATAACTATAAATTACCAACACAAAAAGATTAAATCAAGGATCTAATTCCAATGACAATTGTGTATAGATGTAGCTTGTAATGATTTAAAGTTTGTAAGTAACTTCACCAATCAACTTTTGTAATGTACAAATATAACAATTATGTAACTATGAACAATGGGAGACATTGAGAACAGACAAGTAAAAGAAATGCAAGCAATATCAGGTCCTTACCTCTGGACATACTTCAGTACAATCTCTAGATCTGTATAAAGTGAGGCAGCAGAACCATTTCAGTATTTAACATTTACTACTTGGGTTCCGTAATAGTGTAGAGCAACACTGGAGAATAGGCCTCCGTAATAGTGTAGAGCAACACTGGGGAATAGGCCAATAAGTAAATCTAATGAGGACTGTTATAATTACATTTCTACGCAAAGGAGTGTCGTCATCTTGGTTTTGATCAATTCGTAATTTTGGAATATTCCAATCCTTTTGTGTTGATCTGCATTTTATCGCAATTCATTCATGATATTTCAGCAGGAAATCTGTATATGATGTATCCACGGCAGGAATCGTCAGAACAGAATTTGACTTATAAGGAATGATGACTTTGATTTCACTAGAGGGAACTTGGATACAAAGTATTGCAATTGTAGGTAATACATAGTATAAGATTTTGTCCTAAATAACTAACCAGCTTGTACAGCATGCTGTAATTCTGTAAACAGTGGGTCAACAACATTGATTTTAGAATATGTGACCCGCCAATGACCGAAGTGTGTGACACTGCCAGACTGACTGACTGGAAGAGGGATTACCAAACTTTAATCCCCGTCTGATAGAACCTTTGACAGTAAAGGTGACAAATTTGTACAGGGACTACTACAGTATTACTTCACCTGTTTTATGTGAACAATTTATAGAAATTGTACGACATACCTCTTGAATATTGTGGTGCGATATCTGAGGCATGTACATGTATGCAACTGTTTTGACTGTATGATTATCTACAGGTAGAATGTGTACACCTTCACTGAACTACTGATACAAGCAGTGTGTATGAATGCTACACATACTTACCCCTTGACTGTTCTGTCTCATTCGTTTGTTGCTGTTCTGGTTGTTAGAAAAGCGACTCTCTCGATCTCTGCTGCCATTGCTTCCTCTTTTGCCAAGAAGCCCAGTCTTTTTTGTATTGATGTCAAACAGTGAAGGGATGTTGTTGCCACCACTGTTTCGTCGTTCGGAGTTTCGATTCATGTCGTTCATACCCATACCACCCATGCCAAGAAGACCAGCTCCACCTCCCATGCCTTGCCCCCCTGACATCATGCCTCCCTGGTTGGGCCCGCCCATCATGGATGAGGACATACCTCCCTGCTGCTGTATGAGGTTACTGACCAATTGGAGCTGCGAGTCCCGCATTGCTGCTGCTGCCATCTGTTGCTGCATGCCCATCATACCCTGGTTACCTCCCCCTTGGTTCATACCACCCTGGCCACCTTGGTTCATGTCATTCTGGTCCATGCCTCCTCCTCCTCCTCCTGCTCCTCCTCTGCCCTGGTGACCCATTCCTCCTTGGCCCATCCCCATCTGTGACCCTAATCCTCCTCCCATTCCACCAAACATATTCTGGTTCATAGCTCCTCCCATTGGTCCAGGGATATTTCCAGCTGGCATTCCCTGTCCTGGAGCACTTCCCAAGATACCCAGTCCTCCTGACATCTGGGGACTGGCCATTCCCCCCATCCCTGGTGGTTCTCCAAGTAGCCCCTGTCTGTTGAATCCCATTCCTCCATCCCTATCACCTCGATTTCCACGGTGATTGAAGTTGGAATGGTGATTCCTTTGATTACGATTCATCTGCACGTTAAGTGTCTGTAAGAAAAAGTGAAAAACATTATTACATGCTAATCAACACAATTTTTTTTCAAAAAATCACAATAAACATTTATATTACATAAGAGTTATTATTCAGAAAAAACTTTTTGTAAATGTTAATGTTAAGAATCTGAAGTGTACCACAATTTTGTTTGTCCCAATACATGCAGTAAATCCAGATGGAACAAGCACTGGGGTTGGTAAACATAATCCAAATCGCAATGGAGGGAATGCAACAGGTAAATTTATTGGATGCATTTCTGTTTTTTCAAAACTAAAGCAGCAGAATATTAAATGCATTCAAATGTTTTCCGGTTTTAAATGCTTAAGAAGATTTAGAAGTAATATCCGTCAATTGATACTTCACAGGCATTACTACTCATTTTTGCTGCACTGTGTAAAACTTGAGCAATCCTTACACAAGTACACACTGGCCAGATTCACATATGTTAAGCAGTATTATACATGAGACAGGTGCCCTAACCTTCAATGTGCATGGCAGCAGAATTTATCACACCAAAATAATGTACAAATCGCAGGAGACATGTTCGTGTTTTTTTCAAGTAATTACTATGTTTTTTTTTTCTTCCCTGAAGATTAATGGTGTTCCTCTTCACAAAATATCACTCCCAACATTAATTATTCGTCTAGTCTGACAGATGTAATTAATGAGATATGTAATCTGTATTTGTGTGTCAGTGACACCTAGCTTAAAGATTCCTGGATTATTAAAATTACCCCTGGATTTCGTGCCAGCTTTTATGTATATATGGAAAGCTTACAAATAATTAGTCATGAAACATTCTTCTCTTATATGTTTTCTTGAAAGTAAGAAAATTAAAGTATTTTATGATTCTCGAAACTATGTCCCTCCCCCCTTTTTTCTGCACATGTTAACAAGACAATTCACAAATTACAGTCCCCCACTCAGTGTGACCATCTCACCAAGTAATCTAGCTATTGCCCCAATATGAGGTCTTGTGAGTAATAGTGTTTGAAATAAAGTCTGCACAATATTTTGTGTTCCTGGTAGGTCAAAGATTAAAATGAGGTAGAGCCCAGCTAACAAGTTAAGACAGCACAATGATGGAAGGACGGATGGATACAACACAAAACCATATAGTCCCCTTTGGTTCCTGGGGGGGGACTAATAAGATAAATAAGAAATTGTTGCAAAATGAAATGACTACTATTAATTATTTAAAAGGATTGAATATCATGCAATCGATACCTGTAATACTTTTCTTACCAAAGAGAAAATGGCCTCATTTTCCAGCTTCTTTTAATTTTACATGTACATGTGAATTTATATAAAACAGGAAAACACATTCCCGTCGAGTTGCCTGACCAAGAAGAAAACCCTAGCCTGGTCTCCGGCATGATAATCCATGGCTCTACCAATCTACCAACTGAGCCAAAGATACAGGCTCTTTGATCAAGAGCAACTTGAGTGACATAGATGAAGGAAAATAATCATGAAATTTCACAATGTTTCTAAGGACATCCTTGCACTAGTACCTGTTTTCTTACTATGCAGTACATGTAGTTCAAGCCTTTGATAGACTTTTCATATAAAAATTCAAGCACTTTTCCAGCACTTTTTCTCAATTTTCAAGGTGCATCTTTTTGTCCAAACATGCAGGAAATAGGGCAAAAATCAACAACTTACATTTTTTTAAATTTTATTGTGATGTCCTTTTTATATAAATCTGAAAAAAAAATGCATGTTGAAAGCTAGTAAGTGTGAATTCAAGCACTTTTCAAGGATTTGTGAGCAAATTCCAGCACTAACCCCAATTCAAGCACTGATTATAATTATATCATGATCATCTTCTGTATGAACCATATATGGCCCATGATGCAATAACTGAAACATTGTTCAGGTAAGGAAATAATCTTTTCCTATAACATAAGAGGTAGCTTTTTGGCCTTTTTTCTATTGGATATGATTTTGCCAACTGCGACACGGCGCCCGACGTTGTTAGAAAAGGAAATAACCTAGATCAGTGTCTTCGTCAGCTTTATACTTAAACTATAAACCATTTCTGTCGATCTCCTACCCAACTTGTAATTAAAATCCACCAAAAGTATCGTTAAATATCAAGTTTAAGTAACGAAGCATCAACTGAAATGAGTAGCGGCAGCCATGATTAAGACTTCAGTAAATTTCTTGGTTTCTTTTCTGAAGAGTTCCTCTAAATTTGTGAATGGGCGCACGCGTGCGGAGCAAATAAGGAAGTCGTAGTAAGCCGTAGTAACTCTATATTTGGCCATTCAGGCCATATATAAAAACAAGATTTGAGATAACCTCACACATGAACTGTCATGGATATAGTTTCTAGTGTTTGTCAAGAAGGACATTTCTGGTTCTGTTTGTTTTGTGAAAAAAAGATTTTATCATGGTAAACACTCAATATTTCAGCAAACCTGCATTATTTTGACATCATTATGCTCAAATGAGGTGGTAATTAAATGAAATCTTACAGATTGAACACTTGATTTTGCTCCACTACCAGGCAAGGGACCGCTTCGTAGCTCTAACGACGCAATATATAAAAATCGTCTCGTTGTGAAGAGCTACGTTATCGCAGCTAGGGCAATATATGCTGATGTAAAATTAATGACCTTCGGACACAAAATACCGGTAGGTATGAATGGAAAGAACTTTTTTTCACCGTCATCATGGGATCTCACAAGAGCTTCTTTTTTAACTATTCTTTTTGGCTCATGTGACATTAGACATGTTCAAACAAATGTCTGGATTGTTATTTTTTCTTTTTTTTTAGAAATGGCATTATGTGTGGCAACAGTTAGTTAGGTATTTAACGGCTGCCTGTGACTTAATTACATGGGAAGGTTAGTAGAAAAGTATATTCTTTCCATTGATACTTAATTTTCATTAAAAAAAACGTTGCATACTGTTACAGCCGTCGCATTATTTAGCGGACCAGTGAATCATTATCATTCGGACTACTCGAGCTCTGTCCGAACCGATCCAGTATTTTATGATCCGGAATGCATGTGGTTATCCATCAACTCGGACGACTGCTTTACGCAAACTGCATGTAAAGTGTAGCATTCCAGTGCGTTCATGGACGCGGAAGTTAAATTCTCCACCCTATTAAGTGTTACGCCCGTGACCGACCTGTCAGACAGGATTTCTTCGGCACTAAGTCATTGAAGTGGTTGTTTATTTCGCCAGCTTCATGTGTTTTCGGCAGTTTTCAGACGCGCATTCAATTTGTTGGTAGCATAAAGTCACCCCATATATATAAATGAGCACCGTGCACATGTTACCCTTCAAATAAACGTGCTTATTATTGCATTCACATACAATATAATTTTGATTACCTTTCTCGCGTTTCAGGTTCAAAATGGCCCCGAATATCTCTTGTAATCTCTAAATTTAGACAGGACGTTTTATACTGTATTAATGCATGCATGTAGACATTAACTTGTCCATGAATTATAAGAATTGAAAAAATAACAAAAGGCATTTTTTACTTCAGATTATTATAAACTTTTTAACATAAAAACGTAAATTATAAACACTGCAGTTTGAGAGTAATACGATATATATATATTTAAGAATGTTGTTGTTTTAAATATATACGAACTAGTTTAGGTAAATATTTGTTAATAAAGTTATGAACGGTTAGATTGTATTAAACATATTTGTAATGTTTTTCTTTACAAGTATTTTTTCTTGCTTGGAGCCTCCTTTTTATGAGTAATTTCAATATTATGATATTTTTGTTTCGTTTTTTTTTATTTTGCAAATTGTATTTACCGGGAGCCTCATATCCAATCAAAACAAAAGTAGGCCCAGACGCTGTCAGTCGGTGCGAGTGATGCGTTGATAGGTAGGTGGACAGGTGAACGGTAAGAAGTCGACATGACAAGTGTAACAGCATGGAACAGCATTGAAGGATTACCGAAACAATTTGTTAAATCACTTCGTGTTCTTTTCGACATTTTAGACGAACAGAGATGTGGTTATGTACGATTTGTCGACATCGAAAGCAGATGGCACGAGGAAGGGGTGCAGGGGCTACCAAGTGGGGTAATCGAAGCTTTACGAAAAGTAACGCCTCATAACGGTTACCTTAGTTTTGACAGATTTGTGGCTGGCTTAAAACTTGCTATGTTAACGAGTAGAAATCCAAGAGCACACGATCACCAACAAAAACATGAACACCATGCATATAATAAGCATCTGAAGGTTGACCCAAGCAGACAAGTATTCAACAATGACGGTCAGCATATACATGAAAAAGAAAATAGAACCGAAAATGGTACCAGGAGAACAAGTCAACAACGTAGTGATGTACCTCAGCCTCCCAAGAGATCTAGTCATAGTGCCTTACACCAAAATAGATACCACACCATAAATACTGCAGCTGTGAAACCGAATAATGTATTGAATGCATTACATGATCGTAGCAATGTTAGAAAAGAAATTATAGATCAGCCGGAAAAATACCATTCAAGAGAAAAACTCTCATCCTATAGCTCTCATCATGATGTTCCAATTTCACCAATTTCAAAATCATCCGTTGACTCTGTTAAAGATCATAATTCAAATGGAGTTCATCCGCCTCAAGTTCCTCCAAGAGACAAAAATAATAAACGTATCATAACTGAACTAAAGAACTGGCAGCGACGAATCAATGAGCCTGGACAACCATCAGTGTCAAAGAAAGAACATTTTCATCAAGCTAATAGTGATTCACATCTACTGGCCCAGAGTTCTCAATCATCAGCTGGAGGAGTTTATGGTAAATATTTTCTGAAAAATAGCATGATGCAGTGATTTTGTTTGCCTATTTTTACAGCCTACATAATGTATATAAGGCTGTTTCCCCAAGTCAAAATCTAGGTAGCAAAACACTGATGTCATTCATAATCTATGGGTCTTGAATAACTTCATAATGCTATTTGTCTTGTCAACATCTTTTCATACCTTTTTATTCTGTAAAAGAATTAACTCATCAGAGTTTTGAAAAAATGACATTCAGACAAATATAAACAGTGGACTCCACTTAATATCACCCCTGTTAATATCACCCCTTTTAATATCACATTCCTCTTTATATTATGTTTTTCCCAAGCACCATTTCTCTCTTTATATAATCTTATATAATTATATTTGGTTAATATCATGTATTTTGAGGTGAATTCCTCTCAATATCATGTTTTTTAAACCAATCACATTAAATATCCAGAAAATGATTTCATTTCCATTGATTTCAGATACAACTTGTACAAAATGTTACATAGAAAATAAAAATACCACCCAAAATGTTTTTTTATTTGAAATAAGGTTATCTACTGTATATATATTGAAACATCTTCATATGTACATTGAATAGCTTACTTTTAGTTATGGAGATTGGAAATGCACTAGATTTAGTGGGAAAACATGTTTCTCTTAATGTCACATTCCTGTTAATATCATGTTTATGTCTGACAAATGCAACATGATATTAAGAGGAGTGCACATATAAGTATTAAATAAGGTCATTAATTTTGTAGAAATCTACTTTTAAAAAATCTGCTAATGAATCATAAGTACCTAGCAAGTAACTAAAGTGTCCCAATATCATTTTTACATTATCCGATAAAAATAGAAATCATAATGCAATTTGATACATGTAACTGTTATTATTTTAACTTTAATGTTAGCAAACAGCTTGTCTTCAAAAGCGATTAGTTGTACTGTATTTGATTGATATCTACATGTCTGTCAACCAATGACATAAGCAATCAAAAATAAACACAGGTAGTGAAAGGTTGACTTACACAATCATGTTTATTTTTGTTTCTAGATAATAGTGTGTTGTCAGATTGAGATTAGATTACAGGTAATTGTTGCCATTAATTTCTAAGCCACTTACTTAGCCTAGGGGGATTGAACTCTCTTTTCACTGTTAGATTAACTTTTTAAACCCACAGGCCAAAGACAAGTAATTGACTTCATGCCTTTAAGCCTATAACGCTTAGTTTTTATTTGGGCATTAATAATAACGAAAACTGGGAAATGAAAATATTGAATAAGATTATACTCCAGGGGAATACCAATCTTGTGGAATTTGGTCGATTAAAGAGAATATCATGTATAAAAACTTAACCAAATCATAAATACCACCTTAAGAGGTCTTTAGTCTGAATACTTTAAAGTAAAATATTCATATTCAATTCAATGTCCAATTATTATCAATTTAGTAAACTGTACAAAAATGAAGAAGAATGATTGTAAGAGCTGAGATCAAGAGCAACTTATTAATTCAGAACATGAAGTTTGATTATTGAATATTAAACCCAAGAACAATGGCAAGATATATTTTACCTAGAATTGTTTGATTTACCTTTTAAGTTGGGGGGTGGAAAAAGCTTCCATCATTTTCAAGTGCAACCCATTTACAATAACGTTTTTTTGGCATCAGTTATATTTTTTTTTAAATAGTTTAGATTCAGGTGATATTAAACTGTTAAATGTGTTTCTAATTTCAAAATTGCGTACAGGTTGTATTTAAGTATTTTTTATGAACATATATATATGATTAACAGTCTTGGCCTAAATAAAATTCAAATCAAACTTTTGAACTTTTCATTAAAGATGAGGTCATCATGAGAACAGTCGCTCGCGAGTTGGATAACAGATAAGGTTTTTCAAACACTGATAGGATTTTAAGAGGTTAAACATTGAGGAAGAAATTTGCTTTGCATTCTTGCCCTATATAATTTGAATTCAAAATGTTGAATTAAGAAAGAGGTGAAACCGTTGCTGCTAAACATAGATAAGGGCAATAAAGTTAGGACAGGAACTGAGATGTTTTATATGGTAATGTACTACCGGTATGTGCCATGCTGATCTCAAGTGTCGTCTACACAACGTCCGATTATTGGCGAGTACTAGACCATATCATCTAACTGTCAAGGTACACACAGGTAAATAGTTTACCTGGCTTGATAACACTGCTACTTTGCCCTGTCTATTAACTGTTCACAAATTATCCATTGGACACTTGATACCTTCCCAAGCAACGACTATATCTTTGATCCGTCCAGGTCCACTTTAGGCCCTGTCTCAAATCGAATTTCTTCAAGATTTTCTGTTTTTATGAAATATTGGGTCAAACCTATGATTACCATAGTACCTCATAACCTAGCTGCTGTTGTAGCATAAAATTGAAGTTGTTACTTTTCATTGAATAGCGTGACCGAGAAATTGCTGAAATTTTCTGCGACAGGGAGTGTCGATAGGATCTATTGAGTTGTGGTTGAGTGATTCTAATTGTATATCGTTGATCGGAGATAGATGGAACATAATCGCACAGGATATGGGGAAATAATGATCCACTTTATGACAACTTTATCATGAGAATGATGTTAGAACTTAATGCTTTGAAATCTTGATGATTATTTGATTTATGGGATGTGAACATAAAAATTAAATGTCATAAATTTATTCTTTAAAGCTGATTTTTTAGTATTTTCTTTAGGCAAGTAACAATTCTATACATCATTTAACAAACAAAGTACATTTTGTAAAAAAAAATAATTTTGTTTTGAATCGTAAATATTGTATATATCTACTAAATTATGTAAGGCCTTAAAAGATCGAAGGAAAATATGAACTACATGTCCTAGTAAAGGAAAAATATCCTTTGAATCATTTACAATATATCATTACACACATATTTTTTCTAACCATTCAATGAAACACAGGAAAGATTTTGTTTGTTTTGTCTGGGAAAAAGGGAATAAATTAACTCAGTTATGATACAAATGTAAATATTAGTGTTTTACCTATTTCAGAATTAAGACATAAAATAATAAATAAGTATGAGGGGGAGGGGGGTGTTGAAGACACAACGTCCCGGGAGGTAGTCAAACGTTGTTATCCAATCGAATAGAATATTAAAGTATATAAACTTGTGTCCATAATGTAGTTTTGTCACAAAACCAGCTGAGTTGATCATGCTTGTAAAATTGTTCATTTGATTAGTTGGCCTTACAAGCGTGCCCTACAAAGAATTTCCTTTAGTTCATCAGGCAGCCTAAGGACTGAACTAGGTGTTGTGGGTTCGAGCCCTAGCAATAGTACTGTCTTTATAATCACTATTCCTCATCCTACAAAATAGTGCTGTTGACCCCCCCCCCCCTGTTCAAGATTGGAGATCAGTTAGGAAAATCCATGAATTGGCAAAGAATTAAAGAACCTACATGGGTTTATGTTAAGAAAATAGTGTCACTATGTGCATCATGATTCGGTGTTTGAGTTGCCATACAAGTGCACTGACTGAGTTTAAGGAAATTTCCAGTAGGGCCTCAGGCTATTGATGAGAGCCAATTCAGGATCATACAATGTATACAGTTAAAGTACGTGTAGGTTCTATAGTCCCAGCAACAGCACTACTCTTTATCACTAAACCCTATATTCCTTTATTGTATTCCTAACCTACATGCATGTTTACCATAAGGAATAAATTATATTGATATTTGGATAATTCAACAAGAGCTTTTGTTTACTGAATTTATTGGTACTGGTGGTACAGTAATCCAATTTGAGTGTGTATAGGTTGGGGGCCAAGAATTATCACCCTCTATGTTATGTAAGTGTAAATAATACTTCAACAAGTCTGCTCAAAGTGAAAGGATCCCAGTATGTTATTACCTATGTCAGGACTTAGGTAAATAAATTCTATTGTACAGTTGAGTGGTGTCTTTCTCAGATTTGTCACCCCCAGAATCACCCTGATATGTTGTGTAAATATTAACTCAGTGCCTATTTGTATCACACAAAGCCTCAACTCCAATTTCCTGTCTTGGAAATCCTTGCCAGTAGGTGGTTATATTATGGCAGACAACAAACTGTTAGCACCTCTGATAATATGGCCACATGTGTAGGTACATAGTGCTAGTACAAGTCAAGAAATTTAACATCATTAGATGACTTTGTTTGTTCGTTAGGGATTTTATATCATATATGCAAGGTCATATGAAGAGGTGCCCAGGCCAAGGAGTAGCCGTCCAAAAGATAGAGTGTAGGAAAAAGAAATTACTGATCTCTCAACTTTTGCAATGGGGGCAGCAGACCAATTTCATCTCTAATGATTCTTTTCTCAGGGTAAAAGACAAAAAAGAATTAATCCCAATTGTGCAGTGGTCTCATATTAATACATGTACTGACATATCTGATTATGATGTACAGAAAAAAAAGTGGAAAAAACACAAACTTTTGAGATAGTGTTATAGACTTTATATAATTATAATTATACTTCAGGTGAAATACATAGAAAAAAAAACAGTTATGAAATTAAACGACTAAAAATTATCAAATGTGATTTATTATTTGAGATGCACTGTACCTTGCTCTATGCTTATAATAAAGATTGGATGAAACTTTTAGAACACTTGTCCTAAAGCTGGTATGGGTCAGTATAGCAATGGTCTCTGGTCCCGAACTAGATATGGTGTCCAGGCCAGAGGAAACTTTGGCTAGGTAGGTTGGAGATATCTTGATAACAATTATATTGTGTATTTAGGATTAACTGCAGAATTAGTGATCACATCAGTTATTGACTTTGCTCAGGTAGAGTGAAGGTATTAGGGGAATTATCATTAGCTCCTGTAATACATAAAGGGGAATTACCAGTAGCTATACTACCTCCTGTAATACATAAATTGGGAATTACCAGTAGCTATACTACCTCCTGTAATACATAAAGGGGAATTACCAGTAGCTATACTACCTGTAATACATAAAGGGAATTACCAGTAGCTATACTACCTCCTGTAATACATAAATTGGGAATTACCAGTAGCTATACTACCTCCTGTAATACATAAAGGGAATTACCAGTAGCTATACTACCTCCTGTAATACATGAAGGGGAATTACCAGTAGCTATACTACCTCCTGTAATACATGAAGGGGAATTACCAGTAGCTATACTACCTCCAGTAATACATAAAGGGGAATTACCAGTAGCTATACTACCTCTTGTAATACATAAAGGGAATTACCAGTAGCTATACTACCTCCTGTAATACATAAATGGGGAATTACCAGTAGCTATATATACTACCTCCTGTTATATATAAAGAGGAATTACCAGTAGCTATACTACCTCCTGTTATATATAAAGGGAAATTACCAGTAGCTATATACATGTATACTACCTCCTGTAATATATAAAGGGGAATTACCAGTAGCTATACTACCTCCTGTAATATATAAAGGGGAATTACCAGTAGCTATACTACCTCCTGTAATATATAAAGGGAAATTACCAGTAGCTATATACATGTATACTACCTCCTGTAATACATAAAGGGAATTACCAGTAGCTATACTACCCCCTGTAATACATAAAGGGGAATTACCAGTAGCTATACTACCTCCTGTAATACATAAAGGGAAATTACCAGTAGCTATTCTACCTCCTGTAATACATAAAGGGGAATTACCAGTAGCTATACTACCCCCTGTAATACATAAATGGGGAATTACCAGTAGCTATACTACCTCCTGTAAAATATAAATGGGGAATTACCAGTAGCTATACTACCTCCTGTAATATATAAAGGGGAAATATTAGTAGCTGTATATACTACCCCCGGCCCTGTAATACATAAAGGGGAATTATCAGTAGCTATAGGACTCACACAACTAAATAATTTACTATATGTTATTACTAAGCTTTCGAGCTAATAACTTTAATATTTGAAGTACAACACTTGTGAAAACTGCCTAAATTCACAGATACATACATGACAAAGGCTTCAAGTGGCATTTAATGAGGAGTTTACTGGCATATTAGCTTGCTACAGGCGTCTGCTTCGGACAACCGGAAATTTACATGTCAAACCAGTGAAATGGGACGGGAACACCCTCTGACTTTTGACCCCATATCAATCCGCCATCACATATCAAAATCTACCAAGAGTATATATTTTTGTAAAGTTAAATATCTACAGATTTCATTCAATGCAGAATAGATCAACAACTACCTATTTAATTTACCCAGAATCACTGTACTTAGCCGGAATGAATTTTCAGTAGGGACTACAAACGTATGAAACACTTCGTGATAGGCTGATTTAGTTGTGTGAGTCCTATATATACTACCTCCTGTAATTCTGGCAATTCTAAACTTCTTTGGTTATAATGTAACAAACAGAAAATAGAAAATTTAATGGTTTAATCTTTTTTTATTTTCACTTGCCAATCATGCATCCATACATATTACTTTGTAATCATAGAAAAAAAATCATTCAACAGGAAGCCATTCTTTATTTTTGCAAAAAGATACCAATTGGACAGGGAGGATATGACACTTCCCTTCCATACCTCTTTAATTTGTACTTCTTTACAAAATGTGTTTCGAGATCTTGCGCCATCAGAGTACTTTTGTATCAGTATCACAAAGGAGATTTGGGAATTGTATAATTTCACCCATAGATTGTTGCAAAAAATCTTAATTAAGGCTAGAAGATCAAATAACAGCTTATTTGAAATGCAGTGATAACACTGATAGCTCGTAATTGTCTGATAAAATCTTGTACATTGCTACAAATGGGGCATTGATAGCAACCATAGGTGGGAATTACCTGTAACATTAACTCTTACCTGTAATTAACCCCAGGTGTGGGCCAACGTTAGGTAAGGTGGTCTCGAGACATAATTTTGTCTCGTCTCCTTCAGGTATTTCATTTTATTTTAAGTGCATTTGACTAAGTTTTGTCCGTTACAACAAGAATTGATGTGTGCAGTCTGCCTTCACAAAATCAGTTATTGATGTCGGAAACACATCCATCATTGGCTTTAAGCTTTCATTCAGGTTCATTGCTTTGCTGGGTCAATGTCAGCTAGTGACAGGAAAAATGGAAAAATGTAGATTCTCACACGTCAAGTATTAAGGTCAAAGTAGATCTAAACCAAATTCAAGGATATTAAATGGCATATATTTGGGTTGGTATAAGTCCAGGAAAGGCTTCTTTTATTGTAACTTGCCATGATATATTCATGTATGTTTGAAAATTACCACCGATTAGAAAATTTGATCAATAGAATTTGTTTTCATGTTGTATAGCAAAGGGGAAGAAGGAATGAGAAATTGGGGTTACCCAGGTATTATCAAAAATTTATTAAATACCATATGTTCAATGCTGAATAACTCTCAAAATATTTATTATAAGATGTTATGAAAATAAAAAAAAAGTTCTCAGACAACAATTGTTCAAATTAAAACAGCTGATAGTACATAATCATATTGTTAAATACACAGGATAATTGTGTTGACTTTACATATTTAGATTAATATTATTTCCACTATTCATATATATATAATTATCATACCTAAAGACTTATCCAAGTCCATAACAGCCTTACTCTTGTGAATGTATTTAAGGACACAGACAGTTGGTAAATTAAATATTGGTGTGTTATTCTTTTTTGCCTTGAAAGCCTGTTCACAAACTTTGGATTAAATTAGTTTTCATCGGATTGGAAATCATGCAAAAACATTGGTCAGTATTCAATAGAGCTGTTTGTACAGGATAATTTATTTAGGTTTGAATACAATTGAGGAGAAACCGCTTCACTAACTCTCAGTACACTAGCAAACAGTCTGTCTAACAGTGGGGTGTTGTGTGATTGAAATCTGGAAACATTATATGGCTGAGATCAAAAGTTCGAAGTTTTGTCAGTTTTAAATGAAAACAAATACAGTCTTGCAGAAAGTCTTTTATTTATTGATATTTTTGGTAAATACTCATTAAATAGTGTTATTATAAATTCTGATAAAAAAGTTGTAAGTGAACATTTTATGTCTTTTCGTATTCTATGGTTACATTGTGGTATTCAGGCCAAGTAGAGTAGACCTTAGAGTTGCAGGTTATAGTTTAAAACGTTAAGTTCACTACAACAAAGCCAAACCAGTTCTTTCACATATCTCACATTTTTCTTCGCTGATTGTTTTTTATACTGTTACATTTCAAGTATTAGCTTTTTATCAGATTCTGAGTCTTCCAAGATAAGTCACAAAGGGATGTATCATAACATATGAGGATGAAGGACTTAAAAGCTCTTGAGAATTTGAACTTGCATCAGAAGAATAGATTTGTGTCCGTAATGTACCAAGTTAAAAAAAAACATGCAAATATGGAGGGAAAATAAAAATGGGCATGCATAAATCTTTGTGTTGGGCAACTTTTATTTAAGTTTTGAACTAGACGCTACAAATATGGGCAATAAACTATGTTGCACCTCTAATAAGCCCATCAGACAAAGTATATATGATCATATGTATGAACAAAGAATCTGTACTAGTTGTAATTCAGACATAGAAGATGAATATCATTTTATTATAATATGAAATAGGTATCACGGCAAATACATCAAATGTTTTTATTGGTTTAAACCATCTATGGATAAATTTGTGCAACTGTTATGTGTTGACAACAATGAACATGAACATAATTTGTAATTTATATAGGTATATCAAGCAAATAAAAGAAGAAATAGTCAATGAATATTTATGATTGACTAACAATTAGGTACGATCATGTATTAGTATGTACAAGCCGTTTCTGAGCCTGAAAATTGTATTATTATTCGCAAACACTATTATTAATAGCATATTAATTTATCAATAAATGTTTGCTGTTATGTTGATGATGTTGAATAGTTGGGGCATCACTTTTATAAAACCAGTGTGTGTTGTGGGCATTTGTATCACTAGTACATGTATAGGAGTGTATGTTTGTAATTATTATGCCATACTTGTTAATTGTTGAATGTAACCAATAAGCTGTAAATTAAAGCTTATAGGAATGAATAAAACTTGAAAACCTGTATTGCATTAAACATTTGGGAAAAAATCAGAAAAAAAGAGAAACTGTATTGTTGCTTGTATATAATAATATTAAATGTTGACTTCTGCTTGAGCTAGTCATGATCAATGTCTAAGTCATGATCTAGCTAGAATCAATACAGTACCGTGTGTATAGAAGGTGATTTTAAGTGTCGGCCAAGTGTTTATTGTAGTCTGGGGAAAGAATTTGGGCTCATATATAGTCTACCTTCAAACGTTCTTAAATAGTTAAGAGGGCTGATCAATGGTTTTATATAGGGTTCTGTCACATTGACATTCGGTATTGACATTCAGTGTGTACAATGTATGTAAAAACCAGCAGGAATTGTTGACTTGTAACCTCTACAACTTGTAAGCTGTTGTTGGACCCATAATGCAGCTATTGTACTTGTGTGTTTCTTAGCTGTTTATGGAATAATGAGACTTACTTGGTACATATTCACACACTGTGGGCAGAATAATTCTTTCCGTGCATGCAGTAAATCTTTTCGTCAGGAAACTTGAGAAAATAGTTTGATTAGCACTGACTGTAATAAAACAGTATGACAAGAAATCATGGTAGTGTTCTCTTACTACAATTTTGTGTAGTGCCAACATGATAGGAAATCATGTAACTAGGTACAACCAGATCATTCTGAATTACACAATATACATGTATGATACATAAAACATACCTTTTTACTTATAATAAATGACATGGCTAGGGTAGCTACATTTATGTACATGTATCACTAGAGCAAAATCAGTATGTCTTCAATAGAAAAAAAATATCCCTACCAGGTATATTGCTTAAACTTTAGAAATGGTAGTGTACTTAAAGTTTCCTGTACCAGCTGTCGTCTGGAATGTTGTGTACTGCATTACGTTACATAATATCAATCCGTTTATACAGTATGTACAATAATAAAATGTTGTATATTGTCAAAGTTAAGAAGAGTGTTCAAGACTAGTTCTGACCTTTACAAATATGTAAGACTTGGCCATAATTAGAAATGGTTTTAAAGTGTAATTCAGATGCATGCTTATTACAGTATATAACACCAAGCATAAGACATTTAGCTCTATGAAGAATGTTGAAAAGTTAAGGTCATTATGACTTAACTAGCTGAAAGTGCATTCCATACCATAAATTGTACAAATTTTAACACTTCTGACTGAATTACATCATGTTAAGAATTAATTTATTCAATTTGCAAGAAAGCTTATTAAGATTTTTTTTTATTTTAAACAACTTAAATTATAAAGCTAGGTATTCACAAAAACATGCAACTTAAGGTATTTTGTATGTGTGCCGAGGCTTCAGTTTCTAGTTTCAGTGTTAAATTATATTGCTGTTGCAACAATATATCATTCTGATTTGTGTAACATTCTGAATATATTTTAACAAAACAAAGGGAATAAATACTGTGAATATTATAAGGAGAGAAAATGTAAAATCAAGAAGATATTGCTCATTTTGTGATAAGTTCTTTTTCTGCTTTCCAGCTAACATTGAGCAGGTCAGCAGAGTGTCACAACACAGTAATGAGTCAGATCCCAAAACTCAGAGTGCCAGCTCTCTCCCACAGAAGTCGGGGGCTACAGTCCGACGACAGAACTCGGCCCGCAGACATACGCTGTCTAGTGGAGTGGATTACAGTATGGTATGTAGTGGTTACAGTAGTTTGGCATTGTACTTTAAACTGTTACAGTTAGAGTTTATATGTCAGTAGTTGTTTACAGTATGGTATGTAGTGGTTACAGTAGTTTGACATTGTACTTTAAACTGTTACAGTTAGAGTTTATGTGTCAGTAGTTGTTTACAGTATGGTATGTAGTGGTTTCAGTAGTTTGGCATTATACTTTAAACTGTTACAGTTAGAGTTTATATGGCAGTAATTGTTTACAGTATGGTATGTAGTGGTTACAGTAGTTTGGCATTGTATTTTAAACTGTTACAGTTAGAGTTTATATGGCAGTAGTTGTTTACAGTATGGTATGTAGTGGTTACAGTAGTTTGGCATTGTACTTTAAACTGTTACAGTTAGAGTTTATATGGCAGTAATTGTTTACAGTATGGTATGTAGTGGTTACAGTAGTTTGGCATTGTACTTTAAACTGTTACAGTTAGAGTTTATACGGCAGTAGTTGTTGCATGCCAGTACAACCAGTCAAAGATTAGTGGACACCATTCTTTATACAGATACTCTGTTGAGAATCTTTCCTTCCTTCATCTTCCCTTCCTTCAACTGGCCTGGGACCTCTTCAGATTTTACTGAAGAGGCTGTGAAGCACGTTGATGGTTGTTGCTATGTCTGCCTTGATAGTTTCTGCTGGTATTACAGTTTTTCCATTCCTCAAATTCATGATCGCCCTCTTGAACTCCTCTTGTAAGAGCGCAGCTTTGGCGCAAGAGCGAAGCTCTTGAATGGTAATACATGCATGTGTAAAAAGAGTTGTTTCCCCTTGTTGCTACCCTTTGCCTTTGATTTTTTTTGTCCGGAAGTAGCCCTCCAGTGGGTTAACTAGAAAACATGTCACACAATTACGTTACGTCACATTCAGCCTTCATCGTTTTTTTCCGGAAGATTGAAAATAACCGATGAAAGCTGAGTGTGACATAACGTAATTGTCTGACATGTGCAGTGGAACAGGGATCTTTAAGAGGAAATTACTGCATATAAGGAAAGTCACAGTGCAGTGGGACAGGGATCTTTAAGGGTATGGAAAGCCAAAGTGCAGTAGGACAGGGATCTTTAAGGGTATGGAAAGCCACAGTGCAGTAGGACAGGGATCTTTAAGGGTATGGAAAGCCACAGTGCAGTATATTTGAATTTGGTTGGTTTGGTTTGATTGCTTTTACACCCTACAGCTCATGAAGGACAGCCTCCCAGTGTGTGCTATGTGAGTTTGTTGATCAGTGCATGTGTATTTGGGAAGCTGTGGTATGTTGGTGTATGTTCCCTTACAATAGGTCAGATCTTTTGCTGATTTGTAGTTTTAACACTATAAAGTAATCTGAAGTATTCTGCCAAAGGCCCCCAGCAGAACACCTCACCCGGTCACATAATACTGTCCAAGGGTGAACCAGTTGTTCCACTTCTATAATGCTAAGTGTGAAACGGGGAGTTGTAACTACCATTTTGAGACTCTGGTATGTCTTGGCCAGGGGACAGAGCCAAAAGCCTTCCACACAGGGGCGAACGATTAACAAAAGGAAGTGAGCTAGTATCAAGGGAAACATTAGGAAGGAGGAAGTCGTTTTGAAAGAAGCATGAGAAAAGACAAGATCCCATATTGTAGTTGCCTCTTACAATCATGCAATGGGAGCAGCAGGTACAATTCTTACACTCTATTAGTAGGGCAGTCCTTTAGGAACTTCAGGGGTCAGTATGTAGGGAGTACTACAGTTTAGGGGGAAAGAGATCCTTGAAATTTAACACTTGTGTTTGTTTTCATATTTAAACATTTCCTCCAAAAATTGAAGAAAGAATAATTTTTTTCATGATTTCTTGTAGGTATAAAGAGTTCACACATACCATGACACTAGAGGTCTTCCCAAGTTCTTTGGTTACATTTCCATATATTTGTATATGATGATGCTTTCTACCTTCAGATCAAGAGATTGAGACAGTTGGAGAAAGAGAAAGAAGTGTTGATGCAGGGACTGGAAATAGTAGAACAAGCACGAGAATGGTATCAAAAGCAAGTTCAGACCATCGACGAAAAACAGAAATATGTCGGCAAGGCAACCTATAATGTAAGAAACTCACCCCATTTCAATGATTCTTTTGTTGTTCTTTTAGTTTAAAGTAAAGATTACTTGCTTCAAATATATAATATATTCTTCATTGAAGAATCCAGAGTGTATCTATTACTGGTATTGTGACTCTTAAGATGTACTAATATACATAATTTCTCTGGTCTTTCAAGGACACTTAACACCATACAATCAATTTCTAATGAATTAATGGCTTTTGATGAGTGGTCCGTGTTTAAATGTTAGTGAATGTTAAAGGACTTTCAAACTTTGATAAATGTAAATTATGGACAGACTTGAAGATTTAGGGAATCTTTTTATTCTAAAATCTTGGACAATAGAAAAAATGTTTGGATAATGAAGATTTAACAGATAATATTTTTTATCAAATGCAGGACAACAACTTGGAGGCTAATCAAGAGAGAATGAATTTTCAGCAGGCTCGTGTTTCAGAAGTCAACCAACAGCTGAAAACACTGATAGAGAGTTCTGAGAAGGTAACCTGTTTAGTCTGTATACTACAATCATATATATCTTATGTGTTATACAATACATGTATCGATGACAACAGCAGTCAAAGTGGTAATTTTTCAAACTTTTATTACTTTGTCGACCAGTTTCGCCTTATGTTGGCTTCATCAGGACCTTATCTTATGTGTTGATATAAATTGCTGAGTTTGTGTGTAGTTTTAACCCTTTGTCTTTGGACTTTGTGAGTAAACCCTTGACATGGCTTAATTAGGCATTTAGCATAATACTTTTTTCTTGTATATCAAACCTGACAGCTCGCTTTCAGTTTTGTAGTGTATATATATTAAGATGAGATATTGCTGTTTAAAAACAACAGTTTTAACAATTCTTATATTTTATCACTCTTTATTTCTTTACACTTGACTATATATCCCAGATACCCTGGTAAGAGATAAAACAGACATTTGAGATCTACAACACATGTATATAATACCTGTACTTCAACAGGCAGCATATCTCAAATGACTCTTATGTTAAAATTAGAAAATTAAATGTACAATTCTTATGATTTTCCATTCTTCATTAAATTTTACTTCACCTTTTCCTAGAATAAATGCATACTTGATTTAAAAGAGGTTTCAGAGCTACATTATGTATTTGCAGTATATTGTAAGCCATCAGTCAGAAAGTCTCCAGTTACAGCTCTATATTAAATTCACAGAAGTGTGCTATTCCCTTACTATATCAGCAATAAATTAGAGGAGGGAATAGGTTTGAAATGAAGTGTGGTAACTATCACAAAGATAGCTATACAATATAATCCTATGATAAATTATTATGTCCCCCAAACGAAGTGGGGGGACATATTGTTTTTGCTCGGTTTCTTATTATTATTATTATTATTATTATTATTCTTATTATTATTCTTGTTTCTTCCACTTTCTTCCGCCGCGGAGGTTTCCGACCGTTTTCTCAAAAACTACTGGACGGATCTTCACGAAACTTCACACACATACTCATTAGGGGCGGGGTGTGTGAAAACGGGTTGTTTTTTTGCGACCGGAAGTCCAAGATGGCCGCCAGAGCTAATTTCCTTTTTTCAAAATTCAGTCTCCGATTTCAGTAAAAATTGGTACATGGGTGTTTTAAGGGATGCTGAATAACATGGTAACATTTTCGTAAAGTTTGGTTGCCACCGAAACGAAAATGGAGGCCTCTGATTGGTCGAAATTTATATATTGTCCGATTTCAATGAAATTTAATATATATGTGTAGTATTACACCAACAACATTGTCGTCACATCCGTTTCATGATTCGTCAACATGGCCGCTATTTCCTGGCTTCTGATTGGTCGAAATTTATATATTGTCCGATTTCAATGAAATTTAATATATATGTGTAGTATTACACCAACAACATTGTCGTAACCTCCGTTTCGTGATTCGTCAACATGGCCGCTATTTCCTGGCTTCTGATTGGTCGAAATTTATATATTGTCCGATTTCAATGAAATTTTATATATAACTGTAGTAGGACACCACGGACATTGTCGTAACCTCCGTTTCGTGATTCGTCAAAATGACCGCTATTTCCTGGCTTCTGATTGGTCGAAATTTATATATTGTCCGATTTCAATGAAATTTTATATATAACTGTAGTAGGACACCAAAGACATTGTCGTAACCTCCGCTTCCTAATTCGTCAACATGACCGCTGATATATGGGGTGTCAGCTATATTTCCATTGTGAGTTCATTGGGCTCATCAGTTCCGACCCATACTCATTAGGGGTGGGGTACGTGTGTGAAAACGGGTTGTTTTTTTGCGACCGGAAGTCCAAGATGGCCGCCAGAGCTAATTTCCGGTTTTCAAAATTCAGTCTCCGATTTCAGTAAAAATTGGTACATGGGTGTTTTAAGGGATGCTGAATAACATGGTAACATTTTCGTAAAGTTTGGTTGCCACCGAAACGAAAATGGAGGCCCCTGATTGGTCGAAATTTATATATTGTCCGATTTCAATGAAATTTAATATATATGTGTAGTATTACACCAACAACATTGTCGTAACCTCCGTTTCATGATTCGTCAACATGGCCGCTATTTCCTGGCTTCTGATTGGTCGAAATTTATATATTGTCCGATTTCAATGAAATTTTATATATAACTGTAGTAGGACACCAATGACATTGTCGTAACCTCCGTTTCGTGATTCGTCAACATGACAGCTATTTCCTGGCTTCTGATTGGTCGAAATTTATATATTGTACGATTTCAATGAAATTTTATATATAACTGTAGTAGGACACCAAAGACATTGTCGTAACCTCCGTTTCCTAATTCGTCAACATGACCGCTGATATATGGGGTGTCAGCTATATTTCCATTGTGAGTTCATTGGGCTCATCAGTTCCGACCAAAGGGGTAGTTTGGGGGACATCTGTAATGGTACCCCATTACAATTAGCACTTGTTCACATTTATTATGATTTCGAACACAAAATGAAAACGTAATAGGTAAAAATGTTGTTTGACTCCATGCTTGGTAAACCCCATGTCTCTGTAAAGAAATGCTGGGTTTACATTGCCACTAATAGATGTTAATTGTATTGTAATTACCTCTTTCATCTCCAAGCTTGACAAATTTTTGTTGCCACTGTGAGCTCTCAGCTGATGAATAAATGAGGATGTCACACCTGAGCAGGATTGTATCTTAGTTCACATAAAGCAATCAGAGGCTGATACCAATCAGAAATTCACAGTTCAAAACCTGAAATAAAATACCAGAATCAATAATGTTTGAAACGACTGTTACGGTTGAGAGAACAAACATGTCAGTACTGCAATAATTCTAGTAACAAATCAATACAAGTATCTTATGGCAGTGTGGTGTTAAGGTAACCTGGCCTCAAGGTGTTAATAACGATCTCACTGATCTATCTATATTGTTTGGTACTTTAACATTCTCAATCGTATCTATGTTTATTATTTGGTACTATAATGATCTCAATGATCTATCTATATTATTTGGTATATCAGGACTCAGTCACATCTCTTTAACATCAGATTTTGCGTCTCTAGATAGTTTTACCTGACAGCTAAAGGTGTTTGTACAGACTCTTGATCTTTATATATTTTTGGTATAATGAAACTCAGTAAAATCTCTTTTACAGTACCATAGGTGTTAACCTCTAAAACCTCCAATGAGGGAGATCTCCCTCATTCCACATTTCCATTGAGGAAGAAAGTGCGTGAAATACATCTAAAACTGCATTACTCAATTTGTTTTCCCCTTTTTATGTATCAAAACAACTTCAAAAAGTATTCATTTGATCCAGACACACCTGTTATGGTCATTACACTCACCCTACATTAACAAGAATATCATTTGACCACAGGATGTAGATTTTGAGTTTGTTTGAGATTGGGCTTAAATGAGGGAGATTGGTAAATTATGGTCTAATTGAGGGAGTATCCCTTGTAATGAGGTTGACCATGTACTTGGTGTTTTATCCTGTACAGCTCTTAAGATGTTAGCAGGATAAAGCCCATTTCAATCAATACCCTCAACATACATGATCCCATGCATTAGATGGGTCAAGTCAGTCTGAAACATTTGGATTGATCTCCTATCTTCTTATGATTATAATGTAGTTGGTACTTATGGATTATAAAATGTAGTACGACACAGTCTATAAGAATAACAAGAATAGTGACAGATATATTGGTGTGGGCTATCAAGGGAGATAACAACACTTTTTGGAAAGGCCGATAGGCAGTGAAGAGGCCAGACAAGGCATTAGTATAATTTGTGTGTAAATGTTTAAATTATAATTACTGTATATCTGTCCTTATCACCAGGGATTCCCACTACACATGAACCTTGCTGTCCGCTCAACTAACAGCACCATGAACCCAGAAGACACCATCAAGATGTTGAAGGGCCAGAACAGGCAGCTCACTAAGGTAATTAATTGTCTCATCTCACTGAAAAAACATATATATTAGTGTATCTCAGGTGTAATCTTCACAGTGATGTCTAACTTCAGTCTAAGAAACAATATCCTCTTAATCAGGTGACAACTACCGTATTCGCCATAGTTAGCGCCCCTCCACCATTCAATGAAGGTTTAAAAGTTATATAAATGCCCCTTTAGTCTTGACACAACTTAATGTTTTTGTGCTGTGTGCATGTTTACAAGAAAAAAAACCCCACAAATATTGTTTTTTTTTGTGTACAATTGTCCAAAATTGATGACAATATTGTCGCCTATCATGAGTACTTCCCGTGCTGCTTTTGATATCCTTTTAAGCGCGCCCTTTGGAACCAATTTTTTTGGGCACCCTGGGTGCTAATTACAGCGAATACGGTAACAGACAACAATATGTCTCTTGGTATAACACACCCCATAGCATCTTGTCTTACTGTTTGTGCTTATTGGGCAAAAACAGTTTAGAGTTTTGAGGTAATGAAAAGTATGCAAGGTTGTCATATTTTAAACAAATCATTGATCTTACTTTTGAACTGTATTTTACTGATATAATCATATCTGATTGTTTTCCTTGTAAACAGGAGGTGGGACAGAAGGGAGATATGATCTCAAAGCTGGAGCAGGAGAAGGCAACTCTAGTCCGCGACTTGTTTGAGGCTAGGTCGCAAAACAAACCAACTAATTATGATGACACAACATTCATGTGAAAACGAACCAACCATCTTGGACAACACAACTTCCATAGAAATTCACCCTACCAAGTGCTATAAATATTGTCTACAAAGGAAATGGAAATTATCAAAGTGCAGAAGAAGACAATCTTAGATTTAAGGGTTTACATTAATTTTGTATTTCCCTAAGTGTAATTATACATGTTGTTCTTTTTTTGACCTATGGAAAATGCTGATCAGTCTAATTTATTATCAATATCTTAGTATGTTTTTTATTGGCCCATGGAAAATGTAAATGATAATTAAACCACAAATTAAAGTTTCTTGACAAACATCTCTCTTTCTAGCCTGACAACTTTTGAGTATAGTATTAGGTACTCGTCACAAGAGAATGTTTATATAAAAAGTGTTGAAGGAGAATTGTATCATATCTGTCAGTATTGGTCTCTGTGTAATTAGTCACCAACAATTTTTGCATACATTTATTTGTTTGAATTTCTGTCGATGTAATGCAAAATGAAAGATATTATTGTTTAAGTTAACTTGATATGGGAAAATTTTAAAGAAAAATTGGAATTAAAATGTGGGTAAACCAGGAAAAGTTTGAATATTGCCATATTTTGAAAAAAAATGTCAAGGCAAAAAATTCTATCACAAAATATATTTACTGTTTAAATATAGATTAACGTTATAAAAGAATTAGATTAAGATGCCCAATACAGTGTTTGTAGAGAATATTTGTTAAGGTAGAATTTCGTTCTTAGCTAGGGGCTAGCTGCTAATGGTCAGCTTTACAGCTTGCTGCTTGGGTTTCCCGGAAATCAATTATAGATGGGTCCTTGAAGAATTTTGATAGTATTTCACTGTTGGTGCAAAATGAACGTTGTTTTCTAGCATAAAAATGTTTTCCTTTGTATACCACAGTTGAAATATTTTTCTAAAGGTAACAATTTAGAGTAAAAAGAAAACAAAATGCTCCTGACCCTTCTCTTGGATATTTTCGTCAATAAGGTATGCTGCTTGCTATTTTATTTCGTTCATGCAATTAATTTAAGTGTTGAACTGCTTTCAGTCGAAGTCCATTATCAGAACCAACATACACCTGAAGCAATGAATTCTGTTATATATCCAAGAGGATTAAAATCAGTCATTTGAATTTAGCATGGGATTCCCATAAATATATATACAGTCAAACCTGCTCTAACGACCGCCTGTCTATAACGACTGCCTGTCTATAACGACTGCCTGTCTATAACGACCGATTTTCAGATTCCCCGTGAGATTTCACTATATAACGACCATCTGTATAACGACCACCAGTCTAATGTGGCTAATGACCGGTAATTTTGGAACGATGGTCGCTAGTTCGCTTCCTATAACGACCGATTTCCGGTGAACACATTTGGCTGTCAGCCGTTCCGGTAACCCGTCGCACATGTACAGCTCCGTACAAAATGTCCGGTATTTGCGTACATGATTCACTAGTAAAAAATACTATAAATGTTGAAAATATGAGTTGTAAAACACATTGACTGAAGATATTATGATTTTATGACAAGTGAAAACTTTCTGGTGAGCCCATCACTGCTGCATCAGTTTTCGACAATATCCTGCATTTTGATTGGCTACTGACAGCGACAATCTAGGTTATTTCCTAACCTGAATAACGCGTAGTGCTTTCCAGTATGAGTGTAGTCATATGATACGATTGAACAGCGTTGCATCATTCGTGTTCACGTTTATGCAGGCCTGTTCGCGACCCGTGTGTTAGACCGTAATCGTCAGAATTACCGTCAACCCAGTACACTGCCGACTCTATCGATGTCTAGACTCACAGAGAAAACGTGGAAGATTAAGTCTTATGTAAGATTTAATTGAATAATTTATGAATGATATTGCTGTGAAAACATCGTTTATTTCAATTATCAGTATTAGACCCGTGCCTTCGCTGGTGTCAACAGATCTTCATCGTAACTCGCGCGAGGTGTCAATCAATGTCAAGCCTAATTAACGAGGCATTGTGTTATGTTTTCAAAGTTTCCTACTCAAAGGTGTTTGCTTTATTAACCTTAAATGCTGACTCACCTGGTTAGTGCTATCATTCTGACTTGACGTTTTTTTTAGAAAAAGAAGAACAAACTCAACCAAGACTTACAAATGTAATAAAATGAACATGAATATTATTGAATAGGGCATTCATCATACCATTTTAACATGTTTAAAAAATACAGATTTAAACCTAAAATTAATATTATAAGAATATATTTTAAAACAAAAAGTTTGACTTCTGAAAATGTTATACTGAATGCCCTACTTAATGACAAGTCATTTATGACATTTTCAATTAAAGTGGTTGGTCCAAAAATCTCGACCTGTCTATAAAGGCAACCTGTCTATAGTGACCGTTTTTCTGTCTCCCCTTGAGCGGTCTTTACAGACAGGTTTGACTGTATATACCCGGTAATATTATTCCAGGAAGGGTCAGACATTTCTAATTTGACTATATAAGGTTGTACAAGTGGCATCAATAATGGAAGCAAGATAATCATAGCTGATATGAATACCATCTCAAATTTGAGGGAATATATTAATAAGTAGCATTGCAAAGCATTTTAACAAAACACATTTAAACACAGTTAAAACTTATTTCACCTAGCTAAGTGAACGTAGAATCACCCTGTTATCCACATAGAATTCTACTGTGCTGGGTACAGCTTACAGCCAATGGAAGTGGTGTGAATTTATAGCCCATTAAAAGAAAATGACATTTCCTTCATCATACTGATCAGATTTCATTTTTTTGCCTTATTTAACTGATGGTTATAAGAAAAGCATTATAATAATATTTTAAGGAATACCAGAAACTCAGCATGTCTTCTTATGAGTTAACCTCAGTCATTTTAGTTTTGACTGTTTATTGAAGAAGTTTTATTTACATTGTACAAGAGATTTAAGGTACACCATATGTATTTGTACAGCGACAATGCAACTGAAAAAAGCAATATATTGTTTTTTGATTGATTGATTTTACAAAAGTGAAGATTGTGAATATGATTACAAAAGAATGCCTGTGTTTGTATGTTTGACATATCTTAAGGAGAGATTGTAAAGTGTCTTATTTTAGCAGATATATTAACTTGTTTGTACATAACATTATTTTTATATTAGAAAATATGAATGTTCAAAGTCAACTTTGTGTTTTTATATTTTATATACATATCAAATGATCCATTATTCTGTAAATAATATATTCCTGTGTAACAAGATTTACAATAGAACCCTGCAGCAATATTTGTACAGTTGTGTATGTTTTTGTGGACAGATGTTGTAAAGTACTGACTTGTGCCTGTAGCTATGTGTTCAGAATTATTAACAATTGATAAATCATAACAGAGCAATAAAATTGTTGTCACATATTTCATGGGTTATGCTAGAGTTATCTCCCCTTCTGATAAAACTTCATTATTCTAGGTAAGTTTTACAAATTGTTTTTAATTTGACGACTTGTGATGAAATGCAATTTCATCTTCCAGCATAAACTGTATTGCCAGTGCACTTAGAAATGATGTATACATAATAACATGATTACGTAAACATCATGTTACAACATTGATATTTCAGCATACAGTTATCTTATCATTTTATACTTCTTCATTTAAGCATATACTAGTATTTTAAGAATTTGAGACTGCAATGTATTTGTGATAATTAAACAAATTAGATTTGCAAAATGATTAAACCTATAATTTGGGTTTATATGCAAGAAGGATTATTTTTCAGTTGTCAGTAGTAGAAAGTTATTGTGGTGGAGTTTTAACTCGTTCACCCTAGAGGACAATTTGAACTTGCGCAATACAGAGGCTGGAATAAGTTCATTATGAAACTTCAGGGGTGAATAAAATTACTTTTGATGCAATATACAAATTGTACATCAATTCAAAGTCTCTGACACTGCCACATGTGATAAGTTAGCATGAGATAGGCAATAGTTATGGAGACTAATTCATGTACATTTCATCAATTTTGATTGCTCTCTATACAATTACTCTTCAGTTGTAATATATTACTGTGTCGTGTGATTGATTGTAATTTTGTAATCTGTATTAATAGCATTTAATATCAATTATAAAGAGATGTAATGAATGTATAAGCTCAAAATTCTGCTTGATTCACTTTAAACTTGATTTTGATAGAAAGAAACGCTTCACCATTAGTTTAAAAGATGGACTTAATGTAGTAATAAACATAATATATCAATAAATAACTATATTAGGAGACATTGATGTTATTGATGGAGCAGAAATCACATTTTTAATATTATTTTACCACCCATTTACCATCATTGTTAAACATATTTTACAGGTTATTTTTTTACCTTTTTGATAGGTGATTTGTTCAATATGTTTTACCATTAATTGACATTTGTGTTCACGGTACCATATCAACACACTAAAACTAGCATGAGGAGTCGGAACAAAACATCGGTTTTAGTTTTCATCAAATATAAACGTTTTATATCGGTATATTCTATCATTTTATTTCACAGTTTGGTTTTAATAATTTCGAGAATATTTCCTATCTTTCAGTAAATGTCTTGATTTTACATGCTTTATGGTATTAATGCTTATGAAAAGTATGCAGATACTACAATCATGATCTCATGTTTTTTTTTACATATACAATATTATGTATTTTACATTATACATCTTTAAGAGAAAGTATTAAGATATAGTACAACAAAGATATTACACAAATATATGTTTATACCAAATATAAAGTCATGTTTCTCACACCAGTAATTATTCTCTATAATAAGTTACAGATTTAAATAGGCAAGGGGACATTTACTGCAAAAGGGGACATATTTGCTTTGAGTCAGTCAGCTTGGAAATATCCACATGTAAATTTAAAGAGATATATTGATCATTTAGATAACTATTGATAATTCAAATATGTTTTGAATTTGTTCAAAGTGTTGTAATAGGAAAAATATTTCTACACTTGAAAACTTCCATGTTTACGGTATAAGTTTTTTAAAAAATTAAATACAAGAAAATGAAGGTATCATTAACTAATTATTTCTTTATTCATTAATTAAACAAACATGTTTTTTTGTGGTGTACAATTTTATAGCAATATGATCTTGTATATTGTCACACTTTTTGATCCCTTTCTGTTATCGATTATCCTTAGAAAGCATTCCTAATAGATAATGATTATATTGTATTGTCTCTGGCAGTGCCACTTCTCTCTTACTGATATCCAGCAGTGAAAAGTACCCTTAGAAAACATTCCCAATAGATAACTGATATCAGGAACTTCCTTATTAATTATTGTCCATGGCTATGGTGGAGTAAATGAACGTATTGTAATAGATAATGTACAAGAGATATATATTCTTATTACCTATATCGTGTAAAAGTGTTCACATCTGTTTACCATGAATAAACTTTATATAGAGATATACAACCGTTTTATATGCACTTACCAATACAATTGTTTATACCTGTATTTAAGTGTTCTGTCTTGTCTACAAAATATTAGCAAAAAGAACATTTTACAATGTTCACAGAGTTATCTCCCTTGTTACAGTCAATTTTCTAGATGTACCAGTAAATCATAGGCCTGGTATATTTAAAAATGCATAGAAATACTTATTCTCAAAAAAAGTTCTACAAACAACAACAGACATCTATTTTTTTGCTACATTTTTCAGATGCATATTTGCTATCAAAATTGATAATGCATTGTTAGAACATATCTCACGTGAGATCAAAACGAGATCGAAACCTCACAAGAGCAGATCCTTAAAACAGTCGTATTTCAAAAACTGTTTGTTGTTCAGAGCTTCTGTAATGATATTATTGTAGGCATATGCCAAATCTAGCTTTTTAGCAACTTCTTCTCAAGTTCCACCAGTGGGATTGCACTGAAACTTCACAGAAATGATCCTGAGATGGTCTCGACCAAGTGTTCTTATTTATCGGGCCAGTCAGAAATCCAAGATGGCCGTCATGACCGCCATTTTGAAAACACATTTTAAACTTCTTCTCAAGTTTAACCAGTGGGATTGCACTGAAACTGAGATGGTCTCGACCAAGTGTTCTAATTATTGGGGATGGTCAGAAATCTAAGATGGCCGCCATGACCGCCATTTTGAAAACACATTTTAAACTTTAGTTCTCAAGTTCCACTGCCATCTTGAAAAACACAGTTTAACTTATCCGAAGTTCCATCAGTGCATTTTAGCTGAAATTTGGCTGAAATGATGCTGGAGCTGACAAAGAGTTGTTAATTTTTACTCTCATTTTTAGCTCACCTGGTCCGAAGGACTGAGGTGAGCTTATGCCATACCGTGGCGTCCGTCGTCCGTCAACAATTTCTTTAAACAACTTCTCCTCCATAACCACTGATAGGAAATCATCCTAATTTGGCAGGAAGCATCCTTAAGTGCCCAGGATTCAAAATTGTACTAATGGTGGGACTGACCCCTAGGGGGCTGAGGGGCGGGGCCAAAAAGGTTTTATTTAGCTATATTGGTTTAATGGACTTCTTCTCCATAACCATTTATTGGAAATCAGCCTTATTTGGCAGGAAGCATCCCTAGCTGCTCAGGATTCAAAATGGTACTAATGGTTGGACTGATCCCCTAGGGGGCTGAGGGACCGGGCCAAAAAGGGTTATTTAGCTATATTGGTTTAGTCGACTTCTTCTCCATAACCACTGATTGGTAATCAACCTTATTTGGCAGGAAGGATCCTTAGGTGCCCAGGATTCAAAATTGTACTAATGGTGGGACTGACCCCCTAGGGGGCTGAGGGGCGGGGGCCAAAAAGGGTTATTTAGCTATATTGGTTTAGTCGACTTCTTCTCCATAACCACTGATTGGTAATCAACCTTATTTGGCAGGAAGCATCCTTAGGTGCCCAGGATTCAAAATTGTACTAATGGTGGGACTGACCCCCTAGGGGGCTGAGGGACGGGGCCAAAAAGGGTTATTTAGCTATATTGGTTTAATCGACTTCTTCTTTATAACCATTGATTGGAAATCAGCCTTATTTGGCAGGAAGCATCCCTAGGTGCTCAGGATTCAAAATTGTACTTATGGTGGGACTGACCCCCTAGGGGCTTAGTGGTGGGGGCCATAAAAAATTATTTAGCTATATTGATATTAACGACTTCTTCTTCATAACCACTGATTATTTAACAACCTAATTTGACAGGAAGCATCCCTAGGTGCCCAGGATTCAAAATTGTACTAATGGTGGGACTGACCCCTAGGGGGCTGAGGGGCGGGGCCAAAAAGGTTTTATTTAGCTATATTGGTTTAATCGACTTCTTCTCCATAACCATTAATTGGAAATCAGCCTTACTTGGGAGGAAGCAACCTTAGGTGCTCAGGATTCAAAATGGTACTCATGGTGGGACTGACCCCCTAGGGGGCTGAGGGGCGAGGTCAAAAAGGGCTATTTAGCTATATTGGTTCAATCAACTTCTTCTCCATAACCATTCATTGGAAATGAGCCTTATTTGGCAGGAAGCATCCATAGGTGCCCAGGATTCAAAATTGTACTAATGGTGGGACTGACCCCCTAGGGGGCTGAGGGGCGGGGCCAAAAAGGGTGATTTAGCTATATTGGTTTAAGCAAGTTCTTCTCCATAACCACTGATTAGAAATAGGCCTTATTTGGCAGAAAGTATCCCTAGGTGCTCAGGATTCAAAATTGTACTCATGGTGGGACTGACCCCCTAGGGGGCTGAGGGGCGAGGCCATAAAAATATTATTTACCGATATTGATATTAGCGACTTCTTCTTCATAACCACTGATTGGTAATCAACCTTATTTGGCAGGAAGCATCCTTAAGTGCCCAGGATTCAAAATTGTACTAATGGTGGGACTGACCCCTAGGGGGCTGAGGGGCAGGGCCAAAAAGGTTTTATTAAGCTAAATTGGTTTAATCGACTTCTTCTCCATAACCATTGATTGGAAATCAGCCTTATTTGGCAGGAAGCATCCCTAGCTGCTCAGTATTCAAAATTGTACTAATGGTGGGACTGATCCCCTAGGGGGCTGATGGACGGGGCCAAAAAGGGTTATTTAGCTACATTGGTTTAGTCGACTTCTTCTCCATAACCACTGATTGGTAATCAACCTTATTTGGCAGGAAGCATCCTTAGGTGCCCGGGATTCAAAATTGTACTAATGGTGGGACTGACCCCCTAGGGGCTTAGTGGTGGGGGCCATAAAAAATTATTTAGCTATATTGATATTAACGACTTCTTCTTCATAACCACTGATTATTTAACAACCTTATTTGACAGGAAGCATCCCTAGGTGCCCAGGATTCAAAATTGTACTAATGGTGGGACTGATCCCCTAGGGGGCTGAGGGTCGGGGCCAAAAAGGGTTATTTAGCTATATTGGCTTAAGTGACTTCTTCTCCATAACCACTGATTGGAAATCAGCCTTACTTGGGAGGAACCATCCTTAGGTGCTCAGGATTCAAAATGGTACTAATGGTGGGACTGACCCCCTAGGGGGCTGAGGGGCGGGGTCAAAAAGGGTTATTTAGCTATATTGGTTCAATCGACTTCTTCTTAATAACCATTCATTGGAAATGAGTCTTATTTGGCAGGAAGCATCCATAGGTGCCCAGGATTCAAAATTGTACTAATGGTGGGACTGACCCCCTAGGGGGCTGAGGGGCGGGGCCAAAAAGGGTGATTTAGCTATATTGGTTTAAGCAAGTTCTTCTCCATAACCACTGATTAGAAATAGGCCTTATTTGGCAGAAAGTATCCCTAGGTGCTCAGGATTCAAAATTGTACTCATGGTGGGACTGACCCCCTAGGGGGCTGAGGGGCGAGGCCATAAAAATATTATTTACCGATATTGATATTAGCGACTTCTTCTTCATAACCACTGATTGGTAATCAACCTTATTTGGCAGGAAGCATCCTTAAGTGCCCAGGATTCAAAATTGTACTAATGGTGGGACTGACCCCTAGGGGGCTGAGGGGCGGGGCCAAAAAGGTTTTATGAAGCTAAATTGGTTTAATCGACTTCTTCTCCATAACCATTGATTGGAAATCAGCCTTATTTGGCAGGAAGCATCCCTAGCTGCTCAGTATTCAAAATGGTACTAATGGTGGGACTGATCCCCTAGGGGGCTGATGGACGGGGCCAAAAAGGGTTATTTAGCTATATTGGTTTAGTCGACTTCTTCTCCATAACCACTGATTGGTAATCAACCTTATTTGGCAGGAAGCATCCTTAGGTGCCCAGGATTCAAAATTGTACTAATGGTGGGACTGACCCCCTAGGGGCTTAGTGGTGGGGGCCATAAAAAATTATTTAGCTATATTGATATTAACGACTTCTTCTTCATAACCACTGATTATTTAACAACCTTATTTGACAGGAAGCATCCCTAGGTGCCCAGGATTCAAAATTGTACTAATGGTGGGACTGATCCCCTAGGGGGCTGAGGGTCGGGGCCAAAAAGGGTTATTTAGCTATATTGGCTTAAGTGACTTCTTCTCCATAACCACTGATTGGAAATCAGCCTTACTTGGGAGGAACCATCCTTAGGTGCTCAGGATTCAAAATGGTACTAATGGTGGGACTGACCCCCTAGGGGGCTGAGGGGCGGGGTCAAAAATGGTTATTTAGCTATATTGGTTCAATCGACTTCTTCTCCATAACCATTCATTGGAAATGAGTCTTATTTGGCAGGAAGCATCCATAGGTGCTCAGGATTCAAAATTGTACTAATGGTGGGACTGACCCCCTAGGGGGCTGAGGGGCGGGGCCAAAAAGGGTGATTTAGCTATATTGGTTTAAGCAAGTTCTTCTCCATAACCACTGATTAGAAATAGGCCTTATTTGGCAGAAAGTATCCCTAGGTGCTCAGGATTCAAAATTGTACTCATGGTGGGACTGACCCCCTAGGGGGCTGCGGGGCGAGGCCATAAAAATATTATTTACCGATATTGATATTAGCGACTTCTTCTTCATAACCACTGATTGGTAATCAACCTTATTTGGCAGGAAGCATCCTTAAGTGCCCAGGATTCAAAATTGTACTAATGGTGGGACTGACCCCTAGGGGGCTGAGGGGCGGGGCCAAAAAGGTTTTATTTAGCTAAATTGGTTTAATCGACTTCTTCTCCATAACCATTGATTGGAAATCAGCCTTATTTGGCAGGAAGCATCCCTAGCTGCTCAGTATTCAAAATGGTACTAATGGTGGGACTGATCCCCTAGGGGGCTGAGGGACGGGGCCAAAAAGGGTTATTTAGCTATATTGGTTTAGTCGACTTCTTCTCCATAACCACTGATTGGTAATCAACCTTATTTGGCAGGAAGGATCCTTAGGTGCCCAGGATTCAAAATTGTACTAATGGTGGGACTGACCCCCTAGGGGGCTGAGGGGCGGGGGCCAAAAAGGGTTATTTAGCTATATTGGTTTAGTCGACTTCTTCTCCATAACCACTGATTGGTAATCAACCTTATTTGGCAGGAAGCATCCTTAGGTGCCCAGGATTCAAAATTGTACTAATGGTGGGACTGACCCCCTAGGGGGCTGAGGGACGGGGCCAAAAAGGGTTATTTAGCTATATTGGTTTAATCGACTTCTTCTTTATAACCATTGATTGGAAATCAGCCTTATTTGGCAGGAAGCATCCTTAGGTGCCCAGGATTCAAAATTGTACTAATGGTGGGACTGACCCCCTAGGGGCTTAGTGGTGGGGGCCATAAAAAATTATTTAGCTATATTGATATTAACGACTTCTTCTTCATAACCACTGATTATTTAACAACCTAATTTGACAGGAAGCATCCCTAGGTGCCCAGGATTCAAAATTGTACTAATGGTGGGACTGATCCCCTAGGGGGCCGAGGGCGGGGCCAAAAAGGGTTATTTAGCTATATTGGCTTAAGTGACTTCTTCTCCATAACCACTGATTGGAAATCAGCCTTACTTGGGAGGAACCATCCTTAGGTGCTCAGGATTCAAAATGGTACTAATGGTGGGACTGACCCCCTAGGGGGCTGAGGGGCGGGGTCAAAAATGGTTATTTAGCTATATTGGTTCAATCGACTTCTTCTCCATAACCATTCATTGGAAATGAGTCTTATTTGGCAGGAAGCATCCATAGGTGCTCAGGATTCAAAATTGTACTAATGGTGGGACTGACCCCCTAGGGGGCTGAGGGGCGGGGCCAAAAAGGGTGATTTAGCTATATTGGTTTAAGCAAGTTCTTCTCCATAACCACTGATTAGAAATAGGCCTTATTTGGCAGAAAGTATCCCTAGGTGCTCAGGATTCAAAATTGTACTCATGGTGGGACTGACCCCCTAGGGGGCTGAGGGGCGAGGCCATAAAAATATTATTTACCGATATTGATATTAGCGACTTCTTCTTCATAACCACTGATTGGTAATCAACCTTATTTGGCAGGAAGCATCCTTAAGTGCCCAGGATTCAAAATTGTACTAATGGTGGGACTGACCCCTAGGGGGCTGAGGGGCGGGGCCAAAAAGGTTTTATTTAGCTAAATTGGTTTAATCGACTTCTTCTCCATAACCATTGATTGGAAATCAGCCTTATTTGGCAGGAAGCATCCCTAGCTGCTCAGTATTCAAAATGGTACTAATGATGGGACTGATCCCCTAGGGGGCTGAGGGACGGGGCCAAAAAGGGTTATTTAGCTATATTGGTTTAGTCGACTTCTTCTCCATAACCACTGATTGGTAATCAACCTTATTTGGCAGGAAGCATCCTTAGGTGCCCAGGATTCAAAATTGTACTAATGGTGGGACTGACCCCCTAGGGGCTTAGTGGTGGGGGCCATAAAAAATTATTTAGCTATATTGATATTAACGACTTCTTCTTCATAACCACTGATTATTTAACAACCTAATTTGACAGGAAGCATCCCTAGGTGCCCAGGATTCAAAATTGTACTAATGGTGGGACTGATCCCCTAGGGGGCCGAGGGCGGGGCCAAAAAGGGTTATTTAGCTATATTGGCTTAAGTGACTTCTTCTCCATAACCACTGATTGGAAATCAGCCTTACTTGGGAGGAACCATCCTTAGGTGCTCAGGATTCAAAATGGTACTAATGGTGGGACTGACCCCCTAGGGGGCTGAGGGGCGGGGTCAAAAATGGTTATTTAGCTATATTGGTTCAATCGACTTCTTCTCCATAACCATTCATTGGAAATGAGTCTTATTTGGCAGGAAGCATCCATAGGTGCTCAGGATTCAAAATTGTACTAATGGTGGGACTGACCCCCTAGGGGGCTGAGGGGCGGGGCCAAAAAGGGTGATTTAGCTATATTGGTTTAAGCAAGTTCTTCTCCATAACCACTGATTAGAAATAGGCCTTATTTGGCAGAAAGTATCCCTAGGTGCTCAGGATTCAAAATTGTACTCATGGTGGGACTGACCCCCTAGGGGGCTGAGGGGCGAGGCCATAAAAATATTATTTACCGATATTGATATTAGCGACTTCTTCTTCATAACCACTGATTGGTAATCAACCTTATTTGGCAGGAAGCATCCTTAAGTGCCCAGGATTCAAAATTGTACTAATGGTGGGACTGACCCCTAGGGGGCTGAGGGGCGGGGCCAAAAAGGTTTTATTTAGCTAAATTGGTTTAATCGACTTCTTCTCCATAACCATTGATTGGAAATCAGCCTTATTTGGCAGGAAGCATCCCTAGCTGCTCAGTATTCAAAATGGTACTAATGGTGGGACTGATCCCCTAGGGGGCTGAGGGACGGGGCCAAAAAGGGTTATTTAGCTATATTGGTTTAGTCGACTTCTTCTCCATAACCACTGATTGGTAATCAACCTTATTTGGCAGGAAGCATCCTTAGGTGCCCAGGATTCAAAATTGTACTAATGGTGGGACTGACCCCCTAGGGGCTTAGTGGTGGGGGCCATAAAAAATTATTTAGCTATATTGATATTAACGACTTCTTCTTCATAACCACTGATTATTTAACAACCTAATTTGACAGGAAGCATCCCTAGGTGCCCAGGATTCAAAATTGTACTAATGGTGGGACTGATCCCCTAGGGGGCTGAGGGCGGGGGCCAAAAAGGGTTATTTAGCTATATTGGTTTAAGTGACTTCTTCTCCATAACCACTGATTGGAAATCAGCCTCATTTAGCAGGAAGCATCCCTAGGTGCACAGGATTCAAATTTTACTAATGGTGGGATAAGCTGACCCCTTAGGTGGCTGAGGGGCGGGGCCAAAAAGGGTTATTTAGCTATATCATGGCTTTAGCGACTCACTGATTGGAAATCATCCTTATTTGTTAGGAAGCATCCCAAGGTGCTTAGGATTCAAAATTGTACTAATGGTGGGACTGACACACACACCCCCAAGGGGGCTGAGGGGTGCTGCAAGAAAGAAAACATTTTACCATGATTACTTTGATTACCTAGATACCAATGTTTCCAGGTGAGCGATGCATGGTTATGAACTTGTTTTGAAAATTGTTCACTAATCAATACAAATTGTCATTCTGATGAGTTTGATGTTTTCAGTTTTTCTGTAACCGTGCGGTTTCCGGTATGCGCCGTTTTGAATTTCCCCCTCTATAATCTATATAAAAAACCGTTTCCCATTTAAAACTTCTCAAATTCCACCAGTGGGATTCAGCTCAAACTTGTTTAAAATGATGGCTATATCTCAATAACCGTTTAATGTCCAGATGTTTCAAAGGTATATTATTGTAGATTACATCTGGGGAAAAATTTCTTCATCTACAAGTTCTTACAAAATATGTCTCGAAAAAAGTGCGGCAGAGGTCAAAGTTAATCTATTTTTAGAATTTTTTCATTATTTATTATTTTTGATTTTTTTTTCAACAGATCAATATAGTTTGCCATTCTGATAAAATTGATACCTTCAGTGTCTTAATAGCACTTCCGGTTAAGGTAGTACACCATTTTGAAAATTTCCCTATATCGTCTTCTACAAGTTTTAGCAAAATATGTCTTGTAAAAAAGAACGGTTAAGGTCAAAATTAATCTATTTTTAGAAATTTTTCATTTTTTACTATTTTGAAAAACTTCTTCTGGAGATCAATAGAGTATGTAATTCCGATGATATTGATACCTTTGTTGTCTTGATGGCACTTCCGGTAAAGGTATTACACCATTTTGAAAATTTCACTTAATATTTTATATAAAAAACGGTTTCACATTTTAAACTTCTTCTCAAATTTCACCATTGGGATTCGGCTCAAACTTGTCTAAAATGATCGTGAGATAGTCCCGACTAAAGTTTGATATTTTTAAATTGAATCAAAATCCAAGATGGCCGCTATGACGTCATACTTTAAAATGTTAAAATGGCTAAATCTTAAAAACTATTTAATGTACAGATGTTACAAAGGTATGTTATTGTAGAATACATCTGGGGGCAACTTATTTCTTCTACAAGTTATAACAAAATATGTCAAGGTCAAAGTTAATCTATTTTTAGAAAGTTTTCATTTCTCATTATTTTGGAAAACTTCTTCTACAGATCAGTAGAGTATGTCATTCTGATGATATTGATACCTTCGGTGTCTTGATATCACTTCCGGTTAAGGTAGTAGCCATTTTGAAAATTTCCCTATATATTCTTTGTATAAAAATTGTTTACTGTCTATCAATAAATATATTCATTTTATTCACTTTAAGCTTTTACAGCTTATCAGTACATGAATGTAATAAACAATACATATAATTACAGTGGCAGGCACTGCACTACAACAGTGGATATTGGACAAGTTAGACTTTCACAGAGAATGGACAAAATCATTTTACATAAAGTTTATCATTAAATCAAGGTTTTTCTTAATTGAGTTGCATCATATATATATTTACTTAACATGGTCAATTCCTTCAAATTTTTTTAACTTAAAAGTTTAATCAGTTTAAAAACCGACGGTTTTTTCCAGTAGTACATTTTTAAACGACTCATTCTTAAATCTTGAAAAGTTGGACAAATTAGCAAAAAATGGTATTCATCCTCTATATCACCAGATTTGCAGACACTGCAAGTACGTTCATTTCAATATGTAGCGTATGTGCTGATAAACGTATCTTAGTCAAAGCAATTCTATTACGCTTTGGGATATATTTACATAAATAATACTGCAATGTTATATCATCAACTAAATGTCTATACAAGTGACATTTCGAGGAGTTCTCTAATATTTTAAACATCTCTTGTCGTGCATTATCAAAAATTCTCTGCTTGATCACTGGAAGGGCTGCAGATATATTTAAATTTCTTTTATTTAACCACATTTCACCTATTCCATATAAAAAAAAAGTTTATTTTTCACAAATGTTACCCAATTAAAGACACTATTCCTTTTCGGCATGTTCATGAGCTCCTCATAAGCAGCTTTTAGGGCACACTTTTTAGCTCGAAGGGCCAAGTGAGCTTATGTGATGGTGCAGCGTTCGTCGTCCGTCCGTCCGTCCGTCCGTCCGTCCGTCCTGCATCCGTCAACTTTTTCCTTTAAACGACTTCTTCTAAAATACTGAAAGGCCCAGTGACATGAAATTTAGCTGGTAGATTTCTTGGAAGGAGCTGAACAAAGTTTGTGAAAAAAAATCACTTTGACCTAATTTCAAGGTCACAGGGGTCAAAAATGTCGAAACCTTCAAACAACTTCTTCTAAAATATTGTCAGGCATAGAGACTTCATATTTGACCAGTAGCTTTCTTGGATAAAGCCAAATAAAGTTTGCGAAAAGAAACGACCTTGACCAATATTCAAGGTCACAGTGAGGTTAGATCTATTTTAACCTTTAAACGACTTCTCTAAAATACAAAAAGCCCTGGAAGCATGATATTTGGCTGAAAGGTTTCTTAGATGAAGCCCGACAAAGTTTGCAAAAAGAAATGACCTTGACCTATAGTCAAGGTCACAGGGGTCAAATCTGTTAAAACCTTCAAACGACTTCTCCTGAAATACCAAAAGCCCTAGAAGCATGATATTTGGCTGAAAGGTTCCTTGGATGAAGCCTGACAAAGTTTGCGAAAAGAAATGACCTTGACCGATATTCAAGGTCACAGGGGTCAAATCTGTTAAAACCTTCAAATAACTTCTTCTGAAGTACCAAAAGCCTAGAAGCATGATATTTTGCTGAAATGTTCCTTGGATGAAACCAGACAACGTTTGCGAAAAGAAATGACCTTGACCTATATTCAAGGTCACAGGGGTCAAATCTTTTAAAACATTTAAACAACTTCTTCTGAAATACCAAAAGCCCTAGAAGCATGATATTTGGCTGAAAGGTTCCTTGGATGAAGCCGGACAAAGTTTGCGAAAAGAAATGACCTTGACCTATATTCAAGGTCACAGGGGTCAAATCTGTTAAAACTTTTAAACGACTTCTTCTGAAATACTAAAAGCCCTAGAAGCATGATATTTGGCTGAAAGGTTTCTTGTATGAAGCTTGACAAACTTTGGGAAGGAAAATTAGCTTGACCCATATTAAAGGTCACAGGGGTCAAATCTGTTGAAAACTTCGAACGACTTCTTCTGAAATTCCAAAAGCCCTAGAAGCATGATATTTGGCTGGAAGGTTCCTTGGATGAAGCCTGACAAAGTTTGCGAAAAGAAATGACCTTGACCTATATTCAAGGTCACAGGGGTCAAATCTGTTTAAACATTCAAATGACTTCTTCTGAAGTACCAAAAGCCCTAGAAGCATGACATTTGGCTGAAAAGTTTCTTGGATGAAGCCTGACAAAGTTTGCGAAAAGAAATGACCTTGATCTTTATTTGCCTAGAGACATGATATTTGGCTGGTAGCCTCCTTGGATGAAGCCAAACAAAATTTGAAAATGAAAATGATGTTGTCTTATAAGGTCACAGGCGTATAATATGTTTAAATCTTAACATGTTCTTTTGAATGTCTTACAGTAAAAGATTTTAGGGGACTTGAGGGTTACACTAAAATATAAGTCAGAGATTGATACCAGGTGAGCGATGCAAGCCCATTGGGCCTCTTGATAGTATTTAATAGCTTGAACCAATATTTAATTACAGTATATTGCTGGGTATATTTAATTGGAAATCTACCCAATTCAAAATATACCATATTATTAATTTTGTAAAAAGATTTTACATGTCAAGAAATCTTGCCATGTAAAATCTTTTTTACAAAATTCCAAAATATATGAGTTATCTCCCTTTCATCAAAGACAAGATCTGACATAGGTGTGAAAAGCCCATCAAATTGTTCAGAAACAATTTCTAGTTAGTCTAGTTAATGTTTTAAACTTATTTTTATCTATACCCAATTAAAACAAATAAGATATTATTGTTTTAATTGTATGTACACAATGTATTTTACTTCATGGTGCTGGTATACGTATTTAAACACTTGGCATGGACGTATGGTAGTAGGGTCTAATATAATTCCGTGCTTTGGATAATTACCGGGCGTTCTACTTTATAGTAAAAACAGGACTAGATAGGTCACAGGACCCATGCATTTTCTATAGATCTATACCCCACTCTTTGAATTACATGAGTTTAATTAAATGTGTCTTCAGGGGTGAACGGGTCACAGAAACTAAATACACACTATAATTGTTATCAGCAGTCTCGATATAAGAATAAAGTTCAAATATACGTATATTGACTGATTATGTTGGTAAAATATATTTTGATCTCTACAACACTCCTTCATAACCTGTGTTTTTATGTCAATAATTATTCTAGTTCTCATGTACCTCAACTTCGCAAGCCGAGGGTGTACAATAGTGTACACCCTTGGCTTGCGAAGTTGCATATGTGCCTATGCTAGCATTATTATAGTGATGATAATGATCTGGGTTTTCCCATACGTCAGCATAACGACACACTGACATTGCACAACACATCCACAGTGTTACTAATACCGCGGTGTAAATATTGACATGCGCATTAATAAAGGGACTACTTTATGAATTTGTTCGTGGGAGTCTATATATAGACAATAACGTAAGAAAACGTACCCTGTACGTTTATACAGGTATATATGACGACTCCAGTAGCACAGGCAGTTGGGATAGTATGTGTACTGTGTAGCATGGATACCAGTCTTTAACTTTACATGTGTGCGTGTTTTTTGTATTTATATCAGTATTCCTCATACAAAAAGGACTGATATATATATATTTAATTGTTTGTATCTAATGTGTGGCACAAAATTCCATTAAAAGGTGAGAGTTATATTTATGCTTAAATCTTCAAAAATATGACATATTGAAGTTAGAATTATTATTCTGAATATTGATGACGTTGAAATGGAAGCATTTTTCATAATATAGACATTCGATTGATAACTTGTAGATATAGTCTTACCAAATTTTATATTAGCATAGCTGCTGTTTAAAATTCTATTGATATGTTACAGTAACTTTAATATGTAATAAAACTTCGATTTACTACCTACGGTTTCAAGCCTTCATGTTTATCTCACCTACTCTTAACTGTCTGTCAGTCAAGTCTTCCTGTAAATTCCTACTTGTCATGAAGCACATATAGTTTGATCTAATATGGTCAGAAAAATTCTTGGGTGAGGGGATTCAGTTTGGTATAAACGCTGGCTGACCCCCCCCCCCCCCCCCCCCCCCCCCCCTTCCCCTTAATTAATCGCCTATTCCCTTTAGAACGCCAACAATTTCATTGGACAAATCGTGGCAGTATAATAAGGTTTAACTACTGACATGACGTAATGCATTGTTCTTATAATTGTTTTAAATGTTTTGTTGTTTTAATTGTATGTACACAATGTAGTTTATTTCATGGTGCTGGTATACGTATTTAAACACTTTTGGCATGGACGTATGGTAGTAGGGTCTAATATAATTCCGTACTTTGGATAATTACCGGGCGTTCTACTTTATAGTAAAAACAGGACTAGACAGGTCACAGGACCCATGCATTTTCTATAGATCTATACCCCACTCTTTTAATTACATGAGTTTAATTAAATGTGTCTTCAGGGGTGAACGGGTCACAGAAACTAAATACACACTATAATTGTTATCAGCAGTCTCGATATTAGAATAAAGTCAAAATATTTGCTGACTGATTATGTTGGTAAAATATATTTTGATCTTCACAACACTCCTTCATTACCCGTGTTTTTATGTCAATAATTATTCTAGTTCTCATGTACCTCAACTTCGCAAGCCGAGGGTGTACAATATTGTACACCCTAGGCTTGCGAAGTTGCATGTACCTATGCTAGCATTATTATAGTGATGATAATGATATGGGTTTTCCAAAAGGTTTTCCCATACGTCAGCATAACGACACACTGACATTGCACAACACAACCACAGTGTTACTAATACCGCGGTGTAATTATTGACATGCGCATTGATAAAGGGACTACTTAATGAATTTGTTCGTGGTGAGTCTATATATAGACAATAACGTAAGAAAACGTACCCGGTACGTTTATACAGGTATATATGACGACTCCAGTATCACAGGCAGTTAGGATAGTATGTGTACTGTGTAGCATGGATACCAGTCTTTAACTTTACATGTGTGCGTGTTTTTTGTATTTTTATCAGTATTCCTCATACAAAAAGGACTGATATATATTTAATTGTTTGTATCTAATCTGTGGCACAAAATTCCATTAAAAGGTGAGAGTTATATTTATGCTTAAATCTTCAAAAATATGACATATTAAAGTTAGAATTATTATTCTGAATATTGATGACGTTGTAATGGAAGCATTTATCATAATATAGACATTCGATTGATAACTTGTAGATATAGTCTTACCAAATTTTATATTAGCATAGCTGCTGTTTAAAATTCTATTGATATGTTACAGTAACTTTAATATGCAATAAAACTTCGATTTACTAACTACGGTTTCAAGCCTTCATGTTTATCTCACCTACTCTTAACTGTCTGTCAGTCAAGTCTTCCTGTAAATTCCTACTTGTCATGAAGCACATATAGTTTGATCTAATATGGTCAGAAAAATTCTTGGGTGAGGGGATTCAGTTTGGTAAAAACGCTGGCTGACCCCCCCCCCCCCCTTCCCCTTAATTAATCGCCTATTCCCTTTAGAACGCCAACAACTTCATTGGACAAATCGTGGCAGTATAATAAGGTTTAACTACTGACATGACGTAATGCATTGTTCTTATAATTGTTTTAAATGTTTTGTTCCTTGAGTTATAAACTTGTATAGAAAAATGATATGTTTGATGTGAGATTCGTCCCTACACGGAACTTAACTGGCCTCCCAATATCTGAGCTGGGACACTACCGGTAATAGGATGACATAGGTATAGTGTTCTTTTAACGCATGAATTAACATGTATTGATAATGAATTAAGCTTTTATTTCTTAAATAAAAATTAAAAAAATATATAAGTACATGTATTATGTTTCCAATTGAATCGTTACATTGTGCAATGCTATTATAAATGCAAAATAATAAGTCCGCCTTCTTTATAGCAACCCATGCATCATTTTACTCGAACACATAGATGTTATTTCTTTGTCTCTATATGTTTTGAATAAAAACGTTATAAGTGACGCCAACTACCCATTTTTACAAGGGAGGGTTTCTTTTTATTGTCAAATAAGTATTACACAGAAAAAAATGGTGAGAAAAATTGGATCTATCTTTTCTGAAACATTTCTTTTCAGGAAATTAAGTGGATGCCACTAAGGACGATCGTATTAAGAAGTACGTATTGACTGCAAACTGACGTGTTAGAATGACTTCTCTTGAAGAACATCAAAATGCCGGTAGTTCGCCGCGACGGGGGAGTCGCAGTGCCAGTGAGTCACCGCGGCGGGGGAGTCGCAGTACCAGTAAATCGCCACAGCGGATGAGCTGCAGTAATAACAAAACACCACGACAGGGGAGTCGCAGCCGCAGTGCCAGTAAATCGCCGCGACGGGAGAGTCAGAGTACTAGCAAAGCACCACAACAAAGGAGTCACAGTACCAGTAAATCACCACAGCGGATGGATTATAGCAGTACTAGCAAATCACCCGGGCGTGGGAATTGCAGTACTAGCAAATCACCAGGGCGGGGGAGTCAGAGTACTAGCAAAACATCACAACAAAAGAATCGCAGTACTAGTAGAAAACGTTCTACGAGACGGTGTCGCAGTACTAGCAATAGACGAAGTAGGAGCAGGTCGAGACGGTGTCGCAGTACTAGTAATAGACGAAGTAGGAGCAGGTCACCTTGGCGCTTCCGTAATAGAGGGTTCTACAGAAATCGCCGGTGGTGGAAACCCCAGCGAAGGAGCAGATATTATTCTTGGTACAGGAATCGTGGTATAACTATATCCCCTTGTCGACGGAGTTATAGTAAATCACCTTGGCGACGGTCTCGAAGTAGGAGTTGGTCGCATGATCGAAGGAGTTGCAGTGTATCGCCTTGGCGACGGTCTCGAAGTAGGAGTTGGTCGCTTGATCGAAGGAGTTGCAGTGTATCGCCTTGGCGACGGTGTCGAAATAGGAGTAGGTCGCATGATCGAAGGAGCTTATCGCCTTGGCGACGGTGTAGGAGTAGGAGTAGGTCGCATGATCGAAGGAGTTGCAGTGTATCGCCTTGGCGACGGTGTCGAAATAGGAGTAGGTCGCATGATCGAAGGAGCTCATCGCCTTGGCGACGGAGTAGGAGTAGGAGTAGGTCGCATGATCGAAGGAGCTTATCGCCTTGGCGACGGAGTAGGAGTAGGAGTAGGTCGCATGATCGAAGGAGCTTATCGCCTTGGCGTCGGAGTAGGAGCGGGTCGTATATTCGACGGAGCTTATCGCCTTGGCGATCGTGTCATAAGGGTAGGTCCAGGTACCGAAGTTGCAGCGCATCACCCAGGCGAAGAGGAATGTCCTCACTCTCAAGTAGTTGTAGCTATATATATAGTAGCTCAAGTAGCTGTAGTAGCTCACCAGAACGATGTCGATGTATAAGTAAAAGGACGGAAAGACGTAGGCAGACGTCAGGTGGCGAAGTGGTAGAAGAAGTTGATGTTACTTGGAATCGAAATGGTTGCCGTTACCACAGCACGGATGTTACAAGTCGAGTGTTTAACAACCGTGTCTGCTTGAACTAAGAACGCGACCAAAACATTGGGACATTCGTAATGATTTGGATTTTTGTTTGTTTTTCGTCGTTACATACATAGTATACTTATAATAATAGTTGTTAAAAGCAAAGGTAGTGACTTAAATCATCAGTTCACACAATAATCGATAATTGCATGTGTACATGACAAAACAACGTGGATGTATTTTTGACTGTATTGTTGTACTAAATTACAAAAAAAATGTATATATACATATATTTTGATCGATTAAAGTTCCATTAAACTTGAGTCTAAAGGTTATGTGTTGTTTCAAGCTTCAGTACTGATATTGTAGATCCTGTATCCCACTGATCTGGTATTGTATACAATATACTGTAAAATTGGAAATGTTTGCCCTGTCTTTGTTTCGCCCTCTCATGAAAAGTTTTGAATTCGCCCTCTCAAACTTGGGTCCTCATCGTACATGTAATATGAGACGTAAGCATTTCTTTGGCAAAATATTCGCCCCGCTTTAAATTCGTCCTTCCATTGTTAGGCGAAAATAGAAAGAGGGTGATTTTTTCCAGATTTACAGTAAACGTGCGTACGATAAAGTGTGTTATTGGTCTGTCAACGTAATCTTGAAACATATACATTCGAATATAAAAAAAAATCGAGATAAACAGCGTATACGTAATGAAATATCCATTCACTGTCAATAATGTTTACCAAAAACCACTCGATTTCGAATTTATAGAAAGCTTTATAAAGTATGCCTAATATATAATCCGATGTCTTCGCGAAATATTTCATCAATATAATTATTGGCCGATATATAACAGGGCGTAACCTGCATATCACGTTTAAAATTTATTTGAATTTTGGAACGATTAAAAATATGCACATTTACATTATGTTCATTTTAAGTTATTCAAAATGTATCGAACCATTGCGCTAGTGCATCTAGATTTCTAAAGTTCCTTTCGGCCGGATTTATTTCCCCAGTCTCCTCCCTGGCTTTACTTTTTACATACTTGCTTAGTACCACAGGCTGACGAGTCCTGTATACAGTTTAATGGATTGACTCGACTGTATCTTGTTCTAAATCATTAAGGTGCTTTTCTCGTGTTTGTCTTTAGTACAATCCTTCAAGATAATGAACATGGCGAAAACAGGAAGAACAACAAACGAGGAAAAATGTACCGTTAACAAAGTAATAACCAAGGATCACGGCCTGGTTGCTGTCATAGTTTCTCTCATCAAATTGTTGGTCAGTTAAAAATAAGCATAAATTAAAGGCATAAAATATGTTTGATACAAAGAAAACACAACACTTCAGAACAATGTTGACAAAAAACAAGAGAGTTCCAAAGCGTCAACAAAACCGATATCAGAACTCTAAATCGATTAAACAAGGAACAAAACAAAAATATATTTACAAGGACTGGAATGAAAAAGTACAAAGGAAGGAAACCAGGTGTTCCGGAAGGGTAAACATCTTCTGCTTCATCGACAACATCCGCCATGAGTCCAGTTCACATTAAAGATAATGTCACGTCCTCAAAATGAGAGCTGAGGTATTTAAAACATAACGACTTGACATACCAAAAGTAGGCATATTCAAAAACGTCCAGCTTCGTATTATACAAGAAATCAATACATCAAATACCAATGAGACAACTATATAAACCTAATGTTGATCAAGGAAAATACTCAATCACACCTACATGCTACATGCTGCAAAACCTCAAAAAAGGAACAATTCTGGCGAAATTAAAAGAGAGATGTAATGATGTCGCAATTATACGAAAAATGCACACGTTTATTCTACTTATCATATTCATACAACTTTTCATGTATCAATTAAGATAATTGGTAAACGGAATGGCGGCTATTTTCACATTTCATTTAAAAGATAATCATTGGTATAAAGATGCATAAGTATACTTTTTAATAAAAGATCACTTTTGTGAGCTGAAAAAAATATCCAATTCAAAGGGAGCAGCACATGTTCATTAGTGTGCTTATTTGTTGTGATTGACAACGAAGACTCAGTTCTCATTTCGAGGACTTGATTTTTACTTAGATGTGACCAATATTTACATGACGGGTGTCGTCGATTAAGCAGAGGACGCTTACTCTTCCGGAACACCTGGTCTTATTCTTTCGGATTTTGTCAAACGTCCTTTCATTTCAAACTTCTTAAGGACAAAATTGCTATATATGATGCAGATTGTTTTTTTTTTTTTTTAATTTCCAAATCCGCACCTTTGAATGATTCAAATAAACTTAAGGATATTTTAGCATTTGCAAAACAGCTTATTTAAAAATAACTATTTTAACAGTTTGAATATTAATTTCAAGCATTCTGAAAAGTAATTTGCAAGCATAATTATTGGCAATACACAAACGTCCTCGTGGTATTTTTGTTTTGAAGTGTATCATAGAAAAACTAAAGATACGAAAGAAAGAGTTTCATTAACACTTAAAAAGTTGTTGCACAAACTCAAACTTAAGAAAACTGTTTCTTCACCATGTGGCCATTTTGGAGTTATACAACCCGCCAGTGGCTGCAAAGGTGAAAAAAGAACAACAGAAACTCTAGAGCTACTATTTACTACTTAGGGGGCAGTGGTGCCCTTAAACCCTTTATAATTTACTATTTACTATTTGCATCTTTCAATAACGTGTCTTATAAGTCAATATGGCTGGACACATATTTTATTACAATTTTATGTGAAATATGTGTTTGACACGAAAATAAAATATTTGAACTTGAACTATTTACATTGGTCCCGTTACACTAGATCATTTTAAAGTCTTGTCTCAGTATTCCTCTCCACAGGGCTAGGCACAGACCTAGGTCAGTCTCACTATGAAATGATTGTCACATTATTTTACCTCTCTCGAATATAACTCCTAGCTCCCACTACTATATATCTGTGACAAGGGAAAGAACTAGCCTGAACGAGAAAATCGACCTATTGTCACTCTAAGGTCGTTATTGTAGCCAGATATCTTTGGTATTGGCTGAAAGATAAAAGAAATCACCTTTGAAATGAGACAAAAAAATTGTAAAAAAATTGGACTTCATTCATTGACGAAAACGAGCTTTAGAGTGAAAATAGGTAGATTTTCTCGGTCAGGTTAGTTTAAACCACATTTATTCATGACAAGTGATATATACAAATTACAAAATATATTACTATTCTGATGATTAGGAAACAAGTACTATTGTACTTATACATGGTCCTTCTCGGTCAGGTTAGTTCTTTCCCTTGTCACAGATATATAGTAATAAGAGGGGTTATATTCGAGAGATGGTACCATTTTATATCACATGGAGCTGGGGGTTACAGCTAGTTGACCATTGAAGGGGCAGAAATGCTTTTCATAAGATTATGAAAGCAAATGTTATCGAGACGCAACGCTTGGTTTACATATCACGCCAGAATTTTATCGACAATTGATCTTAACCCCCGAAGAGTGCAAAACTATTCTAAACACCTCAGTTTAGGTCCAAAACTAGCTGTAACAAATTCTCAAGTCCCTGTGTTTGGATAAAGTACACGTGATGGACCACATTAACGCAGGGTAACGACTCAAACAATTGACAAATGAAGAAATTTAGAATTTGATCAGATCACCATGCAAAATCTAAGGGCTTTATGTAAGTCAATGCATAACTATACCTTATAATTTAAATTTCTTTGCTTGTTCACATAAAAATCACAATGGATGGTCCCGCAAAGTTCTAAAGATCCATGTTTATTTTCCAAAAATCAGTAGGCTAGTAATATAGCCTGCTTGTAGATATACATAAACGTGTCCTTCTATCAGTACGAATATATTGCTTAAAATATAAATTATGTTTGTATGATTGATGTATAATGATTGCCTGATTAATGTGTTACATATTGCAAGTTTAAAACATGACACAATGTTTCATTGATAAGTAAAGGGATCAACAGTAGTATCTTGCATAGATAGAATCGGACTGATAAAGGTCATTATATGTATCGTTCGGCAAACGAACACCGCACATCACATGATATAGAGATACGTTGGGACTACGATTTCTATACGTACATCATACGTTCTTCTTCAGTATATAATATACGGTCGGTAGTCGAACGATCCAATAGCTGGAGTAGTGTTCCCATATTACAACACGGAAATATCGGAATAGTGTGTCCTGGAAAGGAAAGCATACACGTGTGTCACCTTATACCTGTCCTGGACTGTTATATTGTGGAAATAACTTTATATTTCTATGGATATTAACTTTTATCTTAATAATCATTACCACATGGATTTATGAGTCAGTATTTAATGTACTTGAGGATAGATGGATGTTGGAATACCAAGACAGACATTCGTGAAGGATATCATCATACCGATAATAGGTTTTACTACAAATTATGATAGTATTAACTGAGCCGTGGTCTTCTGAAATTCATACACGTGAAAATGCTCATAACTCGTAACATTTATAATTGAGCATCCGCATACTGCAAGAATTGCCTTGTATAATTTAGCCGAAATTGTAAAGGTAGCGTGACCATCCCATAAGGTATTATTATTATTGTTGTAACATTATAACAACTAATACTAAAGATAGTATCATAAACAAAACAGTTTACTTGATAAAACCGTGGATGTGTTGTTAGTATGGGAACGCAACGTGGAATTAAGTATGGGCGGCGAGCTCACCAACACCATAAACGGCGGAGTAGGTCACGCTCTCGGGGATGGAGTAGGCCAAACTCTCGGGGACGGAGTAGGCCAAGCTCTCGGGGACAGAGTAGATCAAACTCTCGGGGACGGAGTAGGCCAAACTCTCGGGGACAGAGTAGATCACACTCTCGGGGACGGAGTAGGCCAAATTCTCGGGGACGGAGTAGGCCAAGCTCTCGGGGACAGAGTAGGCCAAACTCTCGCGGACGGAGTAGGTCACGCTCTCGGGGACAGAGTAGCCCAAACTCTCGGGGACAGAGTAGGTCACGCTCTCGGGGACAGAGTAGATCACACTCTCGGAGACGGAGTAGGCCAAACTCTCGGGGACGGAGTAGGCCAAACTCTCGGGGACGGAATAGATCACACTTTCGGGAACGGAGTAGGACCCCTATGCCACGATCCTGTTCTAAATCGTGTTATCTTGGACCTAGATCACAATGGCGTCGTTCAAGGACAATATCAAGGAGTAGAAGCTGTCCATTGTTCCGTTCCACCCAGTTAGATGTATTGTACAGAAGAGACTCGCTATGTAGACATAGCTCTTTGGAAGGAATTGGTCCGCGTTGTGGTAGCCTCTCCCTAGATCGATATCAAGTGATGTATATTGTTACAAACACCCAAAGAAAAAGTTCTAGTAGAAGGTCACATCACAGAGGGTATTGTAGAAGCGGATCACGTCACAGAAGGATTCGTAGTAGAGGTGGATCACATCACATGAGTCGTAGTAGAGGTGGATCACATCACATGAGTCGTAGTAGAGGTGGATCCCATCACAGGAGTCGTAGTAGAGGTGGATCCCATCACAGAAGGAGTCGTAGTAGAGGTGGATCACATCACAGGAGTCGTAGTAGAGGTGGATCCCATCACAGAAGGAGTCATAGTAGAAGTAAAACTTCTCATAAGAGGAAGCGAAGAAGTGGATCACATCACAGAAGGAGTCGTAGTAGAGGTGGATCACATCACAGAAGTCGTAGTAGAGGTGGATCCCATCACAGAAGGAGTCATAGTAGAAGTAAAACTTCCCATAAGAGGAAGCGAAGAAGTGGATCACATCACAGAAGGAGTCGTAGTAGAGGTGGATCACATCACAGGAGTCGTAGTAGAGGTGGATCACATCACAGGAGTCGTAGTAGAGGTGGATCACATCACAGGAGTCGTAGTAGAGGTGGATCACATCACAGGAGTCGTAGTAGAGGTGGATCACATCACAGGAGTCGTAGTAGAGGTGGATCACATCACAGGAGTCGTAGTAGAGGTGGATCACATCACATAAGTCGTAGTAGAGGTGGATCACATCACAGAAGCCTTAGTAGAGGTGGATCACATCACAGGAGTCGTAGTAGAGGTGGATCATATCACAGGAGTCGTAGTAGAGGTGGATCACATCACAGAAGGAGTCATCGTAGAAGTAAAACTTCTCATAAGAGGAAGCGAAGAAGTGGATCACATCACAGGAGCCTCAGTAGAGGTGGATCACATAACAGCAGGAGCCATAGTAGAAGTGGATCACATCACAGGAGCCTCAGTAGAGGTGGATCACATAACAGCAGGAGCCATAGTAGAAGTGGATCACATCACAGAAGGCTCAGTAGAGGTTGATCACATAACAGCAGGAGCCATAGTAGAAGTGTATCACATCACAGGAGCCACAGTAGAGGTGGATCACATAACAGCAGGAGCCATAGTAGAAGTGGATCACATCACAGGAGCCTCAGTAGAGGTGGATCACATAACAGCAGGAGCCATAGTAGAAGTGGATCACATCACAGGAGCCTCAGTAGAGGTGGATCACATAACAGCAGGAGCCATAGTAGAAGTAGAACAAACCCATATCACCAACATATATCAAACAGAGAAAACTCAGACGCAACCGTGTTTGAAATTAATCATTTTGTTTGCGAACGTTTAAACGGATGAACATGTCAAATATCCAAGTCTTCCAAGGAGAAATATTTGTAAAACAACGAGAAAAGGTTATTTTCATGAAAGTGATTTGCAGATGATTTTTTAATCGTGAACAATAAGTGCAATGGATAGTACACTTGCCTTTCATTAAAGCGGTCGGGTTTCGATTCCTCGATCGGATGTGAAATGGTATGGGGTCACCTGTCTAGGTATGCTCCGGGTAATCCGGTTTCCTCCCACAATAAGACCTTTGCGCTAACACCCGGGTCAGCAAGAGTTGTTAACAGAAGTTTGATAACAATTGTTGTAAAATAAATATTGTTATTGTTGAAACCTGTAAAATACTGTAATCGTATTAATTTAAGTGGTATTCGAATATTTGCTTGGCTAGGCAATCAATAAGTTCTGCTTTTGTGCAAATGCTGCCTGACCGTTCATGTTTTAGTCTATTGAAGAAAACAGTAAAGCTTCATGAAATTAGTTATTGCGGCTCTGCTATCGAGTTTTCCCCGATCTTTTCACAATTCGAGTATGCTTATATAAGTTTTTTTATCATGAAGTATTTACCGCTAAGGTAACACAGCCTTTCATATAGGAAATAGTTGATTTAGTAATGTCCAATTATCATTTATAAAATTTATATTCTAATTAAGCACGTTTTACATAACAGAAGGTAGTATGTAAAGGAAAAGGAAAAATAATATAAGTAATTTATTATTGATGAAATAAAGATAGACGTTCACTGTGTCGTGCACATTTTTTGTTACAAATATATATACAATAAACAGTACCAGATATTTATATAAGTATTTTTGTATTAACCGTATACAGTTGACAGTACCTATTTAATATAAATTATATATCATTATTTGTATACAATGAATACTGATAAATGCATCATATACTATTATATTTTTTAAACATTTAGTATACTTTTATTGATTGGCTTCTGTTAATAAAGAGTATTTTACAGTATAAAGACGATCTAGCTATGCCAAATAGTCAATTATCAATCATCTTATTTTATTTACAGTAACAATGATTTATGATCATACTGTTCAATCTTCATAAACAGTTGTTTGAGCCATACACATATTTTTCACTTAATTAATATTAACTGATTTTACATAAATCAGTGCCATACACTAAGCAATTGTGTATTATCAATTATCTCCTGTTTATAAAGTTGATATAGATTTAGGAATACATACATATTTACCATACACATCTACATTAATAGTGTCATACATTCAGGACATGAATTATTGATTATTTACTACTTACTTTGTAAAAAGAAACAGGAAAATAGTTCCCAACGATTATCAGTGTTATACGTTCTGCAAATTATTCATGATCAGTTAACTAATATTATTGAATAAGTAAATGATAAAGCAAATTATATATACTGTAATAATAAAGCAATCATATATATATATATATGTACATAGACAGTTTGTTTGCCTTCTTATGAACAATTGATATGTTGTTGGTGTCATTATCAAGTAAATCATGTATTACTTATTCAAGACGGATACAATTCCCATACATAATAAGTATACAGGTATACAATATATGTATATCTGTATGTAACTAAACATGATTATTTTTCACGAAATGGGTTATATATATTATATAGTATTTACAGTTAATAAAACGTTGCTAGTGTATTATACATACACCCATATATTGATATCATTATGTAATTTGTTACACTGCGTTTACAATGCCTTACAAATACGTTATTATCTAATTCTAACAGTTGATGAAAGATGATTGATTCTATAATATGTTGTTTGACAAATAAAAATCCACTTAAAGATTTTGGTGTTTTGACGTACTTATGTTCGTATCTATAAGTGATATGAAGATGGACGTTTTTGAGTATGCTAATTCCTGTGTTTACTTGTTGTGATTGACAATGATACTCGGTTCTCATTTTGAGAACTTGATGTTTACTTGGATGTGACAAAATAAACATATATACAAGAATAACACAATCAATATCTGCAATAATACCCTCACACGCCCATATACACAACTTCAGATACACACATTCGCGCACTTGGTATAGTGTAGAAGGATATTCCTCGCTATACTTGTACATAGCTTTTTCTTTTCTGATTACTCAATTTAATATAGTTGGCTAAATTTGACAACTGAAAACAGTACACGGCAAATCAATTATCTCACCTATATACCTGTTAGTCAATCCTCCTTCGTAAAGAGCAGTATCATTATTTACATTAAAGTCAACATAAGCAAATATATCAATATATCACAGGTAAAAACTAGATGGTGAGCACACTTTTCATCGATAAAAAATGCAGATAATAAATTTGTAGAAATTACAGAGGTGATTGTAGATATCCATCTACTCTACATATTATGTTGCGAGTTCATTGTATGCACTCAGTACTGATATAGTGACTCCAGAACACGTCTCCAAATGATCTATGGATGATCGGCAAGGGGTTGTTTACAATAATTAGACGAGTAACACAATGTTTTAATCTCATAAACAGATAACTATATACACCAAAGCTGGCGATATGAGCGCACGAATCGCTTAGTTATCAGTCTATTTCATCATTTATAAAAAAGATTTTCAATTAGCGGGGTATGAAATACGGCAATAGCCCCTCTTGATAACGTTCAAGCATTAGGCACACAATGTTTTGTATAATTAAACATGAAAGATAAACATAATGACGTTTGACGGTACACTATATCAAAGAGGCAGTATAGAACAACCATGTTCAGCATGTAACAAATGTCCCAGAGTTATATTACATGTATATGGTCTACGATGAAGTATTATAATGTGAAGTAGTTGATACTTTAAACGATGAATTTTATCAAACTCATCATAAAGTGTTTGATAGGTACATACACTGTACTCTGGAATTCATTAGAGTAGCTTTGCTTCTTAAAGGGACTAGGACCGTATTTCATAACCCGCTAATTGAAAATCTTTGTTATAAATGATGAAATAGACTGATAACTAAGCGATTCGTGCGCTCATATCGCCAGCTTTGGTGTATATAGTTATCTGTTTATGAGATTAAAACATTGTGTTACTCGTCTAATTATTGTAAACAACCCCTTGCCGGTTTCACTCCGTAGCTTAAATAATCATTTGACGATACTTAAAAACTTAAAAAAGTAATTATTAGTAGCGTTTGTCGAAACTTTTAATTTGTGTAATTAAGTGAAAGTGTAAGTTTTATGATATATTTTCTGGAAATGTTGCGTTTAATAAGTTTTTTTAACGGTGATTTTTATCCATTTAGTCCCTTTAAGTACTGCTAATGAATCCATAACAGAAAGACTGTAATATAACGTAGTTACTCCTTCACCGTAAGGAGCCGCTGGTAGACTTTTATCAAATATGGTTTGTATGTCACCGTGATTAACCTCTAACATTGTTGGAGTACATTTTTGTATGTGTTACCCTTGGGAATCAAAATGGTTTAAAAAAGAGCTTTGGATACTTAAAATGATACCTTCTGCTCCAAATATTTTTATCATGCATTAATCCCATGCCAGCCGACTATTGGTTATACACGGTTACTTCTTTTTTTCTTTTTTACAGTATTCTAGGTATGAGCAAAAAAGGTCAACATTTAATGTTTTTGTATATAACCAATTTTAAAAATTTCATTATGGCGAAGCATACAAATAGTATGAATTATACATCAAAAATCAATACTGTTATGTGCTTGTATTTATGTCTATTATGCCAACAAATATATAGCTGTGATAGTCTACGTGTATCTGTTAATAAATGGATCCCGCCTGATATAATGACTCGTTTACACATGTTCGGTATATTAACTACCAATTCACTGCTGACGATCTGTTTTGATATACTGCTGACTGGGTTGTTTCCATAATGGTTGTAGGTAATTTCTAAATTTAGATTTGAATACTTTGATAACTCCGATTCAATTGCACAACACCCAATAATAATACTAATAAAAACATTCTTACAAGAGTGTTGTATCAATGACAAGGAAAAATATATTACTGTCTGTATACAGGTATAAATCAATGTGCATGATCAATATTTAGAATATAAAACTCATAAAAACAAAGAACGGTTAATTATAATGAGGCACTACTTCTTTATGCGTATATATGGGCTAAGGCATGTGTTATGCGGCTAAAGTATAAAATGAGTACACACACATATACGACCCGACTACGTTTTTCATACGTATACCGAACATTCCAGGCGGGTGCTAGTATATATCTACGCTGGGCACTCGGGATACGTTAGTCTAACGATTACTACTGTCGTGTACGCTAGTGTATGGGTAATCACGCTTTGACATAACCATTTCAGTGAGGTTTGGGTAATATCTCTTATTAAAAAGACGACGCTTACATATATATATTATATTAGTGACATCAGTGTATCAGTGACATGGTCAATGTGTAACTTATTTGCAGTATCACAACTACTGTAGTCCATATAATCGGTTGAATGATTTTCTGTTCCATACACATGTGTGTTATTCTTTCTACGGTAGGACAATGTGCTGTGTGTTGACATTTTCTATCGATTTGGATGTATGACGAAATGTGTTGATAACCTTTGGAATCATCGTATTTAGTGAGGATACTATCTACATATGGATTATTGTGATATATATATAAACAAACGACAATAAGGACGGTAAGCTGACAACGAAAAGAAATCCACTGCAAGCCAAGTGATATAGATCTTAATAGTAGTGCATCACGTTTAGTGAAATCTTAAATAAGAATGTAATAAACAATTTCATTTGTGCTGTACATTTCGTAGTGACTTGCTAGCTTGACGTTGCAACAAATAACATCAACAAAACATTTTTGCTGGATAGAAACGTTCTTCACTTGTTGGTATGGGAAAACGACGGAAGAGATATAGGGGACGAGCTCGACGATTTATTCCTAATGCCTCTTCAAGGAGACGAAAGAGAACCCGTTCTAGGTCACAGTCTCCAAGACTTAGTAGAAGCCCGACTCGACTGGCACGTTCTAGAACAGGGTCTCCAAGGCGGATTAGGAGCCGTTCTAGGACACGGTCCCCAATGCGGATTAGAAACCGTTCTAGGACACGGTCCCCAAGACGGATTAGAAGCCGTTCTAGGACACGGTCTCCAAGGCGGATTAGAAGTCGTTCTAGGTCGCAGTCTCCAAGGCGTATTAGAAGCCGTTCTAGGACACGGTCTCCAAGGCGGATTAGAAGCCGTTCTAGGTCGCAGTCTCCGAGACATAGTAGAACCCCGATTCGACGGGCACGTTCTAGGACACGATCACGTTCTAGGTCACAGTCTCCAAGATGGCGACGATCTTTTTCCAGATCACGTTCTCCATGGCAAAACAGAACAGCCTTTCGACGCCGATCCGATGCTTCAAGAAAACTTTTGAGGAGTAGAAGCTGTCCATTGCTTTGTTGCAATGAGAAGCTATATGAACCGCATATGAAAGACTCGTCATGTAGATTTAATTCGTCGGATAGATTTGGTAAAAGGTATGGAAGTCTCTCTCCAAATCGGTTTCAAATGATGAACCACTCGCCCACGTATCTTCAATCAGCGTCATCTTCCTTTTCCATAGCAAGCCGATCCCGATCGGTATCGCGTTGTGACTCACCAGGAGTTCTATCGAGTCGCAGTGTTAGTAGGAGCTGTAGTAGAAGTCGATCACGGGAAAGCTTGGGTAATATCCGAAGGACTACACGTAAGACGCGCCACAGAAGGCGGTATAGGAGATCGTGGAGTCGAAGCAGAAGCAGGTCGTATAGTCGGAGTCGAAGTAGGTCGTATAGTCAGAGTCGAAGCAGGTCGTACAGTCGAAGTCGAAGTCGAAGTGGGTTGTATAGCAGGAGTCGAAGTAGAAGCAGGTCACCTTGCACAAGAAGAAATGCTAAACGGACTAGACGTAGGCGGCAGAGGAGAGGAAGTTCAAACAGATCGCCCAACACAAGTAAAATGAATGCAATCGTAGTTGATATTGATCAAAATGCCAGCGAGTTTTTCTTTGCTGACGCTTCAATAGATGAACACATCAAAGCTCAAAATCAAAATCGTAGCAGGTACATTGCATGTATGGCGTTATTACATTCAAAAGGTGTGGAGATACGTCAAAAAGTCCGAGTTTGCGCTTTAGCTGCTAGCTGGGCTAGAAACGACTTCAAAATGTCTACAGAACTCCTACGCGATCGAGATAGATATGGAATTGTTGAAATATTGAAAGCATTGCAAATGTTGGATTCAGGAAGACTTATCCGACAAGGAGAGAAAAAACTAAAACGACTTCAAACGGCAATGGGGAAAGTGTCGCGTCATAAAATGAACAAACTCAAGTGCAAAATAAATAGTTTGAGGAAGCTACAGCCTGAAAAGGGATCTGCAAGTGGACCGATATGTAAATATGTCCGTAAATGGACAAAAACATTGAGCAAAGAGGAGCTTGAACGCTATGCAATCCATTTTCCCAAAAAACCATGGAGGAAACTAGCTGATATTTGCCATTTCAATCCTGTAGAGGACTTTCCTAACTTACCCTGGTTTCTGTCCTACTGTTTTGGCACGTCGGCACCCGATGGAACAGTAGTTCACGCATGTGAGGATCTAAACAAGCGCAACATAAACGACAAATTAAAAACATGTGCCATTCCATATGCTCATTGCCGACAATTTAAAAGGTACCTTAATGTTGAGTCAAAGATTAAAATTGCCTCATCGGAACCACGACTTGACACTGTCTTATGGTATTATGAAGATTTAGAATGCCGCCAGGTAGATGAAATAATAATGCAACGACTTGACACAGGAGACCAAAGCCACCTTCCAATCGGAAAGCTGATGGATCTATTGGTCACACTGAAAGAATTAGCACGCGGATTTCGCTGTGGCAGGAGAATGAGAGGAAAATATAAAATTCCATTCATGAAAACATTGCTCAGCCTCGCCGAATCTAAACTTCAGAACGTGACACTGGAGCTAGATTCTCCTGTCGTTGTACTTGGAGATCGTTCTGCTTCAATGGATGTCGCGGTTAGGACTAGTTCTGTTATTGCTGGAATATTATGCTCGATTTGTTCAGCAGACCTTGTTGTATTCAACGATCGTTGTGACCGCCCCAAAAAGGTGCCAGCTAGTGTCGACGAGGCTCTGCAACTTGCAATGAAAACGAGAGCAGATTGCAGCACCAATCCATCGTCGGCCTTGATGCCTTTCTACAAGCATAAGACGATTGTTAAAACCTTCATCGTTGTAACAGACGAAGGGGAAAATATAGGAAATTTCGCAGATCTGTTTGAAAAATACCATAACGAAGTTTTCCCAGCACGACTAGTGTTTGTCTCCTTTCTGCGCCAACACGAAAAGGGCGAAATGTGTACTGAATTAAAGGAAAAAGGTTACAATCCTCTGCAGTTTGTACTGAATGCAAGAAAACCAGATTTGACAAAACTAGAAAAACTGTTGGGGATTTTAGCGTTAGAGAACAAATCATTTAATGAAGAACTTTCCATTTTTCAAAGCGAAATCACAAGACGCATCCATGGCGGCGGTTTGTAACTTTGAACATGAAACTTTTGTAAGGAAGATGATGCACTGAATACATCAATTTCAAATGAAAATCATTACACGTTTCGACTTCATTTGTAAAAGAAAACAGTGTCATACAAAACGTTAAACATTTATAATGTTAAGTGGAAAGTGTTTTGTATATAAATTATCGTTTATGTACTGTTGAGAGTGTCATATGCATTAATGTATCAGCATTTAAAACTGCCACATTGATTTATCTGATAAATGATAAGAAATCTTACAGGTTATTGAAACAGATAATATTTTCATTTTCATTTATTTACGTAAATTATTCCAAATTTTGATATTGTTTAGCAAATTAAATTTCGTTAAAAACACCTGTTTTTATTCTGTATTGAATCACATTTTAAAACGTTGTATCCTCAGTCGACAAAATGAAACCTCACCTGATTGTGTCAGTCGCTGTGATGAAGTGGCATAGATCTGAAGCACAGGGGCCTGAAAATTCGTTGCATCCAATTTTGTACTTTGGTTTTCTATAACAAGAACATAACTCATGAATCTTTTGCCTGACAAATTAAAATTTTCCCGGGACAAATCATTTATTTGTCGGTCTAGGCATAGGAGCTTGCAAATCTTGTAATTTGTATGCGTTCTACTCATGTTCTAAAAAATAACCAATACCAGTTACATTGCATCCAGCGTATATATATAGTTAAATACTGTGGATGATTTGTTCTAGCAATTTACACGTGATGCAGATGAGGGAGACAGGGCGGTAATTATCAGCAGCTTGTTTGCCCCTTTGTTTAATACTGAAACGATGTGAGCCTGTATCTAAGGATATTTAAAAGCGATTAGATGGTTAGATAACCTGTCTTCAGAACTTTGTCTGAATAAAAACAAAGTTCAGTTCTACCTACCTACCCATATGTAAGACCCTCTGGTCGGGTTATAATAAACCAAGATATTTTTAAGGATGGCCTTATAACTAGAAATTAAATACTTATACTTACTAGTAATAATAAACAATGGGGTCGTGATGCGTACAGCTTACAGGTCCGGTATTGTCAGTGCTGGTGTCTAGTTCTCGCCTAGGTCAACTAACGTGCACCTGCTGGTCTAGACTACGAAAGATAACTCTTGGATATTCATATTATCATTTACCAGGTTTTTGTCGGGTAGAGAGTCCCTTTATGTCAGTTTCAATTTGCCCCTCCGCTTTAAGAAAGATGATCAAACCACGAAAACAAAGCATATTTACGACACTTTAATTTTTATGTAAGCCTAAAATTCGTCCTATTACTTTTTATGTTGTGAAAACGAGCTCTTGAATTTAACTCGACTGACTACTTATAGATATCTGGCCCCAGTTTTATGAATTAAAAAAAATACATTTCTCCATAAGAAAGCATTTAAGAAGTTAAAGAAAGTACATTCACTTAAATATCTCCATTAGAAAGTGTTAAAGCATTTAAGGAAAGTTCCTTAACTCAAGATTTCCGCCTTAAGTTTAAAAATGTTTTACTATGAACATTGTTAAAAGTTTATGTTAATGCTCATGAAACTGGAGCCAACCGAACACTTCAGATGCGAAAGGACTGAAGAAAGTCCCAACAGAGAGAGTCTAGAGCTTATCATAAGTATCTCTATTTAAAGCCAGGAAAATAGAGCTACTAGATTTGCTTCAGAATGTCAAGGTGGTAGACTTTGCTGGTGGACTAAATCCCCTTGGTTCACCGTGGTGGCCACAATGATAAATGGTAAATAAGTGAATCTTAAGGGTACAACCAGGCACAAACTAACGGCATACGAAATTTGAGAAAGATCCCTTCAGTATTTCTAAAGAAATAGTAATAACAAACTTTGATATCAAAATCCAAGATGTCCGTCTGTTAGCAAATTATTTTTCTGACTAGTTCCATATCAAAAAGGCATAACTAAGCATTAAGGGGAACCTACTTATGCCAGGTTGATTTGAATAGCCCAGCATCTGCTGATGGTGGGCTAAAAAAGAGAATACCAAAGCGTCAACAAAACCATAATCCGAACTCAAATTCGATTAAACTAAAGGCGGGATAGAAACAAAGGAATGATTTACATAGAGACCCTTGTAAAAGTATAAGAGAATAAGACAAGGTGTTCCGGAAGAGTAAGCGTCTTCAGCTTCATCGACGACACTCACCATGTAAATCTCGGTCACATCCAGGTAAGCATCAATTCTCAAAATGAGTACCGAGTAATCATTGTCAATCACAACAAGTAAACACACTAATAAGCAAACTCAAAAACGTCTATCTTCATATCACACAAAGATACAGAATATTTCTCGATTAGACCAAGATGGCGACCATAAAACTTGTCCATAGTCTTCATCAACCTGCATCTCTCGTATCCCTGTGCTGTAAGCTTGTTTGATTCAGATCTTGATATTTAAAGCAAGCCCTAGAATATCGAATCAACTGCGACATGTAAATACCATAGGATGTAGAAGGAGGGATGCTACTTTCAAGAAAGGGAAAGTTCACGACCGGAAAATCGAAATCGTCACGTTTATCATACAGCATAGTAGTAAGTCACCCGTGTTTGTCATAGTTTAAGTTAATATCAAGGTAAGAAGCTGATGTAGGAGAGTATTTTGTGTCTTTAATCTCAAGTTCAGTAGGGTATATACGATCGACTATATCAGCAAACATCTTGTTGTTTATCGACGACACATCGTCGTTATATCTGAAAGTGAAATTAAAAGATTTGGCAAGGTTTTTGTTACCTGTCCTGATTAGCTCTTCCACAAATTCAGCCAGCCTCGTATGAAAACAAAAACAAATCATCTAAAAGTGGGGCACAGTTTGTTCCTATGAGAATGCCAACAGTCTGCTGGAAAATCTTTCCTCCGAACTCAACAAAAATATTGTCGACCAGCGTAGAAATAAGCGTATTCATAACTAAGCTCGAAAAATGCGCAACAGAAATGGAAACCGTTATTATTTTGGTTAACATTACAACTTTTCTATTATTCGGTATATATGCGATCCAGAGATTATGCATGCTAGCTTATTATAAAGAGCATTGACAGCAATTAGGGAGGGGACGTTTATATACTTACTTCTTGTAAAAAGGGAATGTAAACCAATTAGGGTCTGAACTGTACACGGTAAATCAATTCCCTATTTTTCTGTAAGTCAAGTCTTCTTTGAAAAGAGCAGTGTCGTTATTTATACATGTATTGAAATCAATGTAATAAAATAAAAAAAAATACAGTTAAACATTTGATGGTGAGCACACTAATCCACAGTAACAATAACAGAAAAAAAGAGATAATACCGAAGCATAAATAAAACCATAATCCGAGCTAAAAATCGATTTAAGTAGGGGCAAAATATTAACAAAAGAGAAATATTTGCATAGAGACCCTTGCAAAAGACCAGGTGATAATATTTGCTTACTAAAAATGACAAACGAAGCCATTTTGTTGTGTTAAAGATGAATATTACCCATATTGACAGGTCAATATTCCATTGAACTCAATTAGACCGTATTTATTTTTCAACACATTTGTACTGTAGTTAGGTTGGTCTTGTCATACTGTTAAATCCATATGTCCAGTGTTACAAATGGGGTAGATATTCCACATCGAATATGGTTAAACGTATTATTTTCTTAACTTTCCCGGTCCTTTAGAAGGCCAAAAAACCACTTTCCCCCATTGGGATTTTCTGGGACTTTTTTCTGTTACAGTATAGGTACCAACCATTCAAAACATAAAAAAATAAATTCTGTTGCAATTTTGTCACGGTTAGGCCAATATTTTGGCTAATTTGACTGGACTACATTCGTATAGGATATACATGTAGATTTAAAATGTGCAGAAGTGTGTGTGTGTTTACGTCATCTTTGTACAGCTGACAGTACCATATTTATTATTAATGTTTAGTAAACTATTAATGATTACCTTTCTGTTAAGTAAATGGAGCTTTATAGTATAAAGAAATTCTAGCTGTACAAAACAAACAGTAAATTATCTATCATAATATATTATTTACTTACAGTAACAATGATCATACAGTTCGCTCTTCATAAAAAGTTGTTTGAGCCATACACATATTTTGCACTTAATTGCTGATAAATTATTTTATATAAATTGGTGTGATACACTAAGTAATTATATATTATAAATTATCTTCTGTTTATAAAGTTGATATTGATTTAGGAAATCAAGTATATTAACCATACACAACTGCATAACTGTGTCATACATTCAGCACATGAATTATTGATTATTTACTATTAACAGTGTTATAGAAATAGGAAAACCATTTTAATGATTATCAGTGTTATACACTCATTATATACTATTGAGTAAAACATTCATGATATACTATTGAGTAAATTATTCATTATATACTATCAAGTAAATTATTCTTTGTATACTATTGAGTAAATTATTCATTATATACTATCAAGTAAATTATTCTTTGTATACTATTGAGTAAATTATTCATTATATACTATTGAGTAAATTATTCATTATATACTATTGAGTGAATTATTCATTATATACTATTGAGTAAAGTATTCATTATATACTATTGAGTAAATTATTCATTATATACTATTGAGTAAAGTATATTCAGCAAATTATACATAATGATACAGCAACCATATATTGAAAAGTTTGTTCAAATCCTTATGAACAATTAAGTTAATTGATATGTTATTAGGGTCATTATAAAATAAATCATGTGCTACCAATTATGTATACAATGTTTGTATGTGTATATACGTACATAAATTTTTTTTTTTCCAAAAGTGGTTATTTATTATTCTACAGTTTTATTTTCCAATCACTTCAGTACCTACCCAATATTTATCAGGTCAGAGAGACAGAACCCTTTGGACAGTTCAATTAAACCGACTAGAGTCTACTCTGTAGCTGCTAGACGTCCCAATATTTAAGCGGATAATAGAGACGGAACCCTTCGAACTATGCTACTCTGAACACCAGATAAAACCGTTATAAATTCACAGATATAGATCTGTGATCACAGGAAGTTAAAGGTCAAATACCTTTTTCTAAACCATTCAGGTCTTTAGAAAATATAGTTTTAACGCTGTCTTTTCCAAATAACCACTTTGAAACCAATTCAACATATTGTAAGTAAAATAAGTAATTTAATGTTGTTCTTACTTATTGGTTGTTTGTTTATCACAGTGGATACCCATGATCGTAATGAACCATTGAAATGTGTTCTCCTTTAATATAGCTCTAGTTTACTCTGGCCCTGCCACCAGACTGGAGATATTTCGACAGATAGATGTCTGGCTGGGGCCCCACCCGAGTGGGTTATCGTGGATCATCTATCTTTCAAAATGTCTGTTTCGTGACAGGGCCAGAGGATACTCGAGCTACTTTAAAACGATTGGTGGAATTTTAACTTCTTTTTTGAAGAAATCATTGGGCAAAGCCATAAGGGGCATAATTTTAATAAACAGACAGTGTGCCAATCCTGTGGTCAAAACTCAATATAAAGACTTCTCCTTCTGTAATTTCGGTCTTTCAACAGATGTAAAAACTTTTCTGCAAAGTGGGTTATTAGCAGAGTTTCTGGTCTGCACAGAGAGAGGGGCAGGTTCCTTGTGCGATCTTTAAAATGCTTCGTTAGAATGGCCATGGAGGAGGAGGGATATTAAAAGAAATCAAATAGTATAATTGGAGATGGCCGTGCCCCACTTCCCTGTGCACAGGGGTTAATTCTTTCTCTATTGTTACAAATTTAAGAGAATTTTTAATCAAAGAAGCATTCTTAGGAAAGTGAAATAAATTTTGTGTATTTTGAGGATGTATGTCAATGGCAGAAAAGAGGAGGGTTCCCAAAGGTGAAATTGGGGTAATGTGCTTGACTTTAAACATATTTATTGCCAATAAACATTGAACAAGGGATTAGGCACAAGTTATCTCAAAAACATCCCAATCTGTTTGGGCAGAAAGAAGGGCCCCAGTGAGGGATGGATGTAGCTGAGAGACAGGGCCAAAATTCGCACTTCATGAAAATATTTCCCCACAGTTGATGAATTATCAGGTAAGAGATATAGGCCCTCCAGGAGTCCAATAGTGTTACGTTTTACAATGCAAGTAAAACACTTCAAATACAAAAAAATGAAAGTCTTTATCTCTGGTATAACATTGATTTCATTTTCATTTTTTTTAAATAACATAATAATTTATTTTTCACAAATCAAGTTCCAAGTTTTTTACACATCACATTACTGTAAACGTACTTAATTTGGCGCAATCAAATTTTAGCGCATTTTTAGTGTTTGTCATATAAGCGCAATGATAAATTCGCGCATCAGTGAAAATAGCTATATAAACAGTATATTAAAACTCCAATTAGCGTAATCATATTTTAGCGCAAAACTTTCAACGCGAAAAGCGCTAAAATAAGATTACCGCGAAAATATGTACGTTTACAGTAATTAAATACTGGAATGCATTACACTTCATTTTACAATACACCAATACGTATACATAGAACATTGACATACATGCAGTACAGTAATATGACATTACAGAAATACTAAACATGGAGCATCAATATAGTAAAGCAATACCAACATGATATATTACCCTATACAACTATCCTTAATTACTACCAAAGGTAATAGGAACATTTGTACTTTTGATATACAGAATTCTAACCCTGTTAAATATGTTTCTTTGCTGGCAACAAATACATAATGACAGTAAAAATACTTATTTTTCATACTTGAAAATAATAATTATAAAAATACTTTTGACAGCCAGACTTCTCCACTTGAAAAAAAAAACTATCTTGTGTTCCTTTCTGTAAATTCAAAATGTAAGTAAACACATAAGAACTGCAGACACTTATAAATCAATACAGTAACTATCTTAGTATGTGGTCCATTTTGGTGGGATGTAGCCTCTCGGGGTCTCTGGACCAAAAGAAATGTTGGAAACAGTCCCCTGGTATGACTATAGATTTGTTATACTAATTATTTTTTTTAAATAAAACTAATTTGCAAGGCTTTCATGAGAAATATATTAAAGATGAAGTATTTTATAATTTATAAACAAAATATAATCAAAAACAGTATTTTTAATGAAAGAAAAATCAGTAAAGGCTAGATCAGGATACAAATCTTTGACTTCAATTTATTCTACTTAGTATAATCATGCAGCGATGCTACCTAGACATCTTAAGTTTTATGGAAATGAAAATTAAGGGGAGGTAACCGTGTACAGGTAAAACCTTAGTACAGTGGGACAGGGATCCTTAAACTGCATGCAGAAAAATCAACATTTCACATGAATTTTTTTTCTATAATATATAATTGGATAATAATATCAAGATTTCCTGACTAGAATGAATACACTAGACTTGGATGTATTTGGATTAGAAAAAAACTGTTGTTTGAGGTTAGAATTTCCATATTCCTCAATCCTTAACTAGGTAATCCTTATTCTTCCACTTCTTGTCTTTGATGCCATTTATCAAAATGAAATAATGTCATATCAGCTTGAGCAGGTAGCTCAATACTTTACATGTCAGCAACTTTCATGTACTTCCTACCTAAGATTAAGAAAAATGCAATTCTCTAAATGGGTGCACGTATCGGTTTATGAAAAAGAATGATCTCACTGTTCTGTGTCATGGCACAAGTCAATCATGCATAATTTATATGTAAAGAGGGAGAAACAAACAATTTATGAGAAAATAATTTTCTTCCAAGAGAAAGGCTTCATATGAGTTAATTCTTTCATTTTCACATAGTTTTAATAAAGGTAGGGAAAATGTCCCATCTAACAACTGATAGGAATGTTTTCACCAAGGTGTTTATCTAGTTTTTAAGTACACACTAACAGTTTCTGATGCCACTTTAATGAGGTAAATATTTCTCTCACAAGAAGGGTGGGCAGCAGCAGCAGCAGCAGCAGTGTTTTATCACTTTTATGTTATAATTACAACCTTTTTCTCACACTGCGAGTCATTTCTTATTTTCATTTCAATATGTTCAAAATTTGAAATGTGCAATTTTCCAGTACAGTGTTCTTTGATTCTTTGAATCATTTTAATCATAGATAAATGACAACCAGCAAGCAATGTCACTGAGAAAACCATATGATTATACTTTTTGGTATATTACCCTGTTTCAAACTTGAGTACCCATGACATTCCAATGTTCAAATGGTGACTTCAACATACAAATGGACTATTAACAATATGTTTCTGATCTATTTCTGATATATATGTGTATGGGATATACCTCAGATCTAACAAATCTAACTACAAATAAAGATACAGTAAGTGGAATTATAATTGTTGTATATTTGTCATTGACTGTGTTGTTGGTTCAAGTCTGTTAACTCTTCGAGTCTCCCTGATCCATTGGCTCTGGTTAATTGTTAACTCTTTGATTCTACCTGATCCATTGGCTCTGGTTATGGTAATTGTTAACTCTTTGAGTCTCCCTGATCCATTGACTCTGGTTTATGGTCTGATTCGGCTTGTTGTTGCTGGTTTTGTTCTTGAAGCTCTCTTTTGATTTGTTTGTTAGATTCTAACAGCTCCTCAATTTTACCAAACAGGTTATCATTCTGGTCCTCCAGTTTGTTCATCCAGGAGTCAAGTTGGTCCAATGTCTTGTCAAGATCTGCAAACTCTGAAACACACATCAAAAAGATTTTACTTTCATTTTTGTATAAAATCATAGTACTAATTCAAATGCCACTGCCAGGAGTTAAACCTGGGACCTCTGATGTACTAGTCTTTTGTTAAACTGAGAGAGGTAAAGAGAAGCCTCTAGCGGAAAATTGTACTGCAGAGTATTCAATAGGGTTACATAATCCCCCTCCAGGAAAGAACTTAACCTCAAGTTACCAGGGATGCCTATGGGGAATGACTAAGTGTTATTCCCAGTGACCTATGTGAACACCAATCGATCAACCGATCAGCAAATGTTATTTCTCATGACACGTGACACAAAATAAAAATTCTTATATTTTTCTAAAGAGAAGATCTATATTGCGTCGTTAGAACGGCTGGGGCAGAGCCATAAGAGGCCGGGTATTAATATTAGTACTAAATAGGCCATAGGCGGAACTGTTCCAATTTCAGGCCGCGGCCTAATGTCAAGTGACACGCAGACATTTTCAAACTGATGTCAGGAAACTGTTTTTTTTTTAGAAATGGGTGGCAACAGTTACTATACGACCTCCTGTATCTTGAATAAATGTGTAGGTTAGTAGAAAAATATCTGTTCTTTCCATTGATACCTAATTTACGTGTGATCGAAAATGTTTAATATTATAAAACACAGTTAAACAGTGACCCGTGCACGGGTCAGTAAAATTTCCACTTTTTAACTAAGGACGCATTTTGACTCTCGCACCCGCCTGTCGTCCACATATTTAGCGGGTCAGAGGGGTGTGCCTAGTGAGTGTCCAGGGAGAAATGAGTGTCCAGAGAGTGTCCAGGGAGGTTTTTGCACGCCCAGCAATTTATTAATGAAGATTTTTTAATTATTTCTTCTGTATTATGTAGTTGATGGCAATATCTAACACTACACCAAATTTTATTTCGATAGGACGACTGCAAAATATTGAATTTTTTAGTTCAATTTTGCACTGTAGTGCACACCCTGTAGACAATGAGTGTCCAGGGACATTTTGCACGCCCAGCAATTTATTAATAAAGATTTTAAAATTATTTTTTCTGTACTGTGTAGTTAATGACATTACCTAACACTACACAAATTTTCATTTCGATCAGACGATTACTTATTACTAAAATCCACCGTTACATACCGTTGTTTATTGCAGCGGAGGGACACGCCAGGCGAGATTGAGTGTCCAGGAAGGTTTGTGCACGCCCAGCAATTTGTTTTTTAAGCTTATGAAATTATTTTTTCTGTATCATATAGTTAATGACATTACCTAACTTTATACCAAATTTCTTTTTAATCAGACGACTGCATAATTCTGATTTACACCGTTATTTATCGTTGTTTATTTCAGGGGAGTGACACGCCCGGCGAGATGGAGTGTCCAGGGAAGTTTGTACACGCCCAGCAATTTGTCATTAAAGTTTTTGAAATTACGTTTTCTGTGTTATATAGTTAATAACATTACCCAACATTATGCGAAATTTCATTTCGTTCAGACGTGTGCATCATTCTAAAATTCACCGTTGTATATTGCGAATGTACCGCTGTTTATATGCAGTGGAATGCCGAGTCGGGCGATACAAGGGAAATAACCCGTACTGAAATACCATTGATAATGTATGGTTACAGTACAGAACATAAATTATATAGCGCAGGGGCCATATAAATATGCTATTTCACTGTAAAATCATAATGATTATCCTGATATGCCATGATCTAATGAGTGTCAAGGGCGAAGATTGCCTTCTCCCTGGACACTCATTAGGTACCGTGGTCTGAGTATGTATACATCTAACGGGTGTCGAGTGCGTTAGACCGTGTCCCCTGGACACTCATTAGTCACGGCTACATTCCTTACCAGGTGCATAAGACTGTGTCCCCTGGACACTCATTAGGTACCAGCTGGCTATACATGAGAATTCTATATTCAATTCTGTCTTAATTTTAAGCATTACTGCTTATAAATTTTAGATAATTGCACATTGGCGCGAAATATACAGTATTATACACAGCAATATGAATAATTACCTCAAGATGTAATTAAACATTATGAGGACCTGTCATAATTGTACCGTGTTTAATATATAATAATTCTCTATGTATGTATATATGTATAAATATTAATTCAAAGTATTCAAATTAATTCCTGATATGCCATGATCTAATGAGTGTCCAGGGCGACGATTGCCTTCTCCCTGGACACTCATTAGTCACGGCTCCATTCCTTACCAGGTGCATTAGACCGTGTCCCCTGGACACTCATTAGGTATCTGGCTATACATGAGATTTCTATATTCAATTCTTTCTTAAATGAAAAAAAAACAGTGTCCTTCCCGCTCGAAAATACGCATTCCCTTAAATGAAAAAAAAAACAGTGTCCTTCCCGCTCAAAAATACGCATTCCCTTCAGAATTTATTTCAATATATATATATATGTATACGCCCGGAAAATTATGCGTTCAAAATGTTACGAAATATATCTGTTATGGTATTTGATTCCAATTTCAAAATATTTTATTATTGATAATTTAAACAATTAACAAGAAATATAAAGAATTATTCTACTTCAGTATATATAAATGGACTAGACATTTGAATTAAACAGATACGTATGAAGACATTCTTATCACAATTAAAACACAGACTTATGGTTACTACACCATACATCGTATTATATAAAACATGTTTATATACGTGAAGTATTCATACGTATAGTCGAAGTGCAGCATATGTGTGTGTTACGTCATCTTTATACGCCCGTCAAAAATAACGGGACGTATGATGATATGACGTTGTCCTCCTACAGTTTTCAACCATGAATATACTGTATAAAATACGTATGTATATTTTATGTTATAAGTACGTTGATATACAATCTTATTCTGTTTATAAAATCGTAGGTTTGGAGGAAATAAAGATAATAATAATGGTGCCTAATGAGTGTCCAGCGGACACGGTCTAATGCATTGGCCAGAAATACTGTGTGCCCAGCGGTCAAGGTCCAGCATGCTAGTTAGTTACAATGTGTATACAGGACACAATACCCAATTAGTGTCAAGCAGGTTGATCGGGGCCTAGCTGGACACTTGTTATCATAGTACACACAATTATATTAACCGTAAAGGTTTATATTACCTTCAAAGTGTACGTATTTATGACGACGACGATGTTACCTTTGGAAAGCTGCGTGGATTGGTGAAATTAGACAAAGACGCCTTCCGTGACGGTGTGCACCTGACTTCGCAATTACAAGACCGATATGCTAAACAACTGAGGCTAGCATTGTTTTGCGAACAACGACATTTACCTGCTCCCGTCGCCTACAAAAACGGCCCTTTTTAGGGCCAACCAATATTCAAAAATGTATTCCAAAACGCTCGAAATACCGCAGTCCGTTTAACCCATGTAGACTAGCTGATCTATATCATATAATTTTGTTTATTATAAATCAAGTAATAATAATGGTTACTTATATATCGTACTTCGCGCTACAAGGAATATAGTATAAGCCGATCACGGCACCTTATGAGTGTCCAGAGATAATCGATCATATTAGGGTTAGATACAATCTCTAACAATAACAACACGTACTTATTAGATAATCCGTAATACAATTAAGTATTTTTTTACAATTACGGAAGAAGTGGAAATAATGGTCACAATAATGGAAATAACGGATGATATATATAGGTATATTGGAATTGTAAACCTAAAATACATTATGATGATGTATAGGTTATTTCAAAAAAGACTTTATATATATATATATATAAAAAAAGCTAATTTATAGTCGTAAATATTCTCATGTATAGCCTGGTACCTAACGAGTGTACAGGTATATGTGTAATAATTGTCCATTTTTCACATAAAACTTAACATACATATAATTAATTAATTAAATAAATTAATATATTTTCATTTTCTTATTTAAATAAATAGAAACGAATGGGTTCTTAAGTAGATATGTATATATATGTAAAGGAGTCTCATGTATAGCCAGGTACCTAATGAGTGTCCAGGGGACACGGTCTAATGCACCTGGTAAGGAATGGAGCCGTGACTAATGAGTGTCCAGGGGACACGGTCTAACGCACTCAACACCCGTTACATGTATACATGTACTAAGTAAAGGTGATGACATCGACATTCAAACCATGGTACCTAATGAGTGTCAAGGGAGAAGGCAAGTGCCGCTCTGGACACTCATTAGGTGGCAAGACAAGACAAGGGTTAACATTTATACCTCTACAATGGAATAGTGCATTTAATATATAATTATTCGATAGGTACTTTCAATACGGGTTGCTTCCCTTGTACCACGATCATATTAGACAAGCCGATAGATTGCAATAAACGACGGCGCATTTCAGTATAATGCACACGTATAATTGAAATGAAATTCGGTGTAATGTTAGACAATATTCTCAACTATGTAATACAGAAAAAATAATTTCAAAAACTTTAAAAACAAATTGCTGGGCGTGTACAAACCTCCCTGGACACTCAGTCTCGCCGGGCGTGCCACTCACCTGCAATAAACAACGATATATAACGGTGTATTTCAGAACTATGCAGTCGCCCGAACGAAACGAAATTTGGTATAAAGTTAGGTAATGTCATTTACTACATGATACAGAAAAAATAATTTCAAAAACTTGAAAAACAAATTGCTGGGCGTGCACAAACCTCCCTGGACACTCATTCTCGCCGGGCGTGTCCCTCCGTTGCAATAAACAACGATATGTAACGGTGGATTTCGATAATAAGTAATCGTCTGATCGAAATGAAAATTTGTGTAGTGTTAGGTAATGTCATTATGTCATTAACTACACAGTGCAGAAAAAATAATTTAAAAATCTTTATTAATAAATTGCTGGGCGTGCAAAATGTCCCTGGACACTCATTGTCTACAGGGTGTGCACTACAGTGCAAAATTGAACTAAAAAATTCAATATTTTGCAGTCGTCCTATCGAAATAAAATTTGGTGTAGTGTTAGATATTGCCATCAACTATATAATACAGAAGAAATAATTAAAAAATCTTCATTAATAAATAGCTGGTCGTGCAAAAACCTCCCTGGACACTCTCTGGACACTCATTAGGTACACCGGGTCAGGGAGCCAGAACCCTTCGGACTGTAGTTCAGGTTGTCCTAGTTCTAAAATTAGTACAAAGCACCCGCCATGCTTCGAATGTCTATTCAAAAATCTACATTTTCAAGTTTCAAATCAATTTAGGAGGTTTTTGAACGAAATTAGATTAGAAACTTAATTAGAATAAGGAATTTGCTACATATTAGTCTGTGGGTTTTGCCCCCCCCCCCCCCATTAATTATTATTTGAGATATTATCTTTCATTCAAAAGCAATTACCTTTACTACACTCTTGAACTATCGTATCGATGTTTTCAACTTCACCAACTTCGACATCTTCTCCGGTATAACTGCCACCGTTTTGCATTGGTAATTGAGTTTCACTCTCCTTGGAGTTATCAGCATTCGTGTTATTTTCCTCGGCCATTTTAACGTCATGTGATCAATTGTTGGTCCTCTGATAGAGCTGCTTTTTGATTGGCCACAGCTGTTAATATTGACCAATGAAAGCATACCTAACATCGCAGGCATCCCTGAAGACGACGCCATTGACAAGAACCAAGAAAGAACACGTAAGTCTGAACTCTATCGGTAAACATCAATTAAATAAAGCAATAGTGTTCTCGAAAAGGCTATCCGATTGGAAGAGTAATTTTCTATGCTTATTTTTGGGCAATTATTTCCATTGAATTATGAATAGAAAGATCTGTGGCTTATCCGGCATATACGCATCTTTCGGTTTGGGTTATTTACCGGCTCAAATTTCGTTATAGGCTTATTTGATAATATTTTCCGTCTCTGTTTTAAGTGATAGATCTATTTGAAGGAAACAAACAATAGTTTCATTGCCATTATTTTGAAGCACGTTATTTACCAAAGGTAAAGAGGTTTGCAAAATAAAGTCGAGAAACTGACCTATCCACAATATATTTTTCATGGGTCTTTTTAATTTCATTTGTATCGCCAAAGCAATGGATCAAACAATGTTGAATTTAATCTTTTCTGCAAATTCAATGATGCATGGTGCGCTCGTAGATTACTTGCTTGTGAAAAATAACATAGATCGAAATAAATAAAAACTAGGCCTAGATAAGGGAAAAATGGGCGATTTGATTCAATCAATATTTATCATGTTCATTCTTTTTACATAGATCCCAAGTCAAAAAAAACTACAATGGCAGATAACGAAAACGAAGCTGAACTGTTGGACTATGAAGAGGAAGAGAATGAAGCTACCGCTGACGGAGCTGGGGATGTCCAACAACAAATAAAGAAAGATGTAAAGGGAACATACGTGTCCATCCACAGTTCTGGATTCAGAGATTTCCTTTTGAAACCAGAGTTGCTGAGGGCCATTGTTGACTGTGGTTTTGAGCATCCTTCAGAGGGTAATCTTTGTTGATTTCAACAATATGTTTACTTTATTGTCACAGAAATATTTTTGCTTCTGCCTTCTATGTTTAGGCCCTGAAATTAGTTTGTACCAATTCAGTCGCATATAATCGACCAATTACAGTAAAACCCCACTTACTCGAACTCAATGGGTCAAGAAAACATAATATTTGAGTAATCCGAGGTTGGTTGAATATGTGTGAACTTGGCCGGGACCAAACTAACTGTACAACAAATGAGGGGTATTCGAGTTAACCAGGTTTGAATAACTGGGGTTTTACTGTATTGCAAAACTTACCTAGAACACAGCATAGTATTGACAACACAAAAGTAAAGCTGAAAATTTCAAAGTTGGGAGTTTAGTGATTTATACCTGAAGCAAAGTGTTGTGGAGAATTCGCAACATTTTACAATAATCTTTTTCAAGGTACAAGTATTGTTGAGTTACATCTGTTGATACATTAAGTGACTTGTGATTTTTCTGGCAATATGAAAGTTGACTAGCATCTCCTTGCGGAAAAAAATGAACTGTAATTGTCCCCCGCTTCCGGAGGAACGGGGGATATTGATTTGGGTTTGTCCGTCCGTCCGTCTGTCCGTCCCTCCGTCCGTCCCTCTGTCTGTCTGTCACACTTCGTTTCCGTGCTCTATCTTTTGAAGGAATAATCCGATTTTCATTAAACTTGGTCAGGATACTTATCATCCAAGTACCTCGGATGAGTTCGATTTTCGTGAAATTCCGCGCATATTTTATGGAGTTATCCCCCTTTTATCACCAAATATAGGCATCATGTACAAAATGCCATAACTCTTATGTTTTTTATTTAATTCACTTTAAATTCTGTAGAATATTATATAAGGTAATGATGTTTAACATATATTACGGGTTTGGATGTCGTATCTCAACTTTCTTTGGAATCCGACAGAGTTTTGTCCCTTTCATTGCCTCCCTCTGTCCGTCTGTCTGTCACACTTCGTTTCCGTGCTCTATCTTTTGAAGGAATAATCCGATTTTCATTAAACTTGGTCAGGATACTTATCATCCAAGTACCTCGGATGAGTTCGATTTTCGTGAAATTCCGCGCATATTTTATGGAGTTATCCCCCTTTTATCACCAAATATAGGCATCATGTACAAAATGCCATAACTCTTATGTTTTTTATTTAATTCACTTTAAATTCTGTAGAATATTATATAAGGTTTAACATATATTACGGGTTTGGATGTCGTATCTCAACTTTCTTTGGAATCCGACAGAGTTTTGTCCCTTTCATTGCCAAATGAAAGCATTATGTACAAAAAATTGCTTTCCGTGCTCTATCTTTTGAAGGAATAATTCGATTTTCATCAAACTTGTTGAGGATACTTATTATTCAAGTATCTCGAATGAGTTCGATTTTCGTGAAATTCCGCGCGTATTTTACGGAGTTATCCCCCTTTTTATCATGAAATATAGGCATCATGTACAAAATGCCAGAACTCTACGCACATGATGTTTCCCCCCAAGTGGCCCTGAAGCGGGGGACATAAATTCCACGAATTAGCTTGTTGGGTACTATTTCCTGATGCATCCCTATGGAAAAAGGAGTCAGAACACTTTATCATAGCATTCCTGTTGGGCACACAATTACTACTCGAGTATGACAAACAAGAAATTTGTAATTCTTAAGAGTGACATAAATCAATGAAGTCTTATAATGTGGGATACTAAAACATGTTCATTGATTTTTTTATTCAGTTCAGCACGAGTGTATTCCGCAAGCAATTTTGTCGATGGATGTGTTGTGCCAAGCAAAGTCTGGTATGGGAAAAACTGCTGTGTTTGTACTGGCCACACTTCAGCAGCTGGAGCCTGTGGACGGCCAGGTGAGATTTCTAAATGGATCTGATTACTAAGTTTTCGAGGCTATAAACTGCATCGCTGAGAGCCATCCATTATGCAAGTTGTGCAATCAAATTGTGTTTGAACTTTTTGAAACCTGTGTAATTATAAGCAACTGAAACTATCAGAAGTCCATAGAATTATTTTTATTGCTCCAAAAGTGTGTTCTAACTATTTGCCTATCTGAACTGACTGAATGTTTACCTAAGTTAGCTTTCAAAAAAGTTAAAGCCATGAGCCCCTGTTTAGAAATGTTTCATGATAAATGTATTGTTTTTCCAGGTATCTGTGTTGGTTTTGGCACACACTAGGGAATTGGCTTTCCAGATCAGCAAGGAGTATGAGCGCTTCAGCAAATACATGAACAGCACAAAGATAGCTGTTTTCTTTGGTGGAATGTCCATCAAGAAAGACGAAGAGGTCCTAAAAAAGAACTGTCCACATATTGTGGTGGGAACACCAGGGAGGATTCTAGCACTTGTACGATCTAAACAACTTATCCTGAAGCATGCCAAGCATTTCATTTTAGATGAATGCGACAAAATGTTGGAAGAACTTGGTGAGTGTTTTGATAAATTGATCGTGAATTTCTGTCTTTGGATCTTTTCAAGGATGTGAACATAGGAGACATAGGGAAATACTTTAATAGGAACCATACAATATCACATGGAAGTATGTAGATAGCAGTGGTCACAAGTCCAGAAGTCGTCCCATATGCCCCCACACTTCTTGATATCAGTAGCTTAATAAAATTAACACAATTTTTTTTTTCTTAATGTGAACATATTTATTCTTTAAGACAATTTAAAAGTATTAGAAAATGCAGCTTGGACTGGCTTTTTTTCCAAAGATCATATTTTCCATTCATTTCTATTTTTCAGACATGAGGAGAGATGTTCAGGAGATATTCAGAGCAACCCCCCATGAGAAGCAGGTCATGATGTTCAGTGCCACCCTCAGCAAAGATGTCCGAGCAATCTGCAAGAAGTTTATGCAAGATGTAATTACCGTACAAAATATTTTACGTCGACACATTTCCTGAAAAGCATTGTTCCTGGGGCCTCAATTGCCATCGGCTTCAATACTAAAAGATAACAGATTATCTCGAAAATCGCGACGTTACCAAATATCTATTAGCATAAAATGCCTGATGCATCGCGAGACAATTAGTTACATATATCTCTTATAAATTGATTACAAAGAATTCTTCCAAAAAATAAGAGCACAAATCTTAAAGCAATTATTTGAATCAGATATTTTTTGACTGCTTTTCTAATCATATTTTTTTTTGTAAATTTTGATGTTATTTAAAATGGAAAGCTGTTGCAGAAAGTAAATTCTCCTTGTTTAAGTCGTTTTATCTTGGGAGAAATATTGCTTCGATCTGAAACAGAAATCGGCCATATACATCTATATAGGAAAAAGAATACTAAAATTTGGATTTAAAATTAATAGCACATCGGTCATTGTTTCATACGGTAGATTTTAACGAAACGCGTGGTACATTAGGAGGTAGGGCTGCCGAGTAAGAAGATCATCAGAGGCACACAAAGTCCCTGCGCTCTCAAAGCAACGGGCTAGTTGTGTCTCGCCTAGCTTTTAGCATTTTGACATAGATAACAACGCGCACCGTTTCAAGAATTTAGGGCCTTGTCACAGATATTCGGATGCTAAAGAGGAGCGCGAGTAGGGCCTTGTAGAGAGGACTTCACACAAGGAGACGAGTGGAGTCTAATCTTCACCATGGTTGTGGCATTCCACGGGCAGTGTACTCCATCCGAGACCAGCTCCCCTGGCCTGTATCTGATGCGAGGTACCAAGTTGTTGATGGGCATTAGCGGATTGTCCTGTACCAGCTTGTCCGACTTGAATCAGGAATGAAAGGGTGTTTAAATGTTGAAAAAAACTTCAAGCGTTAAATTTTGAAAAATGTAAAAAGAAATATTACTTTCTTTGAATTGATAATTATTTCATTCTTGTTTTAAAGAAGTATAGTTTTAATTTATTGTATTAAGCAAACATTAAAGAGGTATAATTGTGATATTTTAAGGGATTCTAGAAAGTATTGTTTTAGTTAACATAACATACTATTGCAGGAGAAGTTTCTTATCATTGTACTTTCAGCCTATGGAAGTGTACGTGGATGATGATTCCAAGCTCACCCTTCATGGTCTGCAGCAGCATTATGTCAAACTGAAGGACAACGAAAAGAACAGAAAGCTATTTGAATTGCTTGATGTTCTTGAATTCAATCAGGTATAACAGTGTTCATTTAAAATGCCTTGCATGTTAGCTCAATTGGCCAAAAGGTGATAAAATTTAAGTGGTTATCGGCAAAGGTCACCATGCCAACTTCAGAAAGAAAAAGGTTGTGTACAAGATACCTTCTGAACCCCTAACAGAATTAATTCATATTCCCACCAAAGCATCATGCTATTAAGTTTTACACCTGGTTAGATTTTTGTAGTCATCGGTCTAAGTTGCGTGTCAAAAGTTGCACTTTCAAGAGTTATGGGTATTTTTTGCGAGCCTTTATCAGAAATTATGATAGACTACATCAAATAATCAGGGTTTTGGCTGGGTATTTCATAAATGGAGTCCTTTCTTAAATAAATGGGGTCCTTTTGCATAGTTTAAATGGAAATCCTGAAAAATTGTGGGGTCCTTTTCAGTTTTTATGCTTGAAAAAGATATAGGGACGACTTCAATGCAAACCCTGATTATATTTGAGTTGCACTTTGCAAAACATTGATTAGTCAGGAACCATATTCTTGTTGTAAACCAGCCCACATTCCTGTTGAATACATTTTGTGAAGTAGTATTTTCTAGCATAAGTCATAGAATCTAGCACTCGTCCATATCTATGATGACAAACGTCGTGCACCACTCTTACACCTGAATGGGGACAACACGATTACCACCTTTGTCTGAGATTAAGCTGGTGATGTTGTTCTCAAGAAAACTATATATAGTCGATGATTGCCCATGGCCATCATTCATCATAATTTGGTTTCTGCGCAGATAGGGATTTTGACCTGTCATTTGGTGTGTAGTTGTATGATGAAAGATGTAGGGTCAAGGTCAGTTAACTTTTTGCATTTTAATATATTTTCACTTAAATCTTTCACCTGACATTGATACCCTCAGCTTGTCAAACTTTTAAAAATTTTCACAAGAAAAATATTTGTGAATGAAAGACTTTTTTCAAGAGAGGTGAACCAACTGTCCAAGGGAAATTAATTCATCTAAGTCAATTACCCAATCTTTGATGTTATTCTGACATGACATATCAGTGTTTGGTATAATTATAGGTGATTTTCTCAGACCAGTAATGTTTCCCTCATTATCCAAATTTCAAAACAAAATTGGTTTGAAAAGGGTTTGCAAATACTTAGGTTTTGTGTATAAAGAATCCATCATTAGTTTAGTTGTGAAAATCAAAACCTGTTATCAATATGATTCCAGCCACTGTTCATGATACCTGATATTAAAAAGTGATGTGATGGGATTGTTAGTCCCCGACTGGGCTGACCCAGTCCCTCGCCTTTCTTTTGTCACTGAAACCTTGTACTTGGGGTATGGGTTCACCTAGTGAGAGGTATTGTCATACATCAAAAACAAGGTGTTCTGACCTATATTTTGACATTTGGCACACATCAAAGAAAAAGTCAAAGCTTTGGTCTCCTCGTGGCTAAATCTAGGCCAATTTCTGTTTTCTAGTAATTGTATGAAGATAAATTTCCCTTCAATCATTTCATACGAAACAAAATCCCCTTATTCAAAGCTTAACCTTTCTGAAAGTAAGTTTCTCAAACAAAGTATTTCTTGTGCAACATATTGGAAATATTACCAGTAGCAGACCGATTTTTGTTAATTTTTGTGGAAATTTAATTAAAAACACAGTCGTATGATGTCAATTTATGAAAATATTCAGATCTTTGAAAATTTCAACGTATGAAACCCTAAATTTGAACATGTTTAAAAAAGTATTACCTCAAAACGTTGTTGGCTCTACCAACATGGGGTTCACCTTGGTGAGGCTGTGCGACATGTATGGGTATTAAAATAGGTCACTTTGACTAACAGTTCGACCTCTGACCTACTGCATCAGAAAATAATTTTGTCTTGGCTCTATCTCCACACTACTTCATCATCAGGTTACTTGAATTTCATGCTTAGGATTTAGGTTTACTGCGGTAGTTGCATAAAGTTGGGAACAGAATGCACAGAGAATCCACACCAATCTATGATGACAAACGTCGTGCACCACTCTTACACATGAATGGGGACGACACGATTACCACCTTTGTCTGAGATTTAGAGCCAGTTGCACTTAACACAAATGGTGTAAACTAGACAACATGTCAAATTTTCAAAATAAAATTTGGGTAATATCATTGGTTGAAAACACTTGTATTAAATGAATATAAATGTTGTGTGTATACATGTAAGGATACGAGACCGATAATAACTATGGTTTCTGATGTTGTGACAACTACCGTTTGTGATGGGTTTATTAAACAAATAATAGAGGTTAGTTGATATACTTGAAGTTGGTTTCCCTCTTTTTCACTGATTTTTCCTGTTTGCTTTCAAACTCAAATGATGTACACAAAATCCATATCAATCCATGATGACAAACGTCGTGCACCACTCTTACACATGAATGGGGATGACACGATTACCACCTTTGTCTGAGATTTTAAGCAAGTTGCACTTTACACAAATGGTGTAAACTAGACAACATGTCAAATTGTTATTGTTATTTGTTGGACTGCATGGTATTCAAGTTTTCATTTTAAAGATAAAAACTAAAAAAAGTCAAGGTTTTAACTACTTGAGATTACACTGTTTCTATAATGTCCTCCATGGGGATGACACGATTACCACCTTTGTCTGAGAATTTAAGGCCAGTTATGCCTTTACTTGAATGCTATTAGTAGGACTGCATTTCATGTCTAGTGAGCTAACTTTATAAAGGCCCATAAATGATAACTCATAGATCAGTGATGAAGGAGCTTATAAGTGGGCTTCCCTCAAAATTCAACCTTCTTTGGGTCTGAAAATTCAACTTTACAAAAGAGAAAATTGCTTCATTGGTTCATACCCTTGGTTTGGAAACGGTTTGGGGGTACTGTTTGAAAGCAGTTCATGAATATGAAGGTTTAGTGTATAAAGAAGCTTTCTTTTTTTGCTGATATACACATGTATATTGGGTGTATAGAGAATCAATATCTGTCTATGATGACAAACGTCGTGCACCACTCTTACACATGAATGGGGACAACACGATTACCACCTTTGTCTGAGATTTTAAGGCCAGTTATGCCTTTACTCGAATGCTATTTGTTTGACTGCAATTCATGTCTAGTGAGCTAACTTTATAAAGGCCCATAAACGATAACTCGTAGATCAGTGATGTTGGAACATTGTAATTAGGCTTCTATCAAAATTCAACTTTACAAAAGAGAAATTTGCTTCATTGGTTCATATCCTTGGTTGGTTTGGAAGCAGTTCATGAATATGAAAGATTAGTGTATAAAGAAGGATTTTATTGCCAAAATATATTGGGTGTATAGAGAATCAATATCTGTCGATGATGACAAACGTCGTGCACCACTCTTACACATGAATGGGGACGACACGATTACCACCTTTGTCTGAGATTTTATGTCTAGTGAGCTAACTTTATGAAGAGTTTGCTCATGAATTTCTTTGTAACAAGTGGATGAAGTTATGTTTCATGTGTTTTCCCCATTTGAAGTTCCAGACCGAAATGAAATGTGTACAAAAAGGGCTTAAATAATAGATTTGTTGGTTGTAATGTGTTCACGATGTAAGATGATAGAATTGGATTTAAAAACTCTTTTTTATCTAAAATTTAGCTTTGGGTACACTTTTCTCTGACTGGAATAGTGGTTAGGTGGTGATTTGGTGTTAGTTATGATTGACAAGCATCCATCATTTTGATCACCAGATTCCCTGGTAGGTTTTGACAGTCTTCAGGGAAGCTATATTGGCACAAGTGGACTTGAAATTTCAGCTGATGATTAAATATTGGTCTGCATTAATTTACTTCAAGAGGTATTCTGATATTTTTTGTTAAGGTCAACATAACTTTCTCTACTCCCAAGCCAAAGAAAAAAATACATCCATGATGACAAACGTCGTGCACCACTCTTACAAAGTAATGGGGATAACACGATTTACCACCTTTGTCTGAGATTAATCCATATTTTGCATAAAGCACATTTTGGCTTGAGTAACAATGGACACATTGATCACTATGTAACATTGACTTGGGGCCTTTTAACTTGATTTTATTTGTATAGAGTAATTAGAGAGGCATTATTGTGCATTACACTTGATTAAATGGACATCTTCTTGTAAACAGGTGATCATCTTCGTGAAGTCCGTCCAGAGATGTATGGCCCTCTCACAGTTGTTGGTGGAGCAGAACTTCCCCGCTATCGCCATCCATAGAGCTATGACACAGGAGGAAAGGTAAGTTGTGTCGGTAGAAAAGCATAAAAAAAATTGTTAGTCTAGTTTCTACGGAGCTCGGCAGATCCAAGGATTTTACCATTTTGAGAATTGAAAGTCTGCAGGATGTTAGCATGCCAAGGGTCAAACTACAGAAAAGTATGAGAATGAATATGATCAGTACCTTGTACTGAGTATTAACTAGTACTGTAAAAGTGGAGTTGTTCGCGCGTGGAAATTTTCGCTTATTTCGCTGTCATTAAATCTCTGCGAATATATCCAATGCGAACATATTTAACACCACTCACACTCTTGAGTGTATTCTAGTAATATAAGTACACAGTGCAAAACAGCACGACTGACAGCGCAAACATTTTCACACTGCGAACAATTTTGAAGCTGACTAAGCGAAAATATTTGCTTTTACAATATATTGATGTTTTATATTGTTGCTTTCAGATTATCTCGTTATCAGCAGTTTAAGGATTTCCAGAAAAGAATCCTGGTAGCCACAAACTTGTTTGGACGAGGAATGGATATTGAAAGAGTGAACATTGTGTTCAACTACGACATGCCAGAGAATTCCGACACATATCTACACAGAGTAAGTTATTTATTTAGAAAAAGACAATATACACTCTTCAACATAAACTGGCTAAGAAACTGCAGGTATTAAGAAATTAAAGAAAAATCTTTAGGTCTACTTTCTGCTTTCTATTTTAATGAAAAATTTCTGAATGCATACCAAGTTTATGTACAATTTAGATTATGGTTCCTGTATTTGTATTAGGATAAACCTTATTAAAATTTCAAAGGAAAACACTGCCCGCAAAACACTCAATAGTTCATATTAAAGAAATGGCACATTTAAAATATAGTTGATAACAGGTTTTGCTTTGAAAGTAAAAACACATCGAATCTCAACTTTAATAAAATAATATTACATTTGACTAGAAAGATAACTTTTTCTATTTTAATTAATTTAAAAAAAAAAATGATTTCAAATGGATGAAGTAGGAATGAAATGCAAGACTTTTATTCTTAAAATCTAATTCCTGTATTTGTAGGTGGCACGAGCTGGAAGGTTTGGTACCAAAGGTCTTGCCATCACGTTTGTATCTGATGAGAATGATGCCAAGGTGTTGAATGATGTTCAGGAGCGATTTGAGGTCAACATCACAGAACTACCAGACGAGATTGATATCTCATCATACAGTACGTAGTATTTTAGTACACATCTATTATGCTTAGTACATTTATATTCACTTTTAGAAGCTTAATGATGGGAAAAGGAATTTCTTTGCAAATGCACATGTTAAAACCATTTAATTGTATTCAAACAGATTTTGATTAATGAAAACTTTATTAATATGCAATTAAGTTTTTAACTCATTCACCCCTGAAATTTCATAATGGACTATTCCAACCAGAGAATTGGACGAGTTCAAATTATCTTTAAGGGTGAAGGATTTTTTTCCTCATTGTAATAATGATGTGAAAAGAATGTAACTGGGCATCAACTGATTTTATATCTGTATTTCTTTACTTTCAGTTGAGGGTCGGTGAACAGTTCCACACCATTCTACAAGGAATCAACTTCGCAGGACTCTTCATTTGTACAGTGTAAATAATGTTGTGTTCACTTCTCATAAAATATCATAGTGACTCGTCTTCATCTGCCTCATATATTCATCAAGACTGTGATTTCTGAACTAGAAAGTGTGATACATGAGGAAAATCATGGTAATGACCAATTCTGGATTCTCATCAAGTTGTAGAGAACATCAAGAAGACCAGAAATGTACTTTTGTAGAACAAATTTATTTTCTGTTGTTTTGAGGTTTTGTCAAATAACAAAGTTATGGAAGGGGGGAAATAAATTAAAAAATGACTTGGGATGAAAAATCTGTGTTTGTTATTACGTTCCTAAGTGATATCTGTCAAAACATTTGATAAATGCGATGAAAACCAATTGAATCTTTTAAATGAGATGGCTCTACCTGTTTAAAAATTGATCAACTTTCAGCTCGCCTGTTCGAAAAACAATAGCTATTATTTGTTTCGTCCTTTTCTGTGTTAAAGTTTATAAGTTCATTGTGAACAAACTACTGCACCTAGGGTCATGGAACCTCGCCTGTAGTATGATCACTAGTGCTGTCACAATGTACTGGTATATTGCAATGTGTCAATAGAAATGTGTTGCACCGCGGTACGAAATTGAAAAACCAGGTTTTTGTGGTACATGTTAATTTTGAGTACTTGCATTCAATCTTGCCTAATTTCCTTCAATATTTTGCATGAATTCCAAGAAAACAGTAAAACGAAGCCATTTCCATGATACCCTCATTCTACCCAGTACTTTCTCTTGTTCGATAGTCTGAATCAGCTAAATGTTTGAACTTTCAAGAGCCCCATCTTTTTTCTCGGGCATTTCTTCTACTTTGTCAAATACAACAGCAAGCATGGCTGATTACAGCTATGATTGTTGGCCAAATAAAAAGGTAAAAAAAGTACCATATGGGACAAAACAAAGTCCAATGAAACGGGAGTGGCCATTTGTTAAATCAATATATTGCGGTACGTGTCGTGATAAGGTCACTGTTGCAATATATCGTGGTACAGTTTTCCCGTAACATGACCGCACTAAATTGATCACTGTCATATAGTAATAAAACTTGTGTAGATTTATCAAAACTCAATAATGCAGGAAGATGGACCCCAAACTTAATCCCACTTTTTATTCCCCCATAAGCTACATGTAGCATTGTATGAAGTTTCAATCCTTTCTCAAATTATCGTCTGGAAACCAACATCCGGACAAACTCCCATAATAACTGAGCATAAGAGTAACTAAACCTGGTCAGTTGGTACCTGGGACAACAGCTATTATTTTTCCTAAAATAAATGAAATATCTGAATTTATCACTTGCCAGTGAAAAATGTTTACTTTAGTATTCAAGGAGCCTAACATTGATGTGTGGCCAGCAGGTATCCAAGTTCTAGGGTGTTATATTATAGTATTCTAAATGACCTCAATATACTTTTAAGATCACAGTGGTAAAATATATTTATTTTTTAAAAGAACTTTTGGATTGATCTGAAGACTAAAGAATGATATTTTGGTCAGTAGGTACCAGAAACAGAGTGCTATACAGTTTCTTTAAATACCTTGACGCATATTTGTAACCTTCAAACAACTTATTGTAACGATTGAATGCACAGCATCCCTACATTGGACATCGAAATGATATTATCCTAAATTAGAGTTCCGGAATGCTCATGTCATGTATAAAGACAAGTAGTAAACAGGGTACTGTCTACTGAAGAACAAGAAGTACTGATTTATGGACAAGAAGTTACCAGCGGCATTGGTTTTACCAGTAAATTTACTCAAATATATGATCTTGACCTACTTTTGAAGTCACAGGGGTAAAGCAACTTATTCTGATTAACCCATTCCCAGAGAAATATTTGGCCAGGTGGATCCTGGTTTAAATTAAGTGCTGTCAAGTTTCCACAAATAAATGATTATGACCAACCAAAAAGATCACAAAGGTAAAATGATTTTTAAATCTTTTAACTTTTCCTTTTGAATCTTCAAGAGGCCATGACAATGTAAAAACCTAACTTTTTGGAATCATTGGTAGGTAGGTACCTGGGTAGTAACAAGTGCTATAAACTTGCATACCTTCATTATGACCTACTCTCAAGGTCAAGAGGGTCAAAAAGCTTAATACGGTTGGAGATTATACATTTTGAACAACTTCTTTTGCAATACTAGGGGACAATTGGTGATGATATCTTACTAGCAGCATGCTGGGATAGAGTAGATCAAAATATATGGAACATGGAGAGTCTATACGGAACATATTTGTAAATACTTTTTGAATACTGAGAATATTTCCAAAATAATTGTATAAAAGTAAAATTGGATAAAAGTATCAAGGTGAGAGTATTATTCTGTTAATCCAAAAGCAAACAAACATGTATGCTTCAGGTAAAAGATTGTGAATGATAAAGCCGAAAATTCAATCGTCTTCTGTGAGTAATATTTTATAACAGTAAAAACATAGTACATATATATTTTATCAAACATAAATACATACATATGCAACTTAAGTGAATAACAATATGCTAGAAAATCATATTTTTAAAGACACATTTTACATACTTATATATGTATATATAGGAAATATGAATACCGGTAATGTTTATCATAATAATAATGTCTTCATTTCTTGTGTTTTTTTTCCAAATATTAACAGTCTTTTGGAGAAAGTCCTTTTAAAGTTGACAATTAATCCAACAATCTATGTTTATTATAATCTAAAATACAGGTATGACAGGATGAGGATTTGAACTTCACAACATTGGCCTTTTCAGGAGTGTTAACACTGGTCAATAATTTGAATTTGCTTTAAGCTTGTAAAGAAAAGATTTTATCCATTTGTATATGGAGCGGGCCATTGTAGTTTGAACATCGTGTTAATACAGTCTTTGTCACCCCGCTGACAGAGCGACGGAGCATGCTGCTTTGGCTCAGTTGGAAGAGCCATGGCTTATCACGCCACAGTCATGGGTTAGATTCCTGGTTGGAACACTCGGCAGGCATGTGTTTTTCACTGTTCTCTCTCACATGCCGTTTTCCTTTTACACATTAGGCATGACAGAACAGTCTCATTTTCATTTCAGTTCCAATTCTGTATAAATTTCTAATCCTTTACATCTAAATATCAATGTACTTGAGAATCATATCAAAGGACATTTTACATACTTTAGAAGAATAAATATATACATCTTAACAAACTGATATACAATTGTTATCAATATATCTAATGACCTCAATAAGAAACAAAGGATTAAGAACACAATATTTAGTATTGCTAGCAAATTAACTATAATAGCACAAGTGTGAACATTGACAAACAACAATATACCGGAAAATATTATCACAGTTTACATGTTCAGAAAACTAGTATTATTTTATCTATAAATAAATCTTTTACAATATACGTTTAGATGTGATGAGAGATTCATGGAACTGTCAATAAATAACTACACATGATCTATGTTTTCTGCAGGTAATCATGTGTCATATGTTGTAATTCATGTTTACTTCATCTTACAAAAAGTTGAAATAACACCTTGATACAAAAAAGAGACAGTATATTCATCATACAAATGTACACAACTTAACAGGTGTTGTTAACATTACTAAAGCACTATGACACACACGTGTTTATCACATGAACTACGATGTTATATGATAAATGGTACATTTACATGTCTACAAATTTAACTTGTAACTATCTTCAAGCGGTTTCTTTAGTTACAAATGACCCCTGATTATTTTCATTTGTAAACTATACACAAATTAAGGCCAAAGGTCATCACAGATATGTATGAATTTAACAGATTTCCATTTTTTTTAGTTCATTGTTTAATTTGCTTATTAGTCTATTTTTAAAGTTACAAAAGTCACTGTAAACCTAGGTAACTTCAATTTTAAAAAGTTACCAAATTGGAGCGAAAGGCATAATTATATATAATAGTTCTATTTTCCTCAATGAACCTCAATGGACGAAAAGTGGTGATTATTAGAAAATTAAAGCATCAAAATAACAGCGAATATTAATGTACAATTCTAATATATAATTTTAAAACAATGGAATTTTTTCTTATCAAATATTAAAGGACATTTCCCCTTCTGTAATTTATAACCTGGTAAACAACAAAATTCAACATATAACTGCATTTAGAAACGGCGTCTGTGTCCATCTTGATGCACAGTAATAAACATTAGCACTAATGTTGAATGAATGTATTAATGAAATGCTGAAAAAGCTATTGGACGGAAAACAAGATTTGCAAAATGATGATAATTAAAACAGATCAATGGTATATCACAGAGGTACCCATGCATAGTATGTCCACTAACTGTGCTCACTCTGGTCTGAAAAATGTTTTAGCAAAAGCCACTAAAGACCACTTTTCTCTTTCAGCAAATAAGAATTTCCTTTAGCAACTTTTACGTATTAGTAGAGTCAAAATTCAAGTGTTAATATAAGTTCTGATGTATTTAGCATACCATTCATTGATTTGGATCAGTTCCAATCATACATCTATAGGGGTCAGTGGTTTATTTAAAACAAATTCCATTAGCAAAAGTAGCTAAAGGCATATATTTTCTTTTAGCAAATAAGCATTTCATTTCGTTAATAACGAAAATGCTAATGGCTAGAGTGAGCACAGACTAAGTTTTAGTTTTCTGAGACTCAATATATGATGACAAATGGAATGTTTCAGACAATACATAACTGTAAATCTATAATACTATTATGGCAAGCTAAGGAATGTATATGTTATCAATCATTTGGCATGATGTATTCATGCTTAAATGTTGAACTCCTAAGGTTTATGAGGGTAAAGAGAAGAGAAATTAACTTGGACGATACTCTGCACCCTGGTATGTCAAGGCAAAATTGACCATCTTTGTGGGTGAGAAAAGGATACTAGTCAGATCTTTAAAAGTATGAAGTTGTAGAGTAATTCAACCATTTCTTTATCTGACCAATTAGTTTCCTATCATGGTTTCTTTTTTTACAAAATGAACTGAACACAAACAGTACAACAGACCCCAGATGTATACGATATCATCCGTCTTTCTAAACGTTTTGGTTCCCCCATCACCCCTCAGCAAAGTCTGTATAAGAACTCCAGCCAGAAAACTTGTAAAATTCATTATTAAAATAGCAGACTCTGACACACTTTTCAAATTCATGATTTTTGTAGTATTTTGGAACCTCCACCAAAACACACAGCACAACCACACTCATATTTACTGGTGAATACAGTAGTGTTAATATATCTTATTCTAATTTTACACAGTCAGTCCATTATTGAAAATGCCATTTGTCCTGCTTTTCATTCACTCTACACTTGTCCATACATGTCATGCATCCTCCATTCTTCCTTCAATCATCATCCAAACTCTGTAGCTGCTTGTCTATCAACTTCTGGCGGATCTCATTGGCTCGCAGTCTCTCCTGAAGTTCTTGCATGCTAAAACCAGGAAATCAGAAACTGAAATTAAAGCTGACAATGCAAGTTAAAAAGCTTTTTTATTGATATTTAAAAAAAAAACGGCTAAGTACAAATTTGAAAAATCTTATGAGATGCCCCCTTACAGGTTACTAAGGAATGGCGCAGACATTTTAGTTTTTGCCTTGTTTGGAAACGATAGTCGGCTTTCTTGGGTATAAAAGGCACCCAGGCCGTCAAACTGGTTCTCATTGTTGTGATGAAACCGCACGGCGACACTTCTATAGACCTATATTGCTAGCCAACACATACTTTCTGATTTTTTTTTACGATATTTTTGATCAGTATCTGAAGAACATTGACATGGATATTGAAGGTGTTATTATAACGATATTATACAATATAAGCAAAATAAAAAAAACCCATTAGATTACACCAAAATTCGTGTGAATAAAAAACAAGTACATGAATGACAACTGATAAACCTATCTTAGTATTCAATTGGAACCTCATGTCGCTACGAGTAATCCGTTCCTGTATGATAAACATTGCTATAACATCCATTTATTTCCATCAAAATAAGTTCCCCTCACTCGCATGTGTTCGTGCACATGTTTTACATAATCAAGACTATGCTCGCGTGTTACACTACATTTCCATTACAAGTGCTTTAGTGACAAGGCGTAATATTATAGGTAGTATTAGGAGCGAGTACATATTCTGTTCGGAATGTTTCGCTCTGCTTCCGAATGTAAAATCAACACGTCGATGTCCATTACGTATACAAAGGTGAAGGGAATTTTGCTTTGGCACACGATTTATGATGGTGTCTGAGAGAGTGACCATCTTCATGTAACTTCAACTTCCAGGTAAGTGTGTGTTGGTCATTTTGTAACTCCAGTGTCACCTGTTGTGTCCGCAGGTGTGTTGCACTTTGCAAGGCCAGTGTTCATGTAAAAACCGGTTTGACAGGCTGGGTGCCTTTTATACCCAGGGAGGCCGAGTCTCATTTCCAAGCAAGGCAAAAACTAAAATGTCTGCCTCTCCTTAGTAACCTGTTAGGGGGCATCTCAGAAGCTTTCTAAAATATTACTTTGCCGTATTTTTTTTTAATCTCAAAAACAAAAAAAGCTTTTTAACTTGCATTGTCAGCTTTAATCAAAATTTTACTGAAACACATCAGTCTCAAGCTTGTAACAAATGAAGCATATCACCTTAAATGTGAAAAAAAACTGTTTCCGTAAAAGGGAAATTCATTACAGGGCTTTAATTTTTTTTATCAGAACAAAGAGGCATACAAATAACAAATATGGAAGGACTGCCGTTTCACGACCTTTAAACAATGACCTCTCACATGTAGTTTGAAGGGGATCTTGTATCTATCCTTCAACTTCATTAATAATCTTGTAATTTTTAATGGCCAAATTAGATCATCATTTACATTGACGATGGTCTATAATCTTGTAATTAAAATGGCTAAGTTAGATCATTATTTACAATGACCATGGTCTAACTTTCTTAACATACCCTTGTGTACTGAAACTAAAAGCTGCAGTGTGCATATGCATGTCAAGCCGACTATAGTTCAATATATGACTCTCCTTTGGTTGGATGCAGCATGGCACTGATTGGCTGTTCATAAGTTGTTTACCAGTATATGTGAACCCATTAGATGAATAATTCAGATTATGGTAAATAGATTGTGAGTGAATGGCTCAATCACATTGCAACAGAGAAGAGTTTAGTAATGTGTTTCTAACCAGTGGGCTATGATCATCAGGAGGCATTTTGTTCATTAAATAATTACTTCAACAATAAGATCATGTTGTGCCTACCATTGTTCCGGTTCCATTTGACCTTGACCATGGTCATTGAAGTACTGGTCACCGTATTCTGTATCCATAATGAGCTGGTCATCTCCAGGACTCTGACCATACATCATCATGGCTGTGGTGGGCTCTACAACAGTGAGGTAAGTAATGAAGGGTCAAAGGTCACCTTCCACTGATCTAGTCTACAGCAAGTAATGAAGGGTCAAAGGTCACCTTACACTGATCTAATTTACAGCAGATAATGAAGGGTCAAAGGTCACCTTCCTCTGATCTAGTCTACAGCAGGTAATGAAGGGTCAAAGGTCACCTTACACTGATCTAGTCTACAGCGGGTAATGAAGGGTCAAAGGTCACTTTACACTGATCTAGTCTACAGCAGGTAATGAAGGGTCAAAGGTCACCTTACACTGACCAAGTCTACAGCAGGTAATGAAGGGTCAAAGGTCACCTTACACTGACCAAGTCTACAGCAGGTAATGAAGGGTCAAAGGTCACCTTCCACTGATCTAGTCTACAGCAGGTAATGAAGGGTCAAAAGTCACCTTCCACTGATCTAGTCTACAGCGGGTAATGAAGGGTCAAAGGTCACCTGGTAATGAAGGGTCAAGGGTCATCTTACACTGATCTAGTCTATAGCAGGTAATTATACAATTTCAATAAGATTCTCTTACAGGGGGGGGGGGGGGGTGGGGGCTGCAGCAAGTATAGCATATATGTAACACTCTTTTATCCATCAAATTTTATTGCTCTTAGATACCAGAATTTACCAAAATGTCGTCGTCTCCAGGGATACCATATACATATCACCATAATTCACTCACCCTGCTCAAAATCTCCAGGAAACTGATCTGATTGTCTCCCTTTCCTCATAGGTGGTGCTTGTAATTGACCACTTGGAACAGGTTGACCCTGTGTTAATCTCTGATGCATGTTATTTGACCTCTGGCCTTGGTATAAATGTGGATGGATATTGTTAGGATCATTATAGTTTAACTTTCTAATAGGTCCATGGCCGTTGTTGTTAGCTGCAGCATCAGTTTTAGTATGTTGGTTTTGATTGGCTATAGTCACTTTTTCCATACGATTTGATATTGAGGGATCTTCAAGGTCAGACATAACTTCATCTTGTTGATGAACATCCAGCTCTTTTGAATTGCCACCATTGGAGTGCTTTGGTTTGGTTTGATCAGATGGGTGATGAAAAACATTCAACTGATTTGGATCATCTGATTCAGAATCTATCTTCCCCGAGAAGCTTGACATCAGCACAGAGCTTTGAAACACAGAACTAGCCCTATCACCTTGGAAACTCTCTATGGATCTTGCTGCGGCCAGCGACCTTTCCATCCCGGAGATTCTAGCCTGTAACCGAGCAATCTCAGCATCCTAGGGAGAAATGAAACCACAATGATATTCACTCATTTCAGGGAAGCACGGAAATTAAGAGTTATTTAATAAAAAAATCCTTTCAAAAATTGAAATTGTTTACAAACTTCTGAGATTTACTGTCAGGACAACATAAATTAAGTGAACAAGAAGACAGGACTGTGGAATTAAGAATATTGCATTGAAAATGTTCACTTGGCCTGTATCATTCCTCAGCTTATCAGCTTATATGAGTTATGAACAAAAACATGAAAGTGTTTCTGCTTGTACTAAAACTACCTTAATGATAAGGGACTCGTTTGCAGCATTGACAATTTTTTTCTTGGCAGCCATCTCCTGGTTGATGACGATGAGATCCTCTTGAAGCTTCTCAAACTGCTGTTGGTAGTGAGCCTCAAGGTCATGCAACTGTGTCGCCTTCTCCTCGAGTTCTACGACCAACTGCTTTTTGTCAGCAGACACATCTTTTGCCTTTTCTTTCATCTCATGTATCTAGTAAAATAATCGGAAAGAAATGTGTGCAAAGAAATATGTATGTCATATTTTACAGGAAAAAAGTATGTAGTATAGAAGCAAATTAATTGTATCAAAATCGTACAAAAATACCCGATACACTAAAATAATGTTCTTAGATACTGTTATATGTTAAAAGTAACTACACAGTGTATACATTGTACCAGGAAATTATCACCATATTTCAACTTTCATAATGAGGAGAAATTCATCTTTCACCCAATACATATGACAGCAAACCAGGTAGCCTGTTTGTTTGGGGACTAAATAGTTCCTCTACTTTTTAAAAGTCAGGTTCAGGGGTAAATCCTGATGTCCCATCATGTTCACTCATTCACCCCTGAAATTTCATAATAAACTATTCCAACCTTTGTGTTTGAAAAGGTCAAATGTGTTTTTAGGGGTGAACAAGTTAAAGCAAGCCTTGAAAGTCGTTTGCTTTTAAAGTAAATGAAAGTCACTAGGTGTATTGCTATTTCATAAATAAACAAATTTGATGAAACTAGTTGAGTAAGAATGTGTATAACAAAAGTGGAAGAGGATACTATGAATAGTATTTTATAGGAAGTATGAAATTAAATCTTGGGTGAATTTTCTCTTTATGTGAAGAGTAATTTATTCTCCATGAAGGGCAGGGCAGAATTTAATCCAGGTGTGTACAGCATATATATACAGTACTGTAGAAGTGGAATTTTTTGCTGTGTGGAAATTTTCGCTTGCATTAAATCTCCGCGAATATATCCACATGCGAACCTATTTAACACCACCCAAACTCTAAATATGTATTATAGGTACACAGTACAAAACGAAAGCGTGAAAATTGCCACACCGCAAACAGTTTGGAGGCTGGTAAAGGGAAAATTTCCATGCGTGAAAATATTGGTTTTACAGTATATAAAAATAACACAACTTTCAGACTTTTTCTCATCTAGCTTGTAGGCTACCTATTGTTTTCAGATCTATGAAATTTTGAGATCATCAATTGGACTTGAATACACCAACAAAAGCAGCTAGGAATGAAGCAGTGATACACATAGTTCCAACTGCACCGGTTACTATCAGCTTTTATCATAAAGATTAACATTTCTTTATAACACTGTATAATCACCTGTTGTTGGTATTTTTCCGTGGTTTGTGCGAGCTCCTCCCTCAGATTTATCACCTCTGACGTGACCCTGGCCTCTGCCTTAGCCTCGCGTGCCTTACTGGCCCCTAGTTCTTCAGCCAGGCGGGCTGTATTGGTCTCCTTGGTCTGTAATAGAGTGTTATGAAAGATTCTGTACAAATATATGTACTCAACATCTTAAAGCAGTCTGCGACATTAGCCACTAGGCCTATGCCCGAGACTACCGTAGTAAATTTTGGTATGGACTAGTGGAAATTCCTTGAATTTCAATATAATTTGTTAAAACAAACATTGCATTTTGCTTCTGCGGACTAGTGCTTAAAAATGTTAATGTCACAGACTGTCAAAGTCTTCATTGATTTAGAAGTTATAGTGTAAGAATGTCCAAACCACCTTCAGCCATTCGTGAATCAAGGTGAACAGGACAATTTTAATCAGAGATGAATACAGTCAATTGTAAAAAAGGAGGAAAACCCTCATGTTAAGGAGTTTTAATGGGAAATTTAAAGAATTAACATAACAGCAAAATTATCAAAAAGGAGAAATTCCTACTTTTGGCGGAGGATTTTCATCCCTGTTTAATTGGTAAGGTTCAAATATGATATCTAATACAGTTGTACTTCACCATGAACACAATCAGAAAGGTTGACCAACAGACCTGATGCTGAGCCACCGCCTCCTCTAGTTCCCGAGTCAAACGTTCATTTTCTCGTGATGTCTGTGACAACTGTCTCCGTGTTGACAAAAACTCTGCATGCTGCTGCTGAAGCTGCTCTCTGGGATAAAAACCAAGAGGTCAGTGATTGTGTGATGGTGAATAGGCTATCTTATACACGTCTGAAGACACATTTGAACCCTTCCAATTCAGAGGTTGGAAGAGTTCATAATGAAATTTCAGGGGTGCATGAGTTAAAATGCACAATAAAAACAGCTAGAAAAAGCACATTTAGCTTTACAGAACTACGAGAGAGCTTGTTTCAAACAAAGTGTTGTAATTTCCCTGAGGAAAGCTCCAACATGTTAAACAAACAGTTTAAAAGACTTTCTAAAATTTACCTGTGTTCAGAACACATTGTATCTATCTGCTGTGATTACCTTGTAAGTCTGAGCTCTTGTGTGATCTCCACATTCTCCTCTTTCTGTTCCTCCAGTCGCACCTTCTGTCGCTCCACTGTCTGTAGGAAAGGAAAGCACCGTTTATATGTGATAGGCATTAGCATCAACTTATATTTACTATGTATTTCAGCTTTGAAGCACAAGATGAAGGCTTATGACACACAAATAAGGGTTCCTTTTAAATCATCTGTGTTCAACAGCCCCACCTGAAGACGACTTCAGAATTAAAACAATTTAACAAGGGAGAGTTTGTAAAAGCCATCCTTGATACCTGCGGGTTATGCTCACTGTTACTCTCTATACAACTGGATTTTGTCATGATAAAATCAAAGGCTGAGTGTAATTAACCTTGTGGATGAGATAAGAAACTTATGTCAAACTTTCGATGTATCAACAGTCTTTGTTGATTGTGTATTGGCAAAGTTGGGTGTTGTTCCTAGTAACCTGACAAATCTTCAGCCCAGTGATTGGTCAGGTGTATTCACCTCACCTGAGACTAATTAAATAGCCAGCCAGGTGCCTTTGATTTGCTATGACATATTCCAAGGAGATCAAAAATTTGTGTGAAGTCCCTGTAGACCTGTGTGGACGATTGGAAATTTCACTCCATCAACCCAAATTTCAGTGACAAAGCCTTACATCCTTATCGCCACAAACAATTGTTAAATTACGTTGTGAGACACATACACGTACAGTACAAGGCCGAGCATACCTTCTGGACACATAAACTTACTGTACAGGCTGAGCATACCTTCTGGACACATACACGTACAGTACAAGGCTGAGCATACCTTCTGGACACATACACGTACAGTACAAGGCTGAGCATACCTTCTGGACACATACACATACAGTACAAGGCTGAGCATACCTTCTGGACACATACACGTACAGTACAGGCTGAGCATACCTTCTGGACACATACACATACAGTACAAGGCTGAGCATACCTTCTGGACACATACAAGTACAGTACGAGGCTAGGCATACCTTCTGGACACATACACGTACAGTACAGGCTGAGCATACCTTCTGGACACATACACATACAGTACAAGGCTGAGCATACCTTCTGGACACATACAAGTACAGTACGAGGCTAGGCATACCTTCTGGACACATACACGTACAGTACAGGCTGAGCATACCTTCTGGACACATACACGTACAGTACAAGGCTGAGCATACCTTCTGGACACATACACGTACAGTACAGGCTGAGCATACCTTCTGAACACATACACGTACAGTACAAGGCTGAGCATACCTTCTGGACACATACACTTACAGTACAAGGCTGAGCATACCTTCTGGACACATACACATACAGTACAAGGCTGAGCATACCTTCTGGACACATACACGTACAGTGAAGGCTGAGCATACCTTCTGGACACATACACATACAGTACAAGGCTGAGCATACCTTCTGGACACATACAAGTACAGTACGAGGCTAGGCATACCTTCTGGACACATACACGTACAGTACAGGCTGAGCATACCTTCTGGACACATACACATACAGTACAAGGCTGAGCATACCTTCTGGACACATACAAGTACAGTACGAGGCTAGGCATACCTTCTGGACACATACACGTACAGTACAGGCTGAGCATACCTTCTGGACACATACACATACAGTACAAGGCTGAGCATACCTTCTGGACACATACACGTACAGTACAAGGCTGAGCATACCTTCTGGACACATAAACATACAGTACAAGGCTGAGCATACCTTCTGGACACATACACGTACAGTACAGGCTGAGCATACCTTCTGGACACATACACATACAGTACAAGGCTGAGCATACCTTCTGGAGCTCCTCCAGTGTGGTGGTTTTGGACTGTAGTTCCATGTATTGTCGCTGGGACAGCTGGTCTGCCTGCTGGAACTGAAGTGCTTTCTCCTTAAGGTTGGTCTGGGTCAACTGTAATCTGTCGTCCAGGTCAGAAATCTAACCCCAAAGAAATAGCAATGATTGTGACTTAGAACTGAAGTTGATAACACAAACAGTATCATTTCCAATTGACAGAATCATGAGTATTATACATTTACACTAGTGAGTAACATGTTTCCACACCGGTACATGTGAGTTATAGTAAGTACCTGTTTGGTGCGTTCCTTGATCTCACTCTCGTACTTAATGAGCTGGCTGTCCAGCCTCTGTATACGCTGTTCCATCTCGCTGTGGAGCTCCTTAATGTTCTGGTTTAGCTGTGTCACCTGTAAAATTAACAATCATCTTTCCCATAAAGCAGTTTAGATATCTAAACAGGTTTTGAATCTCAATTTATAGGCACCAAAGAGAACATTTTTAATGTAGTTAAAGGCTTAACATTACTACTTGTAACCATGCTTCCTTGGTGCAACACCCACTTACCTGCTGTATGCGGTGTTGCAGTTCAGCCTGACGATCCTGGAGGGCGTGGCTCAACTCTCTTACTTAGTGTAACACCCACTTACCTGTTGTATGCGGTGTTGCAGTTCAGCCTGGCGGTCCTGGAGGGCGTGGCTCAACTCTCCTACTTCACGTTTGCGATCATTAAGTTCCTCCTGTGTCTTCCTGTGAGCCTCCTTCATATCCTCCATCATTTCCTGCTTGGCTTTGAGTTCGTATAAAGTTTTCTGTAACTGTGTTTCGACATCAGAGGCACGATTCTGGTCCTGCTCTGAAGAAACCTGCATAAAACAGCAAGATTTGTCTAAGATTCAGATTCCAATCACACAAATAATGGTCACCTAGATTTCTCAAACAACATCAGGTAAATTACATGGTCTCCAACTATATTTACTGTGTATCCGTAGTATATACTGTTTACAGGTTATATTTACTATGTAGCAGTAGTTAACCTATCTACATGTTATATTTACTATGTAGCAGTAGTTAACCTATCTACATGTTATATTTACTATGTAACAGTAGTTAACCTATCTACATGTTATATTTACTATGTAGCAGTAGTTAACCTATCTACATGTTATATTTACTATGTAGCAGTAGTTAACCTATCTACATGTTATATTTACTATGTAGCAGTAGTTAACCTATCTACATGTTATATTTACTGTGTAGCAGTAGTTAACCTATCTACATGTTATATTTACTATGTAGCAGTAGTTAACCTATCTACATGTTATATTTACTGTGTATCAGTAGTTAACCTATCTACATGTTATATTTACTATGTAGCAGTAGTTAACCTATCTACATGTTATATTTACTATGTAGCAGTAGTTAACCTATCTACATGTTATATTTACTATGTAGCAGTAGTTAACCTATCTACATGTTATATTTACTATGTAGCAGTAGTTAACCTATCTACATGTCATATTTACTATGTAGCAGTAGTTAACCTATCTACATGTTATATTTACTATGTAGCAGTAGTTAACCTATCTACATGTTATATTTACTGTGTAGCAGTAGTTAACCTATCTACATGTTATATTTACTATGTAGCAGTAGTTAACCTATCTACATGTTTTATTTACTATGTAGCAGTAGTTAACCTATCTACATGTTATATTTACTATGTAGCAGTAGTTAACCTATCTACATGTTTTATTTACTATGTAGCAGTAGTTAACCTATCTACATGTTATATTTACTATGTAGCAGTAGTTAACCTATCTACATGTTATATTTACTATGTAGCAGTAGTTAACCTATCTACATGTTATATTTACTATGTAGCAGTAGTTAACCTATCTACATGTTATATTTACTATGTAACAGTAGTTAACCTATCTACATGTCATATTTACTATGTAGCAGTAGTTAACCTATCTACATGTTATATTTACTATGTAGCAGTAGTTAACCTATCTACATGTTATATTTACTATGTAACAGCAGTTAACCTATCTACATGTTATATTTACTATGTAGCAGTAGTTAACCTATCTACATGTTATATTTACTATGTAGCAGTAGTTAACCTATCTACATGTTATATTTACTATGTAGCAGTAGTTAACCTATCTACATGTTATATTTACTGTGTATCAGTAATATATACTGTTTACATGTTATATTTACTGTGTATCATTAAAACAGTGCACTCCTCTTTATATCATGTTGTGTTTGCCAGACAAAAATGTGACATTAACAGGTATTTGACATTAAAGAAAGATGTTTTTAAGAAACAAGAGGCCCAATGGGCCTGCATCGCTCACCTGGTATCAATCTCTGACTTATATTATAGTGTAACCCTAAAGTCCCCTAAAATCTTTTAATGTAAGACATTTAGAAGAACATCTTAAGATTTAAACATATTTTACCCCTGTGACCTTATAAGACAACATCATTTTCATTTTCAAATTTTGTTTGGCTTCATCCCAGGACGCTACCAGCCAAATATCATGTCTCCAGGCATCCTCGATATCCAGGGGTTACGATCACCTATGTAATCTACACCCCTGGAATATATCATGGCAAAATTGAAAGCTCCCGGGTCTGCCACCTAGCGGTCGGTGTGCGTTGTGTCCCTTTAAATCACGTAATCACCGACCAATCAAAATTGCGTGTAACAAAACGGCTTCTGCAATGAATGTAAACAAGGAAGAACATCTCATTCGGTTGATCTATGAAAAATTAAAGCTTAATCAAATTAGACAGCATCAGGAAACGGCGATCGACGCACTGAGTCCTTGCCGTAAATGGTGTCGTTGAAGATTGTTCTTCTCTGTTTTACTGGTAAAGATCCATGACACAGTCGACACTGTGCCATGTTTGTTTACATTTTTTTCTGTCCCATTAGTAGAGCGCGTGATCAAATGTAAGGTGCGCTCTGATTGGACGCAGCCAGACCTAGCTGCATCCAATGAAAATTTTCGTCGCGGGATTTACGAAATGTGGTCTATATATGCCAAGGGTGAAGATGAGTATGCGGATCGTAACCCTTGGCTAGCGAAGATGGTCTCTAGGCAAATCAAGATCAAGGTCATTTCTTTTTTGCAAACTTTGTCAGGCTTCATCCAAGAAACCTTTCAGCCAAATGTCATGCCTCTAGGGCTTTTGGTATTTCAGAAGAAGTCGTTTAAAGGTTTTAAAAGATTTGACCCCTGTGACATTGAATATAGGTCAAGGTCATTTCTTTTCACAAACTTTGTCTGGCTTCATCCAAGGAAACTTTCAGCCAAATATCATGCTTCTAGGGCTTTTGGTATTTCAGAAGAAGTCGTTTGCAGGTTTCAACAGATTTGACTCCTGTGACCTTGAATATAGGTCAGGGTCATTTCTTTTCGCAAACTTTGTCCGGCTTCATCCAAGGAACCTTTCAGCCAAATATCATGCTTCTAGGGCTTTTGGTATTTCAGAAGAAGTTGTTTAAAGGTTTTAACAGATTTGACCCCTGTGACCTTGAATTAAGGTCAAGGTCATTTCTTTTCGCAAACTTTGTCCGGCTTCATCCAAGATACCTTTCAGCCAAATATCATGCTTCTAGGGCTTTTGGTATTTTAGAAGAAGTCGTTTAAAGGTTTTAACAGATTTGACTCCTGTGACCTTGAATATAGGTCAAGGTCATTTCTTTTCGCAAACTTTGTCCGGCTTCATCCAAGGAACCTTTCAGCCAAATATCATGCTTCTAGGGCTTTTGGTATTTCAGAAGAAGTCGTTTAAAGGTTTTAACAGATTTGACCCCTGTGACCTTGAATATAGGTCAAGGTCATTTCTTTTCGCAAACTTTGTCCGGCTTCATCCAAGGAACCTTTCAGCCAAATATCATGCTTCTAGGGCTTTTGGTATTTCAGAAGAAGTCGTTTAAAGGTTTTAACAGATTTGACCCCTGTGACCTTGAATAAAGGTCCAGGTCATTTCTTTTCGCAAACTTTGTCCGGCTTCATGCAAGGAACCTTTCAGCCAAATATCATGCTTCTAGGGCTTTTGGTATTTCAGAAGAAGTTGTTTAAAGGTTTTAACAGATTTGACCCCTGTGACCTTGAATAAAGATCAAGGTCATTTCTTTTCGCAAACTTTGTCGGGCTTCATCCAAGGAACCTTTCAGCCAAATATCATGCTTCTAGGGCTTTTGGTATTTCAGAAGAAGTCGTTTAAAGATTTTAACAGATTTGACCCCTGTGACCTTGAATTAAGGTCAAGGTCATTTCTTTTCGCAAACTTTGTCCGGCTTCATCCAAGGAACCTTTCAGCCAAATATCATGCTTCTAGGGCTTTTGGTATTTCAGAAGAAGTCGTTTAAAGGTTTTAACAGATTTGACTCCTGTGACCTTGAATATAGGTCAAGGTCATTTCTTTTCGCAAACTTTGTCCGGCTTCATCCAAGGAACCTTTCAGCCAAATATCATGCTTCTAGGGCTTTTGGTATTTCAGAAGAAGTCGTTTAAAGGTTTTAACAGATTTGACCCCTGTGACCTTGAATATAGGTCAAGGTCATTTCTTTTCGCAAACTTTGTCCGGCTTCATCCAAGGAACCTTTCAGCCAAATATCATGCTTCTAGGGCTTTTGGTATTTCAGAAGAAGTCGTTTAAAGGTTTTAACAGATTTGACCCCTGTGACCTTGAATAAAGGTCAAGGTCATTTCTTTTCGCAAACTTTGTCCGGCTTCATCCAAGGAACCTTTCAGCCAAATATCATGCTTCTAGGGCTTTTGGTATTTCAGAAGAAGTCGTTTAAAGGTTTTAACAGATTTGACCCCTGTGACCTTGAATATAGGTCAAGGTCATTTCTTTTCGCAAACTTTGTCCGGCTTCATCCAAGGAACCTTTCAGCCAAATATCATGCTTCTAGGGCTTTTGGTATTTCAGAAGAAGTCGTTTAAAGGTTTTAACAGATTTGACCCCTGTGACCTTGAATATAGGTCAAGATCATTTCTTTTCGCAAACTTTGTCCAGCTTCATCCAAGGAACCTTTCAGCCAAATATCATACTTCTAGGGCTTTTGGTATTTCAAAAGAAGTCGTTTAAAGGTTTTAACAGATTTGACCCCTGTGACCTTGAATATAGGTCAAGGTCATTTCTTTTCGCAAACTTTGTCCGGCTTCATCCAAGGAACCTTTCAGCCAAATATCATGCTTCTAGGGCTTTTGGTATTTCAGAAGAAGTCGTTTAAAGGTTTTAACAGATTTGACCCCTGTGACCTTGAATATAGGTCAAGGTCATTTCTTTTCGCAAACTTTGTCCGGCTTCATCCAAGGAACCTTTCAGCCAAATATCATGCTTCTAGGGCTTTTGGTATTTCAGAAGAAGTCGTTTAAAGGTTTTAACAGATTTGACCCCTGTGACCTTGAATACAAGTCAAGGTCATTTCTTTTCGCAAACTTTGTCCGGCTTTATCCAAGTGACATTTCAGCCAAATATCATGTTTCTAGGGCTTTTGGTATTTCAGAAGAAGTCGTTTAAAGGTTAAAATAGATTTAACCTCACGGTGACCTTGAATATTGGTCAAGGTCATTTCTTTTCGCAAACTTTATTTGGCTTCATCTAAGGAAGCTACTGGTCAAATATGAAGTCTCTATGCCTGACGGTATTTTAGAAGAAGTTGTTTGAAGGTTTCGACATTTTTGACCCCTGTGACCTTGAAATTAGGTCAAAGTGATTTTTTTTCGCAAACTTTGTTCAGCTCCTTCCAAGAAATCTACCAGCCAAATTTCATGTCACTGGGCCTTTCAGTATTTTAGAAGAAGTCGTTTAAAGGAAAAAGTTGACGGACGCAGGACGGACGGACGGACGGACGGACGGACGGACGGACGGACGGACGGACGGACGACGGACGGACGGACGGACGGACGGACGGACGACGGACGACGGACGGATGGACGGACGGACGGACGGACGGACGACGGACGCTGCACCATCACATAAGCTCACTTGGCCCTTCGGGCCAGGTGAGCTAAAAACATGATATTAAGACGAAATCACCTCAAAATACATGACATTAACCAAGTAAATTTACATAGATAACAAGAGGCCCAAGGGCCTTAACGGTCATCTGACTACCAATTGTGATACCATTATGGAATTAGTTTAAACAATATTTTATTTCCATCAGTGTACATGTATATTACATATATAGAAATTATACAAATAGTGAGGATTGGAAAACAAGCTAATAGCTTATATAAATTCCTCTCCTCTAGGAATTAGTAATACAATCATGTAACAATATGCCACACAAATGTGGTTTTCAAGATGGTGATGATCATGGATTTCTTCGGAACAGTGCGAAAAATAACATTTGGTCAGAATCATTTTAGGCAAGTTTCAGATCATGGAAAGTGTTAGATGTGGATGCAAAATGGGGGCTGTTGCAGCCATCTTGGATCTCTGACGGACTGGAGAAATAACAACATTTGGTTGGGACTATCTGGGGATCATTTTTCTATGAAAAGTTTTAAATGTGTATTCAAAATGGGGGCTGTGGCAGCCATCTTGGATGTCTGACGGACCCGATAAATAACATTTGGTTGGGACTATCTGAGGATAATTTTTGCAAGGTTCAGCTCAATGTCACTGGTAGAACTTGAGAAGTTCAAAATGACATATGTGGCGGCCATCTTAGATTTGTGACAATGGGCGAGTTCGATTGCCGACTATAGTTACTGTAGTCTACTAGAGTTCAACCGAACACACTTTAGTTATAATGTACTGCGCATGTGTACAGAAAGAAGGAGTTGAACTTGAGAAGAAGTTTAAAATGTGAAAAGTTTACGGACGGCAATTTTGTTTTTCAAGATGGCGAATCTGGCGGCCATCTTGGATTTTGGACCAACCCGAAATGTAACAACACTTGGTCAGGACCATCTCAGGATCATTTCAGCCAATTTTCAGCTTAATCCCAGTGGTAGAACTTGATAAGAAGTTGGAAACGTGTTTTTCAAGATTGCGGCTCTGGCAGCCATCTTGGATTTCGGACCGACCCAAAAAGTAACAATACTTGATCAGGACCATCTCAGGATCATGTCAGCCAAGTTTCAGCTTAATCACACAGGTATAACTTGAGAAGAAGTTTGAAATGTGTTTTTCAAGATGGCGGCTCTGGCGGCCATCTTGGATTTCCGACCAACCTGAAAAATAACAACACTTGGTCAGGACAATCTCAGAATCACTTCAGCCAAGTTTTAGCTTAATCCCACAGGTAGAACTTGAGAAGAAGTTGGAAATGTGTTTTGTAAGATGGCGGCCATGGCGGCCATCTTGGGATTTCGAACCGACCGAAAAGTAACAACTCATGGTCAGGACCATCTCAGGATAATTTCAGCCAAGTTTCAGCTTAATCCCACAGGTGAAACTTGAGAGAAATTTGGAAATGTGTTTTTCAAGATGGCGGCTCTGGCGGCCATCTTGGAATTTGGACCAACCCAAAAAATAACAACACTTGGTCAGGACCATCTCGGATTATTTCAGCCAAGTTTCATCTTAATCCCACTGGTAGAACTTGAGAAGAAGTTGAAAATGTGTTTTTCAAGATGGCGGCTCTGGCGGCCATCTTGGATTTCGGACCGACCCGAAAAATAACAACACTTGGTCAGGACTATCTCAGGATCATTTCAGCCAAGTTTCAGCTTAATCCCAGTGGTAGAACTTAAGAAGAAGTTTAAAATAGGTGTTTTTCAGGAAAACAGTGATTGCGCAATCATGTCACAAAATGGCCGCCATGGCACAAATGTCGAGAGTTTTTCGGACCCGAAAAATAACAACATTTTATGGGCTGCCCTTCCTGAACATCCCTACCAATTTTCTGCTCACAGGTACCAGTGGAACTGTAGAAGAAGTTTAATATGTGTTTTTCAAGATGTCGGCTATGGCGGCCATCTTGGATTTTGGACCGACCCGAAAAATAACAACACTTGGTCAGGACCATCTCAGGATCATTTCAGCTAAGTTTCATCTTAATCCCACTGGTAGAACTTGAGAAGAAGTTGAAAATGTGTTTTTCAAGATGGCGGCTCTGGCGGCCATCTTGGATTTCGGACCGACCCGAAAAATAACAACACTTGGTCAGGACTATCTCAGGATCATTTCAGCCAAGTTTCAGCTTAATCCCAGTGGTAGAACTTAAGAAGAAGTTTAAAATAGGTGTTGTTCAGGAAAACAGTGATTGCGCAATCATGTCACAAAATGGCCGCCATGGCACAAATGTCGAGAGTTTTTCGGACCCGAAAAATAACAACATTTTATGGGCTGCCCTTTCCTGAACATCCCTACCAATTTTCAGCTCACAGGTACCAGTGGAACTGTAGAAGAAGTTTAATATGTGTTTTTCAAGATGTCGGCTATGGCGGCCATCTTGGATTTCGGACCGACCCGAAAAATAACAACACTTGGTCAGGACCATCTCAGGATCATTTCAGCTAAGTTTCAGCTTATTCCCACTGGTAGAACTTGAGAAGAAGTTGAAAATATGTTTTTCAAGATGGCGGCTCTGGCGGCCATCTTGGATTTCGGACCGACCCGAAAAATAACAACACTTGGTCAGGACTATCTCAGGATCATTTCAGCCAAGTTTCAGCTTAACCCCAGTGGTAGAACTTAAGAAGAAGTTTAAAATAGGTGTTTTTCAGGAAAACAGTGATTGCGCAATCATGTCACAAAATGGCCGCTATGGCACAAATGTCGAGAGTTTTTCGGACCCGAAAAATAACAACATTTTATGGGCTGCCCTTCCTGAACATCCCTACCAATTTTCAGCTCACAGGTACCAGTGGAACTGTAGAAGAAGTTTAATATGTGTTTTTCAAGATGTCGGCTATGGCGGCCATCTTGGATTTCGGACCGACCCGAAAAATAACAACACTTGGTCAGGACCATCTCAGGATCATTTCAGCTAAGTTTCAGCTTATTCCCACTGGTAGAATTTGAGAAGAAGTTGAAAATATGTTTTTCAAGATGGCGGCTCTGGCGGCCATCTTGGATTTCGGACCGACCCGAAAAATAACAACACTTGGTCAGGACCATCTCAGGATCATTTCAGCTAAGTTTCAGCTTATTCCCATTGGTAGAACTTGAGAAGAAGTTTGAAATGTGAAAAGTTTACGGACGGCGGACGGCTGACGGCGCACGGCGGACGGCGGACGGCGGACGGCGCACGGCGGACGGCGCACGGCGGACGACGACGGACGAAGCACGGTAACTATAGGTCATCTTGACCCTTTGGGTCAGATGACCTAATAAAGAGAGAAAAATAGAGCTTGGGAAAACATGACATAAAAAGGATGTGATATTAACAGGAGTGATATTAAGTGTAATCCACTGTATATACAAGTTATATTTACTGTGTAGCAATAATTATTTCACCATCCAGTTCTCTACCACATTACCTGTAAACGTTTGATTTCACCATCCAGTTCTCTACCACATTACCTGTAAATGTTTGATTTTACCATCCAGTTCTCTACCACATTACCTGTAAACGTTTGATTTTACCATCCAGTTCTCTACCACATTACCTGTAAAGGTTTGATTTCACCATCCAGTTCTCTACCACATTACCTGTAAACGTTTAATTTCACCATCCAGTTCTCTACCACATTACCTGTAAACGTTTGATTTCACCATCCAGTTCTCTACCACATTACCTGTAAACGTTTGATTTCCCCATCCAGTTCTCTACCACATTACCTGTAAACGTTTAATTTCACCATCCAGTTCTCTACCACATTACCTGTAAATGTTTGATTTCACCATCCAGTTCTCTACCACATTACCTGTAAACGTTTGATTTCACCATCCAGTTCTCTACCACATTACCTGTAAACGTTTGATTTCACCATCCAGTTCTCTACCACATTACCTGTAAATGTTTGATTTTACCATCCAGTTCTCTACCACATTACCTGTAAACGTTTGATTTCCCCATCCAGTTCTCTACCACATTACCTGTAAACGTTTGATTTCACCATCCAGTTCTCTACCACATTACCTGTAAACGTTTGATTTCACCATCCAGTTCTCTACCACATTACCTGTAAAAGTTTGATTTCCCCATCCAGTTCTCTACCACATTACCTGTAAACGTTTAATTTCACCATCCAGTTCTCTACCACATTACCTGTAAATGTTTGATTTCACCATCCAGTTCTCTACCACATTACCTGTAAACGTTTAATTTCACCATCCAGTTCTCTACCACATTACCTGTAAATGTTTGATTTCACCATCCAGTTCTCTACCACATTACCTGTAAATGTTTGATTTCACCATCCAGTTCTCTACCACATTACCTGTAAAGGTTTGATTTCACCATCCAGTTCTCTACCACATTACCTGTAAACGTTTGATTTCACCATCCAGTTCTCTACCACATTACCTGTAAACGTTTAATTTCACCATCCAAATCTCTACCACATTACCTGTAAACGTTTGATTTCACCATCCAGTTCTCTACCACATTACCTGTAGTCGTTTTATTTCCCCATCCAGTTCTCCCACCAGTTGCATTTGTTGCTGTATATCTTCTTCTCTCTGCTGTATCTGGTCCTCAAAATCGTTAACTGTAGTAGAATGGAATGTTTAAAATATCAAGAAATTTCAAGAAGAGTTGGTCAGGCTAATTTAAAACACTTTTTGTATTTATTTCACTCAAATTAATCAAAATTTTTATACTTTTTAAAGTTAATTTTTTTTTGCAGGTGGAAATGAAGTAAACTGAATTACATACAACAATTCTGGAGGTTTTTAATTAAAAACATATATATTAGTTTGTGTACATCTAAAATAAATACAACAATAAAACTTAACATGTGGACATTTTCACATGAGAAAAAATACATTTTTTTTAAAATAAATTTCAGTATCCTTTCATTTTCATTCCATTTTTTTCAATTACATATACCAAAATAATGCTAATTGAACAAGTGGCTCAATGGGCCTAATTCTATCACCTGCTCGTGAAATATAACACAGTTACAGGGCAAATATCAGTGTCCGAGATCAAAAGAATCTATTGAAAGATTTATCATGGCACTCATGACCTTGAAAGTAAGTCAAGGTCATTCATTTGAACAAATTTGGTAGCCCTTCATCGCAGCAAGCTATAGGCCAAATACCAGTACCCTAGTGAGAATTAGTTATTTGAAGATTTTAAGACATTTGACTCCTGTGACCTTGAAAGTAGTTCAAGGTCATTCATTTGAACAATCTTGGTAGCCCTTCAGCAAAACATACTACATAAATAATATCAGTGCCCCGGCCCTTTTAATTACTGAGAAAAGTTTGAAAGATTTTTAACACTTTGACCTTAAAAGTGGGTCAAGGTAATTCATTTTAACTTCCTTTGTAGCCCATCATCCCAGCATGCTACACGCATGTTGTCAGCACCTCAGGTCTTTTGGTTAATGAAAAGAAGTTGTTTGAAGTAAAATCTTGACACCAGACAGACAGATGATGGATTGACAACAAACACTGTACCATGGCATAAAATCACTCGCCTTTTCGGCAGTTGAGCTAACGAAAGAGAGAACTTACTGATTTCTATTTTCTTCTCTAACTCCACCCTGAGATCACGCACGTCCTTCTCCAGTTTAGACACACGCTTCGTCTTACTGTCACTGGTAGTTTGTTCATCCTGAATCTGGTTTTCCAATGTGCGTATGTCAGAATTAAGGTGTAGTTTCTCCTCCTCATACCCTCTGAAATAATTATTGATGATTTAACATTGTCATACTCAATGGATAAAAACACATGACCCAGGGCTCACGCTGTCGGTAGCCAATGTAGCCATTGGCTACTTTTAATTTTTATTGGCTAACTAAAAATTCAAAGTGGCTACTCAATTGACTACAATGCTTAAAAAAAATTGGTGAAAAAAACCTGAAATGTTCGTCTCGAAATAAGTCTGTCTACTCCCTTGTGTATTGTCACCCGACAGGTACAGTGTACATAATCAGGGCCGTCACAGTCGAGCGCACGCTACATGACTTTGAGGAATTTGTCTTTGTTTAAGATGTCACACCAATTATAGCATGCTTTCCACAATTGTTGACCATATAATTGGTTTTGATGATATAACTGATTATTTGTGGCATGGGGTCAGGTTAATTTAATGGCCAAATTAAGATACGAAAACACGGTTTGATCAGTTAGGCACACGTGGTTGTTTACGGTGTACACCTGTCAGTTTGTGGATAACGGCTTCTTACATAAACATGTCGGCAGCACTGCACCACCGGGTTGTCATCACATCATTTTGAGGAAACTAGGTAAGTTTTAAAAGTTTTTAATGATGGGAAAAACAATAACGGGCATAGTAAATGGCTTCCCTGATAGAAACATTTAACTAACCGGGGTGTAGCGACACCACCGTGTTATTCTGGAATGTATGGTGGGCTTTTAAATTAAACAACCATGCTTCGGTAAACATTTAATTAGGAAGGGGGCCGGGGTGCAGTGCTTCATATAACTTTCTTGATATGGTGTTAATCAAATCATGTTTTAATTCGGTAGCTGTCGTTTGAACACACCTATTTCGTCGGCTTAGAGCTCGAGTAGCTTATGTCGCAGAAATGTAAACCATTGTAACAGATAATACAAACCAGTAAAAAAATACATGAAATTAGATGAAATATGTATTTTTTATCTCGTCTTCAGTATCACTGAATACTATTTTCGTTGAATTTACAGGTGACAACAGTCACAGAGCCACAATGAGACAATAAAGAGGGCAACAACAAAATGTAATACATTAAGAGATGCTAAATGGACAGTTTAAAAACTCAACAACTTAAGTGTAAATCTGCCAACAAAGTTCATGATATAAAATGCAGAATTATATGTATTTCTGTGACTTTTCCAGAAAATGTCACATAATATGCCAGTTTAATACTTGAACAAATTAACCAATCACAATGAAAGATTTGTGCATCTCTGATATGATCTTGAGCAACTGATGGATTCTGATCTGAAATGAAAGTGCTGATTTTCACTGTCAATATTGATGTTATTTATTGCTAAATGTGAAAATAAAGTATTTGGTATTCATGTATGTTGTGGCTTTGTTTCTTCAAAGTTATAGCCATTATCTGAAAGTATGAATTCTAAAAATAAGATCAGTATGTACAGTAAGCCTCTATCTTAATTAAAATAATGTAATGGTTAACTTTTAGGTATTGAATGTAATAGCATTTGGAGAGACGACGAGCAAACGACGAATAAAGGCCGCGAGAAAAAAGACTACTTAGAAAAAAATGGCTATTGAAAATCACACTTGGCTATTTTTTTTGGCTACTAAATTTTTTGGTCTAGGGTGAGCCCTGATGACCAATTGATAATATAAAGTAATCAGCAAAGTTTATAGCAGAAAAGAGCCCCTTATCCCAACAAGCTGTCGTCCAAATATCATTACTGAAAGTCTCACTGTGATTAAACAAAAGTTAGTTAAAGCTATTTAATATCACTTTTGACCTCTGTGAGGTTTTTTTTTTAGCATCTAGGCCTAATTGATTTTTAAACAGCAGTTAAAATACTGCTATGCTATTAAAAACATGGACATCCAGGCACTTTGTGTTAAGTCAGCGAACATCTCAAAAAGCACATGATTTTGTTATATTCCATTCAACTGTTTAATTTCATCAAACCTTACTTGATGGTTTGTTGTAGCTGAGTGATCTCCCCTGTTTGTTCATCAATTCTCTTACAAGTTTGGGCCAGTTTTTTCTCCAGAGACTGTGTCTCTGTCATGTAGCGGGCCTTATCCTCTAACATCTGGTGTTCTAGTTGGGAAATCTGAAACAGTGGAGACAATTACAAACGACTCCTATCAATTTGTAAACATTTTCTTCTGGTTTGAGAGCATGATTTATGTAAATATTATTTTACACAACCAAATTATGTTTTTATGTGACGTTTGGATGACTAGTACGATATGTGCCCTGTCACCTTCATCAGACTAATGACCAACAAGGTGTATGCAACAGTTGTAAAATTTGTACGAGTTAGTAAATGACAAATTGGTCATTTTGTCTATGCTGTTAGGCGTATGTACAATAGTAAAGTTATTTTACTGAAATGAATAGATTCATCTACACTTTGTTTATGACTTGGTCATAAATGAACATTATATATACCTGTCTATTAAGCTCTATCTGTGTGTCCTCTACCTGTCTGTTGACTTCTATATTTAGCTATTTACCTGTCTGTTAAGTTCTATATTTAGATATATACCTGTCTGTTAAGTTCTATATTTAGATATATACCTGTCTGTTCTATATTTAGATATTTACCTGTCTGTTAAGCTCTATATTTAGATATTTACCTGTCTGTTAAGTTCTATATTTAGATATATACCTGTCTGTTAAGTTCTATATTTAGATATATACCTGTCTGTTCTATATTTAGATATTTACCTGTCTTTTAAGCTATATATTTAGATATTTACCTGTCTGTTAAGCTATATATTTAGATATTTACCTGTCTGTTAAGCTATATATTTAGATATTTACCTGTCTGTTAAGCTCTATCTGTGTGTCCTCTAGGTCCGACATCCTTGTGGTACTCTGCTGTAACATAGTCTGGTGCTCAAACAATGTCTTCTCTAGATCTGTGTTCTGTCTGCGCTTCTCCTCCAAATCTCTGTGTGTCTGTCTCATCTTCTGGTCTAACTCAACTATCTGTTAACAAACAGCACCACAAGACTTTTATCAGCACAACAGGGAATTTCTCAAAAAATTCCAGATTTTGTTACTTGTTCTTACAGCAAACAAAGTAAAGTTTAATTTCTTACTCATAACGTATGATTTATAGCAACAATAGCATCACTACACCTGACACACAACAAAAGTACCTGGAATATCTGGTATGTGTGACCTCCACAACGTAACTCATATTTCACTGTGACACTTTCAAAAATTGTCTATATCAAAGTGATGGTTCTACAAGCTTTTTTTTTTAGATGGCTTCTGTAGATGGATGATTTGCAACGATATCAACTAAAGTATGACAAATACACACAATTATACAATACATACCGATAATTTTTTCAAATCGTAAATGAGATATGAAATGTTTTATCCCTTCTTCACAAAAAAACATGAATTGTGTTAACATTTCAAAATAAGCATTAATAAGCAGTGTAATATGAATGCTACCTTTTCATCCTTGTATTGCAGCTCTTTGTCGAAACGTTCCTTGGAATCCTCCAGAGCCTCTATGTATGTTTTTACCTCTTCCTTACACATAACCAGAGCCGACTCTAGATCTCTAATCTGACTAGTTCCCTCATTCGCCTGTAGCTCCAATTGCTGCAGAGTTCGCTGGCTCTGTCTCGTCTTTGCATCAAGTTCCTTTTGTGAACAAAAAGGGAAATTTTCATCTTAATTCAAGCTTAATTGGCAGTTTAAATTCACCTGTCTAAAATCAAACATATTGTTGCCTCACCTGTCGGTTCTGTCGGAGGAGTTCCTCCACCTGCTGTATGTGTTGTGTTTTCTCCTTTGTCTCCCGCCTCAGCAGCCCTAACTGTGACTCCAGCTCCTCAAGGCGATTTGTCTTCTTCTCCAGCTTCTGGGTCAGCTATCATCAAGGTCAACATTTATGAATTAACAATTTGAAAGTAACGTTTGTTTGATAGACAAGTATTAACTATCAGTCTAAAATTCATTGCAGTTTAATGGCTGATGAACTTTGACTCAAATGGAGTCATAAATTCCTACAAGCTCGATATGTAAAAAAGTTTGACTGCATATAGAGAATTCAAAAACTTTGTAAATGAATTATATAACCAATTGTTAGTGTTTGCAATACCAAATTGAATTATATCTTACACTGTGCATCAAATGAAGATTTAGGTGGTCATATTTTTCCAATTTATAACTCCTCTGACTGTACACTATAAAACTTCACTTGGTATAGGATCCAATGGCATCGTTCTGATTTAAATGCCTTACCATGTCTATCTGTTTTTCGTAGTCTCTACACTGTTCTCGGTGAATCTGCTGGTTCTGTTCAGCCAGACTTGAGGTCTGATGAAGTGACTCTTTCTTTCCGTGAAGTTCAGTCCTCAGTTTGCTTGCCTCCTCCTGATATTCCCGACAATCCTCCTCGATCTCCCGAAGTTTGGCCACTGTCCCGGACAAATCAGAAGTCTTTTCGTCCAGCTGTTCTTCCAAGCTTGCTATCTGTGAAGTCTTCTTGCGAAGCTGTAGAGACAAAACACACAACATTTAATCCTGTACACAATACTGATATATCATCATGAACCAAGACCCTATATAAACTCTCAATCATGTTTCTATGAGATATAGGGGGTTCTCAAAATGCTGGCGAGTCAACAAGGAAAGGCAAAGTCAAGCATTGAAAAATGTAGGTCCCAAAAAGAACTGCTTTATCATATTTTAAGGAAAATTTACAAGTTACATCATACCTTCCATGTTACTGCGAAGAATTAGGGCCGCATAAAAGTCAGTTAAACAATAACAAAGGTACTTTGTGTTGATACCTCACGCTCTATGTTGGTGGTGGTTGTACACTTGTCGTTGATTTGTTCCTGCAGGTCGATCAGCTGGACATTGTGCTGGTTAACTCGGGCCTCCATAGATGTCACGTGGGCGTCTTTGTCAGCAAGATCTCGCTGAAGGTCGGACACTTGTTTCGTCAGGCGTGCTTTCTCCATTTCCATGTGACTTATGACTGCTTCCAGCTCCTGTGCTTTAGTCATTCCTAAAATTTGTGTGAACTTTCAGTTATGAATTATGGAATACTAACTTAAAAGCATTTCTTTGATTCTGAGTTCTTTTATGATTCACACTCTGACAATTAGTATGCATCACATCATTTGTCAATTCATGAAGTCTGTTGTACCTGTTTCCATTTTATTTCCGTATGTTTCCCATAGTAAACTTAAGCAATAGATCACTCTAAATGATTTTCATATGTATTAATACTAACCTTGTTTGTTACTCTGTACCATGGCAGTGAGTTCTCTATATCTGTGTTAATACTAACCTTGATTGTTACTCTGTAACATGGCGGTGAGTTCTCTGTGAAGGTTCTCTATATCTGTGTTAATACTGACCTTGTTTGTTACTCTGTACCATGGCAGTGAGTTCTCTATATCTGTGTTAATACTTACCTTGTTTGTTACTCTGTAACATGGCGGTGAGTTCTCAGTGAAGGTTCTCTATATCTGTGTTAATACTAACCTTGTTTGTTACTCTGTACCATGGCGGTGAGTTCTTTATATCTGTGTTAATACAAACCTTGTTTGTTACTCTGTACCATGGCAGTGAGTTCTCTATATCTGTGTTAATACTAACCTTGTTTGTTACTCTGTACCATGGCAGTGAGTTCTCTATATCTGTGTTAATACTAACCTTGTTTGTTACTCTGTACCATGGCGGTGAGTTCTCTATATCTGTGTTAATACTAACCTTGTTTGTTACTCTGTAACATGGCAGTGAGTTCTCTGTGAAGGTTCTCTATATCTGTGTTAATACTAACCTTGTTTGTTACTCTGTAACATGGCGGTGAGTTCTCTGTGAAGGTTCTCTATATCTGTGTTAATACTAACCTTGTTTGTTACTCTGTAACATGGCAGTGAGTTCTCTGTGAAGGTTCTCTATATCTGTGTTAATACTAACTTTGTTTGTTACTCTGTAACATGGCGGTGAGTTCTCTGTGAAGGTTCTCTATATCTATGTTAATACTAACCTTGTTTGTTACTCTGTACCATGGCAGTGAGTTCTCTATATCTGTGTTAATACTAACCTTGTTTGTTACTCTGTACCATGGCGGTGAGTTCTCTGTGAAGGTTCTCTATATCTGTGTTAATACTTACCTTGTTTGTTACTCTGTACCATGGTGGTGAGTTCTCGGTGAAGGTTCTCTATATCTGTGTTAATACTAACCTTATTTGTTACTCTGTACCATGGCGGTGAGTTCTCTGTGAAGGTTCTCTATATCTGTGTTAATACTAACCTTATTTGTTACTCTGTACCATGGCAGTGAGTTCTCTATATCTGTGTTAATACTAACCTTGTTTGTTACTCTGTACCATGGCAGTGAGTTCTCTGTGAAGGTTCTCTATATCTGTGTTAATACTAACCTTATTTGTTACTCTGTACCATGGCAGTGAGTTCTCAGTGAAGGTTCTCTATATCTGTGTTAATACTAACCTTGTTTGTTACTCTGTACCATGGCGGTGAGTTCTCTATATCTGTGTTAATACTAACCTTGTTTGTTACTCTGTACCATGGCAGTGAGTTCTCTGTGAAGGTTCTCTATATCTGTGTTAATACTAACTTTGTTTGTTACTCTGTACCATGGCAGTGAGTTCTCTGTGAAGGTTCTCTATATCTGTGTTAATACTAACTTTGTTTGTTACTCTGTACCATGGCAGTGAGTTCTCTGTGAAGGTTCTCTATATCTGTGTTAATACTAACTTTGTTTGTTACTCTGTACCATGGCAGTGAGTTCTCTGTGAAGGTTCTCTATATCTGTGTTAATACTAACCTTGTTTGTTACTCTGTACCATGGCGGTGAGTTCTCTGTGAAGGTTCTCTATATCTGTGTTAATACTAACCTTGTTTGTTACTCTGTACCATGGCGGTGAGTTCTCTGTGAAGGTTCTCTATCACCTGGGTCTGGCTACTCACTTCCTTAGCCTGGATGTCGGCTTGTAGACGCTGGATCTCAGCATCCTTCATGGCAAGCCTCATCCTATAGTAAAGGAACCAACCTATACTCAATAATGCCACTAATACAGCTACCCTTCTATCAAGTAACTGATTAAAGGGTCCAGTATCATCGTTGTGTATTGAGGAGTCACAGAAGTTCATCTTTTAACAATCCTGCCAATTCGGCAAGGATCAAATGTGGCTTAGGCAAAAAAGGCAGCTCTATGTATACATCAGATACAATTTAAGATGCAGAAAGACAATGAGAATACTATCAGTAACCATAAGATTCATGCTTTGATTCCTTTTGATATGTAATAGCTAATTGTACTTTCACAGTATAAGCAGTTAGCCAAGAGACCACAAACATGTTTGGTCAAACAGGTGACCTCTTGTTGAAATAGGCAGTTTGAAACACTAGACCTCTATCCCAAAACTCATATTGTGAAAATCTCATATTGCAAATAATTTCCTTTCCTTTACTAAGACATGCACAAAACGAACATAAAGCAAATAATGATTTGTTAATTACAAATTGTTACAAACATGATTTTTCATACTCAGGTTCATACACAGCCTCAGTGAACAGCATATCTTTGGATTTTGTTGATTGGACAAGGTAGCAAGCTTCTTTTCCTCCTGGTTATAAACTGTTTGCCCATTCAGGACTTATACAATGTATAAGAATAAGCTAGCAAGAGTATTCGCTAAGTTCCTTAATCTGATAGGACCTCAGACACCACATTCCTTTTATTGTCTCCTGATATTTGCTGTGCTTAGATTTCACTTACATCTCATTATTCAAATGCTGTTCCAGTTTTATTAACGAGATATGGTTCAGTTGATACACCTTGCAGCAATGTCTGACCTACCTAAGGTCCTGTAAGATGGCCTGAGCTCCGCCCGCTGAGCCAGAAGCTCCAGTTTTGTCGACAGATCGGAAGGAGGCTGAGGCGTTGTCTTTACTGGAGGGACTAGATGGTTGGACACTGAACATTCCACTGTCATTGAAACTTGTGTTGGCTTTCTGGGACTATCACAGAGATAAAACAAAAAACAGAGGATTCACATCACACACTGGACAAAAGTAGTAATGTACTGGTATATTGCGTAATGTACTAGTAGTATAATACCATGTTTACCAGTAAGGGATGTTCCATAATTAACCATATGGCGAAAGTTGGAGGCTGTTGTCTGAGTGTGGTGGGGGTCTCTGAAAACATGCTTTCCGCCTTATTCATATGGTTAATTCTGGAACAGCCCTTACTGAAAATAGACTGGCTGTGTTAACAATCAGTAATAAGGCCAGCCTGGTATACCAACCAGATTTTTAACCTGCTGTGCTAATTGTTCTAACAGGGCCAGCATGGTATACTAACGTGCTAACTGTTCTAACTGGGCCAGCATAGTATACTAACCTGGTTTTGGACCTGCTGTGCTAACTGTTCTAACTGAGCCAGCATTGTATACTTACCTGTTTTTGGACCTGCTGTGCTAACTGTTCTAGCTGGGCCAGCATGGTATACTAACCTGTTTTTGGACCTGCTGTGCTAACTGTTCTAGCTGGGCCAGCATGGTATACTAACCTGTTTTTGGACCTGCTGTGCTAACTGTTCTAACTGGGCCAGTATGGTATAATAACCTGTTTTTGGACCTGCTGTGCTAACTGTTCTAACTGGGCCAGCATGGTACACTAACCTGGTTTTGGACCTGCTGTGCTAACTGTTCTAACTGGGCCAGCATGGTACACTAACCTGGTTTTGGACCTGCTGTGCTAACTGTTCTAACTGGGCCAGCATGGTATACTAACATGGTTTTGGACCTGCTGTGCTAACCGTTCTAACTGGGCCAGCATGGTATACTAACATGATTTTGGACCTGCTGTGCTAACTGTTCTAACTGGGCCAGCATGGTACACTAACCTGGTTTTGGACCTGCTGTGCTAACTGTTCTAGCTGGGCCAGCATGGTATACTAACCTGGTTTTGGACCTGCTGTGCTAACTGTTCTAACTGGGCCAGCATGGTGCGACTCTCCTCAATTTCTTGCTGACATGTATTCAGTTGCTGCTGCTGACTGTCGATATGGCTTTTGAGGCGGATATTTTCTCTCCTCAAACTCTCATTGTGCATGCTTTCAGACTCCATTTCATCTGTATGTGAAAAGGTTTAATTTGTAATTTAATCACCTGGTAAGAACAAGTTTGTATTATTGTGAAATAAGCACTGTATCTATTACACTGTATTAAAACAGAGATGCAATCATTGTAATATATGTATTATAACTATAATTAAACCAGAGATGTGTCAACAAAAATGGAAACAAGTCTGTATTTATTGTAAAATATGTAGCCAAACTACTATTCAGAGATGTGTAAGAAGACAACAAAATGTATCCTGAAAATATTTTCCCCAGGAGGTCAGCCTCTCTAACATTCTCTGAATTCCTGGCAGAAAATCTAAACGCTATGTACAGGCACATTATGGAAAACACAAATAGATTCAAATGATCTATTTATGAAATCAAAGAATTGTAAGGAATCAGTAACATTGTATTAGCTTGGCATTAATTGGTCATGTTTATTAAATCTTAAATTAATCCATTAATCCTTTCATCCCTTCTGTAAACTCTACCAAGCATTGATATAGATAAATCTATTATGGTCGACAGTGATGAAAGGGTTAACAAGCTTTGAATTTTGTCATGACATGTTCCAGGGGTGCAGAAAATGTAGGTGAGCGTAACTAACGTAATTTGAAGGAGGAACAAACGTAATGGTAGAAATAGCCATACAGCAGTCACAGTGGTTCTTCCCTAGCACTACAATGACATACTCATTCAGCTTTGATGACCTTGACCTACTTACTGAGTTGAGTAGTGACCTTGGCAAGCTGTGACCTCAGGTCCATATTTTGATGCTCCATGTCCTGTCGACTATCTAGTTCTACTTCCTCCACAGTCTCCAGTCTCCTGGTAAGGGAAGATACAACTTATGTTATCATTATGTTATTACAGTCAATTTTGATGTCTCAAACTTTGAAACATCGGGACTTCAACTCATGAACATTGAACATCGACATGTATATGTATATATGTACTGTACATAAGAAGAACCAATTTAATGTGGGCTAGTGTTATGAAACACAGGCTAAGAAATTGTTAATTCCCATTGATAAAGAATAGTTTACTAAAATACACACTGTCATTTTTGTAATGTCAGCTTAATTTTCAAACCAGGTAAAATTTTCACTTCAATTTATTAGTTGTACTTTCAATGTTTTCTTAACGAACGGGTCAGTTAAAACTTCAATACAGTGAAAAATTTGATTCATAGAAGTTTGATTTATTAAAAGTAAATAAATAGTGTTATATAATGGAAAAAAATCGGACTTTGTCAAAAGTTTGACACATCAAGAATTTTGAATCATTGATGTTCGATTAATCGAGGTTTATTTGTATTCACTTTGAAATTAACGCATAATATGTATCAACAATTTATAAACTCTATAAGCAAATATTGACACATTGCGAAAGACTAATTTTACAATACTGAGACAACAGTGCGACATCATGTACAATAATGTGGCATTATTTACATCAAGACATCACAATAATGTTCCCACAGTAACAAGACTCATAGTTATGATATGTGTACAATATTGTTTATGTTGCACCCCTATAATTCACCCCAATATTGTACAGCATTTGACCTGTGCTATATAAAAAATAAATGTGCAGCATCACACAGATCTATTAGCACTATCACAATTAGTGACTTTTGACTATCTCTGCTGATCTGTTGTCAATACATTATGATCTTCACAGTATCCAGTATCTTCAAAGTGCGACTACAAAAAGTTATATTAGTGACAACAAACTTGACCTACGGTACCTACCTGACCTCCTCATGCAGAGATTTAGACTTTGACTGCAGTAGATTGACTCTCTCCAGGAGATCTTCACGCTCCTGGTTAGCATGAGCTAGACTGTCTCTCAGGTAATCTTCAGTTTCTTCCATCTACAAACAGAAGAAACAGCTATATCAGGTTAATTTTATAATCTAGGAACACACTGAAGGATGGATATAGGTCCACTGTATCTACAGCTAAAACTGATATTTATATCAATATGTACCTCACAAATTGTGCATTTACCTTTTTCATTCTCTCCTTGGATTTCTTTTGGTAATCCTCCAGAGTTTCCTGGGCTTCTAAAAAGTTTGACAGGGCCTCATCTCGCTGGCTTTCAGCTCTGTAATTGAAATGTAAAGACAGCAGGTCAGACTTGTTAAAAATTGTAAAAAAAAGAATTTCAAAAACTTGGGTTTAAAAGTAGAAGAACCAGAAACAGACTGATTACTGTAATTACACTAATTAGCGCCCAGGGCGCCTAAAAATGGTTCCAAAGGGGGCGCTTAATAGGATAACAAAAGTAGGATCTGGACAAAAAATTTCATTTTTATTAAGTCAATAAATATGCTGTATTGTGACCAGAATGGGCAGTACTCTGTGCTACATTACTGTCATCACTTTTGGAAAATCAGTACACATATTTCCAATATATGTGGGTTTTTTTTCTCCTTGCAAACATGGGCACAGAAAAGTAGGGCCATTTATATCATTTCCAATACCTCCACAGAAGGTGTGAAGGGCCCTTGTTATGGCTAATATGGTAAGTGCAACATTACTGTCATCACTTTTGGAAAATCAGTACACATATTATCAATATTCGTGGGTTTTTTTTCTCCACAGAAGGTGGGAAGGGCCCTTCTTACGGCTAATATGGTAAGCCATTCAATAGTTTGTAAGATAACAGATAAAACTATACCCTTTTCTCTTCTTCCTTTCCTGACTGCTCTCCTCTTTTGTTTCCTCTAGTTCTTGTTCGTACTGCTTACATTTCTGATGGTAAATATTGGCCTGTCTCTGACACTTCTCGTACCTCTCCTCAGCACTCCTGAACCGAAAAACAAAATGACATCAGGTTTCAACACACACATTACTCCTTGGTAGGTATTAGACTAGTACATTTCAGTAACGACTGAACTTGTCATTTGGATTTATCAACAAATATTTTATCACAATATCATTTGATGAGTAGATTATAATTTATATAAAAATTCTTTCAAAAATCTAGCAGTTCATTGACCACCAAATTTTAAAACCCTTATAAATATATCTGCGAATAAAGCCCAATGACCTATCAATAATTTTGCTCATTTGTGATGTACATTTTTTTTGTAATATAGAAAAGTTGATTACACAAATCCTTATTAGACAGCTTACTTAAAGCTGAATCTCCAGGAAACAAGAATTAATGCCTATTTTGTCATCAGAAAATAATGACATCATAAACATTTAAAAACTTTTAAGCACTAATTTCTAGAAAGGGAAGTAAAAGTGAGTTTTAGAAGAAACATTTACATTAGAGCATTGTCCTGTGCCTCTGTCTCCGCCTGTAGTCCTACAATCTTGTCTTCTAGGTCTGGAATGGATTGTCGGTACTCGTCCAACTCATTACTCAGTTCTTCTATCTTCAAAATTAGAAGAAATAATTATCCCATCAAGTATCAAGTTATAGAGTAGTTAACTTAAATATAGTTGAATGAATTGAAAATTTCCCAAAATTAACAAAATTGTCATATCATACTTAAAGAATCCAAACAACTTAAAACTTTTCCAATACTTAATTTCTTCCTCCATTGCTAAATAGGTTGCTGTACAATGGATACAAAATTCTCACCGATTTCACCTCATGAACTTTTGACCCCTACCTTGACCCTGCCACTGTTGACCTCCTGACTACACTTCTCTATCTCTGCCAGCAGTTTATGGTTCTGTTGAAGCAGTTTCCTGTTTGCTTCTTTAAGGTAGCATGCTTCCTCTGGCTCCGGTCGATACAAGCTCTGCTGGGGCCGAGGTTCTCTGAACACGCCAGGCTTTTCATGGCTATCTGTTCTACGAGATGTCTGGGGAACAAATTTAAATATTTTAGCTGTGACTTTTGAACTGAATATGGTGTGAGCTCTGTTCACATTGGCAAATGTTCCGATAATCCATATATAATTATGCCATAATATATGTTTATATATCGATATAGGTATCTTAAATCTATAAAATACATTTATATCTCTCTATATATCTGTGTGTGAATATTTTTGCTTTCATTTACACAACCTAAAAGACACTAACATAATTTTACTTAAGCAGTGATGACAATTTCTTTTTAGTTTCATTCATATTGCTTTAATTCTCAACTTCTGCAGATTTGCAAAAGATGCTTGTGCCCTTATCACTCCTATAAGTACAAATGTTATTTTCATAGATAATGATAATTTACTTAATTCAATACATTTAAACACACGATTATGGAAATGTTTCTGAAATTCAATAATTAGAATCACTAAAATACCTGTGGTCTATTTGGCGTACTGGACGGTGGTTGTATCCTTTCAAATCCTGCGTAGGACGAATCTGGAAGAGTAGCCAGGCCTGATTGGATACTTTCCCTATCATCCACATCCATCATCTCCTTATTGGGAAACTGAAGGTGATCAAACATGTGGAGTCGTTCAGACATTGGGATACTGGTCACAGAATCAAGATCATCACTGCAAAGAGCATGTACATAAGATATGATTTAATGAGTTCAAAAAAAAACACTAAAACTTTGATATATATGGAATATGTTTTGGAAATAAGTAAATTTTGACCAATGTAGAACATGTACATGTACTACAAATCCAGGGGTTTCCAAACTCTATAACAAGTGAAGGTTAACCACACATACAACGAATGTCTACGAGTCTAGTTGGCCGGTTGTTAATCGAGATGAGGGGGCTCACAGACTTTCACACACCTATGACTAATTCATAAACAAAGTGTAGCAGAATCAAGTCATTTCTGCACAATAACATTATTATTGTACATACACCTAACAGCTTAGTGGAAATGGCCTGATCTGTCTTTAACAATTTGTACACAATCTCCAAGGAATGAGAAGCAATGGCAGGGAGTCAAAGAACCTGGGCTGGACATTAAGTAAAAAGGGGTAATATTGTAAAAGATTTGCATGGATTAGGTTGCCTTACAAGTGTGCGCTGTAGGGAATTTCCCTTTACCTCGGTGGTAGAGTATCAGTATGGGGAGCCAAGGGTTGTGTGTTCGAGTCACAGCGACGCCACTATCTTTATCACTTTTCCTTTTACACTACGGTACCACTTAGCTCTTGGTTGATCCATATAATATGAAGCCTGTCTTGAGTCCTACTTTATTTGGTGTCTCAACTACTAATGATCAGGTTTGTAAACAGTGGTGTCTTCAGAGATAGCATTTTATATATATTCACAATGCATTTTAAAGATTGTATTTGTCTTAAAAACATCAAAACTTACTCGTCCGTTCTTTCAATTTTTGACAATTTGTTCAGATTTCTCTCAGTCTCTCGCAACCTTTTTCGTAAATCCTGAACGTTCTGCATCAACAAAACCTGTGGCTGGCATTCATCCATATTTTGAAATTGCATGTATTTGTTATATTAATTTAAAATTGGCAATTTCAAAACCAATCGAAATGGGACATACATGGCTTTTAGTACGATAATCCAATGTTTATCTTCTGAAAAGTTGAAAACATGCTGCAACATGTGACTCTGAAACGAGAGATGTAAACACTGGTTCACTGACACGGTCACATTTTAAATGTTGTTCGAAATGGTTGAGTACAACAACCTGATTCTTAACTTTGAAGATCACATGGCGACATGGCCCTAAAAAATATTCTGGCATCGAACATCAACTTGGATTCTGGACAGAAACGAAAATAGGAGATGCAACCGCGTTGTGATGCGATTGGCGGATTTAAAAATAGATTAATCTAGGTCTTGTAAAAGCTTTCTAAGGAAAATGTTCACGTTTTGATATAATTATAATAGAAATAGGAAAATAAATCCCTTCAATTATTCAGAATATGACATTTATGATTGTTTGATATAGTGTGTTGGTGCTAAATATGTAGATTTATTCTCCATTTTCGAAAAATATTCAAAGCGCATCAGCTACCAAGAGTTTACTTCGTGCGCCGAATCGCGGACCACTTCCTTTTCCGCCTATTTAGGCCCCCAACCGAAGCTATCTGAGGGAAACTCGAAGAATATCTTCGAAATACCCTAACAATGGTGAGATTGCACTCACGATTTTACTATGAAATTAAACTTTGTAAATTTGTTTTCCATAAGGTGTTAAATTCGAACGCAGATGATAATTTCCGCATCTGATTGAACTGGATTTTAAATGTGGCTGGTCGCCTTCATGGACGAGAATGTGGAGGATACACGTGTGTTGACGTATTGGTTAGGTGTTTAAAATCACCAATGGATCAAAAACTGTAACACGACATTCTGGTTTATCATCCAGCTAACTTAAAGTATTGAAATTTTTTTATTTAATGAAAATCTCAAAAATTTATGTTTATGTCATCGTCGCAAGCGGTCGTTGACTTGGCATTTGACAACAGCACCGGTCTTGTTGAACCTGTGGTAACGATAATCAGTATTTTAAACTTATACGTGATTGTATTATGTTTCAAGCACGGGCGAATAATTCTTGTTGTCCAAATTGACGGTATGAGCCCCCCACCCCCCCATAGGTGTTGACCGCTGAAACTTCCAATGAAACTTCTCATTCAACATTACAAATACGGGTGCGTGAAATGGAACTGAAACTGCATTGCTCAATTCGTCTTTCCCTTTTTATGTATCAAAATAACTGATCCAGACACAACTGTTATGATCATTACACACACTCTGCAGTAGATCATTCTACACTACAGGATGTATCTTTTGAGTTTGTGTGAGTTTGGACTTAATTGAGGGAGATTGGTAAATTTTGGCTAAAATGAAGGAGTCTCCCTCATAATGAAGGAGGGGGTTAACAGGTATGTCCTCCCCCCCGATTTCCCAGAAGTTATGTCCGTCTTATTCAGCTAACATTGTCCCTTGTACTTTTCTAACTAATTTAAACTCTTGAGAAAACTTGTGTGCTACGTGAACACTTTATATGCAGCTGAATGCCATTTAAAAGGTGAATAAAAAAAATGTATGATACACAGGCAACTAATAATCAATAATCCAAGTCTTGTTGAGGGTCGACTACATGTACATGTCGAATACAGAAAGGTGCATAACTTTAGACTTAACAAATTATATATTATGTGATTTGTTTTATTGCCGATAGGCCAGTCACAAAGACATTTACTCACTCCATAACATCATTTGCCAAGTTGAGCAGGTATTATGTGAGCCTCAAAGGTTAAGAGATTTCAAAAAGCTGTTGCGTCATAAATTCATGATTTTGTATATATGTTAGTAGCCAACTGGGTTTATTGATTGTAACAAGTGCCTGTGGTAGGACAGTTAGTCCAGTCTTTTGTACAAGAAAAACTAGGATAAACCCACTGTATCCATCTTTTACTGGATACACTTTGGTAAAGTTAATGTCTACTTGACAAAATACTTGTAACATCGATGGAACAAAAGAAAGAATATTAAATGTAAAAGCTTTATAAGATACAAGAAAATGTATTTAAAGTCGGTTTCAATTTTTACCCATATTTTTCCTGAAAATTTACTTTAATATAGAAAAATCTGTGATATTTTGCTGATCCCATAAAATCCCTCAATTTCTCCCATAATGTTTAAGAGTCAGAATTATCCCTGTACCTCTCAAATAAACTAAAAGGAAATTTGGTACAGCTGCAGGGATCACTTTGGGGTGAGATTTGGGGATTTTTACCCATATTTTCCTAAAATTCTCATTAAAATTCAAATTGATATTACTTTATATAGAAAACTCTCATAGAAATTTTACTAATCTCATAAAATCCCTCAAATTCTCCCATAGGATTAAAGAGCCAGAATTATCCCTGCAGCTGATGTTTGTAAGAGAACCTAATTAAATTCCTTGTATTTCAAAAAATTTGGGTTCCATAACATCATGCCAATGGTTCCTTACAGGGCTCTACAATATTATTTTTTCACACTTGTCCGTTTGGGCAAGTGATTCTAAAATCTACTTGTCCGAAAACCAAATGCACTTGTCCAAACTTTTCCCACTAACTTGCAGAAAAATGTTTGCCATTATGAAATTTCGTCAAATCCATATTACACCTGTCAGTGTGTTTCCAATATAAACAGTCAGATCAATCTTTGTCATGTAAACGCTAATATATAGGGCGATCTCTTAAATACAAACGCAACAGGGATTAAGATTTTCATGTTCGGAACACATCTGGGTTTACCGCGATCTCTTTGATACAAACGCAACAGCGATTCAGATTATCATATTCGGAACACATCTGGGTTTTTAAATAACATACCAATAGCTTACCTCCGTGAATCCCGAATGTGGCCATCGTAGTTCAATCGATCTCTTTGAAGTCACATTTTATTGAAAAACGAAATGAACAACTCTTGAATTTTGTAAGAAAGACATTTTAATCTTTTTTGCCATTTCTAAAAACATAGTTTCTGCTAAAAATCACTTGTCCGAGCGGGCAAGTGAGTATCCTGATGTACTTGTCCGACAGAGATTTGTACTGGTACGGACAAGTTGGACAAGCGTAATTGTCGAGCCCTGCCTTAGATGGTGAGATGTCGCTGAGACTCGAACTTAGAAAGAGTAATTACTTCCTAAGAACTATTTTCCATGATGGGCATACCGAAGGAAATGTATGGTCTCGTACATTTTCATTTGAAATGTATGGTCACGTACATTTTCTTTGTTTGAATTGAAATATTTTATCTTTTTACAGGGGTTCGTTAAAGTTGTGAAGAACAAGGCATACTTCAAGCGATTTCAAGTGAAATTTAGGAGGAGGCGTGGTGAGTAAAACTGATAATTACTGTAAAGCTTGTACTTTATTTTTGTTCAGAAACTTGAGAAACTTCTTGTACAAGCAAATGCTAATATTGGGATTAGCACCTTACAGTTCTTACTATGCATTAAACACAAAATTGATATTATTAAGCAGTTTCTATAAATATTTTATTGGACTTGCAACATGTGGATGAAAGTGAAGTTATTCAATCTGCCAGTGTTGCTTTTAAAAACACTTTATCGATGTTAAATATTATAATTAGAAAAAAACATGAAACACTTTATCGATGTTAAATATTATAATTAGAAAAAAACATGAAACATTTCTCATTGTTTTAATTATTGTATTCAGAGGGCAAGACAGACTTCTTTGCTAGGAAACGCCTCGTCATCCAAGAGAAAAACAAGTACAATACTCCCAAATACAGACTTATTGTACGCTTCACAAACAAGGACATCATATGCCAGGTAAGAGTTTTGTGGCTAGTTTTTGTTACATGGATGATGCAAATATGTTTTCAGTGTTTTTTGTTGTTGTTTTTTTTTCTATAAACGATATTGGATTAACAATCTTAATTCAAATGCAAAGTGAATAATTTTCATCCGGAACTTACAGAAAAATGGATATAAAATTAGTTTGAATATTTATAAGATATATTAGAGCTGGGTACCTCAAAATCAAACGTACCACGGTATACCACGGTATTTAGGCAAATACTGCGGTATGTACCACGGTATAACACCTTGATTGAATGTTTGAGCTAGCTCAAGAAGCTTGTCATAAGTTGTGTTATCCTCTAATATTGTTTGAGTGAAGCTATGTCTGTCCTAGTTGATCTGCAAACTTATAGGAAATTATTATTAAACCATATTGGAATTTCAATTGATCTATGTAACAAATAGATATTTCAAACTGAGAAGTTAAATCAGTGTTTTTCCTGGGTATTTTGGGAAAAATTCAATTTGCCAAATTGGGAAAAAGGTAGCGCAAACAGGTAATAAATTGGGAAAAAATTAAATCCAACTACACTCATTAAATGTTCCATGCTAACCGATTTTACAGTGCACAGTGTATCATTTAGCTTTATGATATGGTGAACAATGAAAACCAAAGAGCTGTGAGTTACATGGTGAGTCTGAGTGACAGACTCGCTCACTCACTGATATTTCTTTTAATGATTTTTTATTCATTATAACATCTTGTGCCTGTCCTTTTTTCCCGGATTTTGAAAAGTCATAATAATTGGGAATTTTTTAGTCGACTTTGGGAAAAAATAACACTAAAACGCATTGGGAATGGGGTCGTTTGGCGTACCCAGTTATATAGGCAGGAAAAACACTGTAAATGAAAGTCCCCAAAAAAACGGTACAGGACTAATGTAGCACGGTACGTACCATAAAACTTTATACCACGGTATACCGGTAAAACCGCCCAGCCCTAAGATATATCATGAAGAGTTTATGTGCAAAACTCTAATAAAATTAGTTTCCGTTCTTACTTGATCCTAGCTGTTAATAGGATGTAAAGTCTAATAAAACCGAATCAAACAATTATGTAGTTCAGTTTAAACAAACATTTGATGAACACATTTTGATTCATATTGGCAAGTGTCAGGCTTAGGTCATTAGCATTCTGGGAATACTATCTTTGGTCTACTGGAAGAAACTTGGTTGATTAAAGAATCTTCAAATTTTTATTTTGTTTCCTAGGATATAGTTTCATAAATACAGTACATTGTTGACCTAGTGGACTAATATTCCCCTTTATATATTTTTTTCACTGAATAAATTCATTTTTTTGTGGATTTTGTTTTACTCTTGTGGCAATCTTCTATATTTTGTTTGTGTATTATACCAAGTGAGTCCGACATCTTACTTGCATTGCAGATAGCATACGCCAGGATCGAAGGTGATCACATTATTTGCAGTGCATATTCACATGAACTGCCAAGGTATGGCGTGAAGGTAGGGCTGACCAATTATTCTGCTGCTTACTGCACTGGATTGCTGCTCGCAAGAAGGGTATGTGCAAACAATTTCTTTATTTGTAATTTATAAATATTTTATTTTGAAAAAATATCTTTGAACATTTGACCTACAGTTCCTACTACCTGGTACTAAGCATTATAGGCCTTGTATTACTTTAGCAATTTAATATTAGCCTACCATCATCAGATGGTGGGCTGTTCAAATAGCCCCATGTCAGTGGTCCATCCTTAAACAATCATTGTTAAAGCTATTTCTTGAGAAATACTGGATGAATCTTCCTCATATTTTGTATGCAGGTTCCCCTTGGTCCCTAGTTGTGCCCTTTTAGTTTTGGAAAACAAAATTACTGACTCAGGCAAACACTATTGCTTTAAAAATTAAATGCTTTTAGAAGAATTATCATTTCATCCATCCTCAAATGACCTTGACTGTTCTTAAGAAGTTAAAAGAAATAAAACCAACATACCTAGTTTTATCCCGAGATTTCCTTAAGTATTTGTGAAGACATGTATGATATTTTGTTGAACTCGCATGCTTGTTACAGATTCTGAAGCAGTTTAACCTGGACTCAGTGTACGCTGGCCAGACAGAGGTGGACGGTGATGAGTACTACGTCGAGGATGTTGATGGCGAGGCTGGAGCTTTCAGGTGTTACCTGGATGCTGGTCTTGTTCGCACTTCCACTGGTGCCCGTGTCTTCGGTGCATTGAAAGGTGCAGTTGATGGAGGATTAGATATCCCCCACAGGTAAATGAAACATCAAACATGACAGCATAATGTGAAATGGTTATCATAAAAAAAGAGCAACACTTTCATCATAAATTGATACTCTTGACTTGTCAAAAACAAGGTACAGTTTCCAAAAACAGTTATGGCCTCAATTAATGCAGTTTGATTGATGTCTCCTGAAAGTCGGCCTCTACATTTTTGTCTGCACCATTTTACGATGTTAGCCTCTAGTCCTATGCCCATGACTAGTAATATTTGGTTCGGACTAGTGGAAAGTCCTTGAATTTCAATATATTTGTTATAATAAACACTGCACTTTGCTTGTATGGACTAGTGCTTGAAAATGTTGTCAGTCTGCTGCACCACATCATTTTATTACCAGTATCCTATTTCATAAGGTCACTGCGCACATAAAATCATTTAAAATTAAGATTTAAGATTTTTTTTCTTTATCAAGGAGCCATTAACTGTTTCGTATTTATTTATGAAATTTATAAACACAGATTTAGATATTATTAACCTAATAGTTTAGTTTGAGTAAGCGTGATGATAACATGTGTGTCATTTGACCTGGTGTAACCATTTGTTCTCGTGTTGGTTGTGATGTATTATCATGGTTGATATTGATGTCCGGTGATCTACACAAGAATATGATTTAGGATGATCTGATTACTTGTACAATTCCTGTGTACTGAAATAGCATAGTTACAAAATACAAAAAGGGTAAAACTAACCCATTTGGGTTTGTTTCAAGTACACACCCTCAACACATACACTCATATCACATGTATAGAGCATAGTTACAAAATGGACTCACTAATCCAGTTGGGTCAAATACACTCCCTTGACAAATACATTTGCATCACATGCACCAGGATCTGAGGCCGTCCTTAGATAACCATAACTGTTGTTATGACTTAACTGATCAATAATTAGTTTTGTTGGGAAGGTTGGAGTCGCCTGTATAAGTATGTTTATAGGTGCATAAAGTGGTAGGCCTTCTGCCATTCCTTATACAAAACTCTTTCAAAATTTGATCTTTAATCATTACTTTACCAATGTATATGCCTTAAAGTCAATCCCATGTACACTAATCTATTAACAGGTTAAAAGTGACCCTAAATCTTCCAAATACATACAATCGTACAACCAGTTTATTTAAGATCTGTTTGAAAAAAAGAAAGAGTAAATATGATGAAAACATGCGTGTCATTTGACTGTTGGTCGGTCCTGTTCAAGAGATGAAAAGTGATGTTTTGTCACCTTTTGTTCTTCTTGTCCAGCTACCTATCTTCAGATATGATTTATGATGGTCTGATTACTCTTTATTTTGAAATCGCATTACTATCACTTCGTTCAACCTTGTATGAATGTGATGTCCCCAATTTTAGTTGCCTTGTACAAATCATGCAATAGGTACAATTCTAATACCTTACCTGCAGGACAAGTCTGATATTTGATGAAATCATTGCCAAAGGGATAAGAAATATTAGCAATCATGAAAGCTAAACATCAATCTCCAATTAATATGAGAAACCGCAGACGAATAATATTAAATTATATTGATATTACATGTATATGGGCATTTTGAAAAAGGGGATAGGGTTTTGGTAAATTAAGGATTTTAGAATGTTTTAATTAATTACTCAACAGCACAAAGCTTTTCCCTGGATATAATGGGAAGAGCAAAAAGTTTGATGCAGGGTTTTCAAAGTACATATAATCAGTTTATATAAGATCTGTTTGTAAAAAAAGAAAGAGTAAATATGATGAAAACATGCGTGTCATTTGACTGTAGGTCGGTCCTGTTCAAGAGATGAAAAGTGATGTTTTGTCACCTTTTGTTCTTCTTGTCCAGCTACCTATCTTCAGATATGATTTATGATGGTCTGATTACTCGTCTTTTACAATCCCAGTGTACTTTAATAGCATAGTTACAAAATGAGTAAGGCTAACTCAATTGGGTTTTTTGTTCAAATACACATTTATGCATTCAATAAATACATTTGCATCACATGAAGCAAGAGACCATCCTTAGATGACCTTGACAGTCTATATGACACTAAATTGATCAATAATTAATTGTTTTGGGAAGGCCTGTATAAATATGTTTAGGGTGCATTTAATAGGTGGTTGGTAGGTCTTCTATAAAACTCGTTAAAATTTGAACCTTTTTCAGTACTGTACCAATACGTATATACCTTTATGTTAATCCCACTAACAGGTCAAAATTGACCCTAAATCTTCTAAATATATAAACAGTTTTATATAAGATGTGTTTGTCAAAAAGGAAAGGGTAAATATGATGAAAACATGCGTGTCATTTGACTGTAGGTCGGTCCTGTTCAAGAGATGAAAAGTGATGTTTTGTCACCTTTTGTTCTTCTTGTCCAGATACCTATCTGCAGATATGATTTATGATGATCTGATTACTCTTCATTCTAAAATCACGTTTCTGTAAATATTCGCGTACAGTTCGCAGTTAATTTTTGTGTGAAAAAAACAAATGAAACAGGAAGATCTGTTGACGCCTAGCGTGGCATAATAAATAAGATTATTGGAATATAAAAACAAATGCTTTCAGAAATTATTATATTCAATAATCCAGACTCAGACTCCGAAATTAATCACTTTTGTCACAAATTGGGTTTCTTGGCTATATTTTCTATTACTTGAATGTAAATTGTGAATAAAATTCTGTTGGTGGTACACCTAAGCAAAACCTTGCATCGCAGATTGGGATATATATTTTACTGGAATAGGTCTTATATAAAACTTAATCTTTTACCTTTACTATAAAATAGGGATGACAAGTTAAAGTAACATCTTATCTTTCACTATTCTATAAAATAGGGATGACAAATAAAATCTTGTCTTGACTCTTTGCAGTGTACATGGTATGGTACATGCATACAATGTAATATTACTTTTAATTTTCACTTTCCATAATTATTTACTGAATCATGCAATTGGGGGCTAACAAAATTTTAACAGTTTAGAGTCATGCTGCAAGCATATTTTAAAAAATTCCAGAAGTGTTGACAAGATAATGGCACCCTTTTCTTTTTGACACTTTCAATTTTCTTGAGAAAAAAAATTTGAACTTTACACAAATATTTACGATCCACTCGCTTAAAAAAACATCAAAGTAATGAAGGTGATGTAATTCAGAATTTTAAAATTAAGTTTTCTTGCCTTTTCAGCACCAAGCGTTTCCCTGGATATGATGGGGAGAGCAACGAGTTCAATGCCGAGGTCCACCGCAACCATATATTTGGCAAGCATGTAGCTGGGTACATGACGCATCTTCAGGAGGAGGATGAGGATGCCTACAAGAGGCAGTTTTCCAGGTTCATTAAGAATGGCCTCAATTCAGAAAATGTAAGTAATATGTGTGTTTGGGCATTGTTTACATATTGAACTGTCTGTTTGATGTTCATGATGTTTAATATTTAGTGTTTCTTGATGGTGTGGTTTTTATATCAAGACCTTCCGTAAGGCCTTTCAGCCTTCTAGAGCTTCATCAGGTGGATTGTTTCTTTGTTAAAGTTGGTTACATGACATCCTTAATATTTGTAGGCAACATTTTCATGTTTATTTTTTTTCATAAATATAAATATAATAGAGTTAATGAGCTGTCAATTGATACTGTCTTCATTGATACTTCCAATTATATTGAGTATAAATGATGAAAACATGCGTGTCATTTGACCTAGAGTGAACTTTGATTTCTTGGCTATCACTGATGTTTTTTTAGTGGCTAGTTAAAGTCATCACATGTGACCTCTGGGATATGATTTATGTGATTCTGATATCTCAATGAAATAATTTTTTTTTTTTTCTCTCAAAATAGTAGCTTTATTGATGCATTCCTATGTAATATTTTGCACATTAGTTAGAACCAGTATATTTGTATGTCCAAAAATCATGTTGCTGTTTATTTGTGAACAGTTGGAAGATATGTACAAGAAGGGTCACGCTGCCATCCGAGCCAATCCCGAGCGTGCAACAAAGCAGAAGAAGGCACCAGCTGGCAAGGTGAAGAGGTGAGTCACCACTCTGAAGGAATATTATAATGAATCCATTGATGATATAATCAACCTGTACGAGTTTAAAACGCTATCAATTTAAGGGAATAAAACAAAATAAGATGAAGACAGCAGGAGGTCTTTGTGATCTTTGATCTGTTGTTGGGATGAAGAATTGGAATTTGTTTGAACAATGTTCAATACCATACACAAAGTTTGTTCAGCTTTTAACTTTGTCTTCAGATAGTTTAAATATTTATCTAGTTAGTGTCTCGTCATGTTTGAACGTTGAAGAAAATGTTTGTATAAGGCATTGAACAGGCAAACATTTTCCTGCCCCAAAAGGTTAATTTCAAATACATCAGAATAACCATTTTATGTGAGAAATTCAGAAAGTAACAAGTCAAAGAGGGCAGTGCTTACGCAAAAAATAAATTTGAAGTCTTTGTGTGAATTTCCATTTTTCAACCATGTGCCTTGATGATGCATACAGTACATTCATGATTTTCTATAATTTCAGGTGGAACAGATCCAAGATGAGTCGTCTCCAGAGGGAGGACCGCGTGAAACAGAAGAAGGCCAACTTCCTCAAAGCTTTGGAGGCAGACGACTAAACTTCACCCCTGTGATATGTGCTAAAAACACTAAAATAAATCTGTCTATGCCCAGATAACATCTTGTGTTATACTTTAACAAAAAAAAAAAAATTAAGTTACCTTGTTTTGGAGGGAACAAAATAGGAGGCAAATTTTTCACATCCAATGAAATGATATCATTGTTGATATATGTTTAGCTCACCTGCCTGAAGTGCAAGTGAGCTTATGTCATGGTGTGGTGTCCATCATCCGGCGTCAATGTTTCTACTTTATAACACCTTAACAATAACCAAGTGGTCCAGAGTACCGATATTGGGCTTGTAAGCATGCTGGAATAACGGCTGCAAAGTTTGTTCAAATGAATGACCTTGGTTCACTTTTGAGTTCATGGGTGTCAAATGCCTGAAATGTCTTCAAGCCACCTCTGAAAAACCAAAAAGGCCTGGTTACTTATGTCAGGCCTATGGCATGCTTGGATGAGGGGCTGCAGAGTTTTGAGTTTGTCCAAATGAATGATCTTGACCCACTTTCTTTTATGAATTTCAATGATGAGAATGGAAATTGCGTGACCATAGTGATGTAAAACATGCCCATCCCTTAACAAATCTACACAATTGATTTATCGTTGAAACTATTAATTAACAAAGTCTGATGGAATCGATTCAGTGATGGCTGTAGTCCTCCAGTAGAATCAATCACCTATCAGAAGAAATTACCAGCAAGTACAAAGGAAGAGAGTATCCGTTTGTATTTTACCAGAGGTTATGATGAAGATAAACATACAAGGGAGTATGTTATAGTTACCTTGTGCATGCGTCTGTAATAACCTTGTGTACAGGATAACACGTGAACCCCTCGGTCAGATTTGGTTCATATCAACCTGTAAAGTTCTACACATTAAACAGACTTTGGTGGTCAATGGTCACTGTTGACCGCTTTCATAAGCATATGTTCAAGATATATCGTGAACCCTTCGACAGATTAAGTTCAATATTCACACCATATTATTGCACTACAATGACCCACCCCAGGTGGCCACAACAAAAACACCCATTTATCCCATACATTTTCACGTTTCTTGAAAGTATTCCTATTCATCATTTGTACATTTAGATAAATTTACAATATCATAAACTAAGTCGACCGTAAGTTGCCCTGAGCTGACTTGCCAGCTCACCAGCTACATGTGCCCAACATGCCACTACGGGTGATCCATGAGAGAAAACTAACGCTTATTCCTTGTAGTCAACCGCACGAAATATTCAATTTCTGCTCCTCATTAGATTTTGATGGTCAAGGTCACTGCTGGCCATCCTTAATTTTCTCTCTTAATAAGATTTTGCCGGTCAAAGGTCACTGCTGGTCTCTTTTGGAATGAACAACTTTACAAAATATCGCATGAACTCCTTATCCTTAGACATTGTTCATATTTCCAACACCGTATCATAAAGTCGTAAACCTGGTAAAGGGTTATTGGTGGCCGTTGCCCACTTGGCGGGGGAAGGGGTACATATATGTGAGATCTAGCTCACTTTGTTTTCTTGTAGAAGATGTACATAATCACAGTGATCGATCGGACATGGGCAATGCTGCACTCGCTTATTCTCGGATAACTCCAGTGTTAGTGGTACGAACGTCAAGCTGTCTCAGGAAAACTTGCTATGTATAATGTATATCGGAGTGTTTATCTGTTCTTTCCATTGCTACCTATTTACATGTGATCGAAAACGTTTCATATTATAAAACACAGCTTAAACAGTGACCCGTGGACGGGTCAGTAAAATTTCCACTTTTTAACTAATGAGGAATTCTGACTCTCTCACCCGCATGTCGTCAAAATATTTCGCGGGTCAGAGAGTCGGAACCCTTCGGACTAGGTTGTACGGTGCACCGACAGGAGTTCTTTCACCGTTTAGTCTTACCTCAAAGTCCTTGGATCAAACGTCAAGGTCAAATTTTACATTTTCAACTGCTGAATATTTTGTTATTAAATTAGAAATTTAAAATAGATTTAATAAAATTCGGGATCAAACATGGTGTCAAATGACTAAGTGTCAAGGTCATTGGATGGATCAAATGTGAATTCAAAATTTACATATATATCTAAACTACTACATGTAACTATCTTAAAAGTGGGGCCCTTCCTGATGTGTCAGTGTTAAAGTTTTGCGTTCATCTATGCAAATGATGGCATGTAAAACTATCTAAGCATCATTTCTGACTATGAATCACATAAAGGGAGATAAGTTTTTGTTCACAAAAAAAAAAAAAACCCATACATTTTCGCTCGTGTTTTTCATGACATTTCGGGTTAATCTTATCCTGATCTGACCTGTCAACCCGGTCGTAACAATTAAAAGGTGTATTTAAAAGAAGAGATTCTGGTTTCCACTTTAGTTGCACTTGACCAACTTAATGTCTAGCGAATCAGTATCGTTAAGGAAGAGAAAATACATACTCTCTGCTTATCAGCTTGAGTGTTTTGCAGATGTACCGTTGTTTTCAATTCTCATATTGTATGCGAGCAAAGTCTGGTTACATATGTAGAAAAATATGCTGTAAATGCAATTAAATAATTTTCACATAAAACTCACTCGAAGACCTAAGATATTGGAGCCCTCCATCAGACATAAAGACAAAGGTGACACAGGAATGAGTACAATAGATAACATGTCCTCCCTCTTTAAATGTCAAATCTGACTTACTACAGCAGCTGGGCAAACAAGGAAGTAATCATTTTTATTTCCACTTGTTAAGTACTTGACATATTTTATATCTAACCAATCGGTACAACGAGGAAGAGAAAATGCATTGAGCCAGCTATAAGGTTGACACAGTGCTAATTATTCATTATTCAGCAATGGTAGGAAGGGGTGGGGACAACAACTGTTGTATTCGCTATTTATGGGGGGGGGGGGGTGCAGACTACTGTTTGCCCCTCCTACTTTACGCCATCTAAAATTTAAAACTAAAAAAAAACCAAATTAAATGATACACAGAAAGGTTTTATGAGAAGTAGATTTATTTGTGAAATAAAAAAGATGGTGTATGGTATGCATGAATTAGAAATAAAGGCATGCCACTTTTATTGATCCTTGTTGATCTCGAAAAATCATTTGACTCGATAGAATGAGGTTTCATTCATTAGTCTTTAACATCTTTCAATTTTGGTGAATCATTAATTAAGTGGATACATGTTTTATATCATAATGCGAAAAGCCGAATAATTAACAATGGGCATTTTTCTTCTTTTTTATTTGACGTACAAGGTGGATGTAGCCAAGGGGTTGCCATCTCCCCATATCTATTCCTGCTATGTGTTGAAATTTTAGCAATGCAACCGAAGAAAATTAAAAAGAAATGTGTTCAAATAAACAATAGAAAATATTTGCTCAGTCAATATGCAGATTATGTCTTTCTATTCTTGTATGGCTCTTCAAAGTAAATATCCAAACAATAACTTACTTCAATATATTAAATTTCTACACTGTCTGGACTTATTTTAAAATATCAACTATATATTGATATGAACTGGAAACAAGAAATATTCTTTAGACATTCTGACTGGTTTGCAAAAGAAAAATCAAACTTGGTATAAGTTTGAAATCATTGAATCATTTTCTAAAAGTTAAGAAATTGCTTGGAATGTGGTCTAAAAGATGTCTAACTCTTAGGAAAAATCACAGTTGTGAAAACACTGGCACCACCGTCTATAACGCATTAACTGTATTCACATCCAAATCAAGGTAGCAAAGGTAAAATTAATGCAGTTCTCTAAAGATTCATATGGGGATATAAAACTGACAAAGTCAAACGGGATACAATGATTCTTGAATATGGAGAAGGGGGTTTAGAGATGATACACCTTAAAAGCTTATGACATATATGGAAATAAAGTGTGTGCAAAAGGTTATAGTAAGAAAATTAGGACTGACGAAGTTAATATACAATTTTAGTAAACTTGGAGGGAAAAGGTTATGGAATTTGAAAAAAAAACTGAGGGAATTATCGAAATGTTAATGTTATTTTACACTTATGGGGGGTTTAGATCAATTTTCGATGAAAATGCCCCCTCAATCGTCATAAAGCCTTTGTAACCATTGAGGGGGCATTTTCATCGAAAATTGATCTAAACCCCCCAAAAAGTGTAAAATAACATTAAACACCCTAGTTTAGGTCCAAAACTAGCTGGGACAAATTCTCAGGCCCCTGTGGTGCAGAAAGTGGGAGTGAGCGATGGATTCGGATTCTCGAAGATGCGACCTGACATTATGATATATCTAACATTTACCTTGTTTTGACGTTATGTTTCTCTTGATGTATTGATGTTAAAAAGACAAATCAGCGAACACCATAGCATCAAGAAAGCCATAATCCGAATTCAAAATCGATAGGGGAAAAATATGAACCAAAAATAGATTTGCACATAGACCCCTGAAAAAGTAGGAGAGAATAGGACAAGGTGTTCCGGACGAGAAAGTAAATGCCAGTTCTTCAAAGTGAGATCTTGGGCATCATTCTCAATCACAACAATAATGCATACTTACGAGCATGCTCAAAAATGTACACCTCATTTTAAACAAGGATAACGAAAATCTCTCAATAAACCAACGTGGCGACCATAAAAAGAAAAAGAATTCATTAATTGCAATATTTATTATAAGGGCTCATTTTTCATGCAGACAAGTGATTATCTGTATAGCATATCAGACAAGAGTTATCTAATAGTGTCCGAAATTTCGTAGCATTGTCCATATTCGGATGAGAGTTGAATTCAACATGGTTCATATTTGGGCGAGAGTTGAATTCACTTCAGCATATCTTTAAATAGCATGGTCCGTAATTGGGTGAGATTTGAATCACTCCAGCATGTCTACAGTATGATCCATATTTGGGTGAGAGTTGAGTTCATTCCAGCATATCTAAAGCATGGTCCATACTAGTATTTGGGTTAGAGTTGAATCACTCCAGCATATCTATAAATAACATGGTCCGTTTTTGGGTGAGAGTTGAATTCACTCCAGCATATTTCCATATTTTGGCGACAGTTCCCTCGAACCTATCTATATATAACATGGTCTATACTAGGATGAGAGTTGAATTCACTCCAGTCTCGTCATATGTAGCGAAGCCAATAGTTCGTCTAGCATGATCCATATTTGGGTGCCAGTTGTATGGTGTACGTAACATCCGGGAAGGGTTCTGGACAGCAAGAATAAAGAACGACGTTCCTGCTGACAGACGAGTTTGTCACGCTCCACTGAGTATGAGGGGAGAAATAAGAAAGGTCAATGTTCTCCTGGCGATTCTGTAGATCCACGCGGAAGCCATCATATGTCCATGAACCGAACTTAAGTTTGCACGTGTAAATCCCATTTTCGTCCAAAGAGGAGCAGCCCGCACTGCTCCCGCACCATACAGGTTGACGCACTGCGGGGACGAAGTGTACAGTCCCGTCATGAATAACATTTGCCTGGTGGGGCATCGACGGGAACATATCTGTGGAAGTCCCTGCACTGTCAAAGATAGACACAGGTAGACATATCATAAACTTCAATCTGATTAAAATACAGATCCTCACTATTACTTTATCGTGGGTAGGCTCTGACAGCGACCAGTAGAAGGTCATGTGCAGATGGACATATCGTAAACTTGTATGTTACATGCAAATTTCATATCAATCATATTATGTTAACAATAGAAATATGTTTTGATGACAACTGTTTTAAGTGAACATTATCGCAGTGTGGACATTTTTTGTTTTTCTTGCGAAAAATGCCGTTTTAAGGTACTTTCCGGTTAATTGACACAACTGAGACCTTGATTTTCCTTCTAAGAATAGCATTTGCCTTCAGAAAATGTATTTCAATTAGAAATTAGTCCAAACATGAGCTAATTATTATTATTGTGTAAGATTATGTTTTAATTATTTGGGATTATGCAGATTATAGATAAATAGACTTAACTATGTCGACTTAAGTACTACTGTAAACATGAACATTTAAAATAAATACAACGCGATGATTTTTGTAGTTTGCACCGCAAACAGTTTCATACGTTAAAATGTCCACCTAACAGATATTTAACAGAATCAACAACATATTTGACCCCTTTACCTGTTATACAGAACAACATCAGGCACCCAGATCAAATCCGTGGGAATATTTACGCTAGTTACAGCATCATGGTCATCTGGATCCCAGCGGAGGCGTGCATCTGTCCACTCCATGTTAATCCATGTATCCAACGTCATGACGCCGTCTTTCTGAAGAGACATGAACTCATGGTGTAAAAGACAAAATTGTTGCTATTTTTAGCCCACCTTCATCTAATGGAGGGCTATTCATATCACCCTGCGCCCGTGGCCCGTGGTACGTCCTTCCTTAAGCAATTCTTGTTATCGCTATTTCATGAGAAGTACTGGATGTGAAAGTTTCCCTTGGTACTTAATTGTGCATGGTGCATTTTCGGACAGATCCGGTAAACAATATGGCCGACGGGCGGGCATCTTGGATTAGTGAGTAATAGTTTGTTACTGCTTCTTCTTGACCATTACTGGATGGATTATTCCAAAATTTCGTTTGTAGGTTTTTCTTGGTGATTAGTTTTGGCTTTAATTTTTCGGACTGATCAGAAAAACAAAATAGCTGACAGATGGCCATCTTGGATTTTGACATTGAACATTTATCGTGATTTCTTGAGAAATACTGAAGGGATCTTTCTCAGATTTCATACTTATGTTTCACTTGGTCTTAGGTAGACTCTGGGATCACTTTGTTTTTTTTATGAAATAGGAGTTTGTCAAGGAAGTGGTTGGTTTACCTGTACAAACTAAGATCGAATGATTAACAGTTGGAATAAAGTGCTAACACGAAAGACAGCCAAATCATTTAAAGATCATGTGATAGATACCGATCTCATTTAAAGATCATGTGATAGACACCCGATCTCATTAAAAAGTCATGTGATAGACACCCGATCTCATTAAAAGGTCATGTGATAGACACCCGATCTCATTTAAAGATCATGTGATAGACATCCGATCTCATTAAAAGGTCATGTGATAGACACCTGATCTCATTAAAAGGTCATGTGATAGACACCCGACCTCATTTAAAGATCATGTGATAGACATCCGATCTCATTAAAAGGTCATGTGATAGACATCCGATCTCATTAAAAGGTCATGTGATAGACATCCGATCTCATTAAAAGGTCATGTGATAGACACCCGATTTCATTAAAAGGTCATGTGATAGACATCCGATCTCATTAAAAAGTCATGTGATAGACACCCGATCTCATTAAAAGGTCATGTGATAGACACCCGATCTCATTTAAAGGTCATGTGATAGACATCCGATTTCATTAAAAGGTCATGGGATAGATATCCGATCTCATTTAAAGGTCATGTGATAGACACCTGATCTCATTAAAAGGTCATGTGATAGACATCCGATCTCATTAAAAGGTCATGTGATAGAAATCCGATCTCATTTAAAGATCATGTGATAGACATCCGATCTCATTAAAAGGTCATGTGATAGACATCCGATCTCATTTAAAGATCATATGATAGACATCCGATCTCATTAAAAGGTCATGTGATAGACACTCGATCTCAATAAAAGTCATGTGATAGACACCCGATCTCATTAAAAGGTCATGTGATAGACATCCGATCTCATTAAAAGGTCATGTGATAGACATCCGATCTCATTAAAAGGTCATGTGATAGATATCCGATCTCATTAAAAGGTCATGTGATAGACATCCATTCCGATCTCATTAAAAGGTCATGTGATAGACACCCGATCTCATTAAAAGGTCATGTGATAGACACCCAACCTCATTAAAAGGTCATGCGATACACACCAAACCTCATTAAAAGGTCATGTGATAGACACCCGATCTCATTAAAAGGTCATGTGATAGACATCCGATCTCATTAAAAGGTCATGTGATAGACACCCGATCTCATTAAAAGGTCATGTGATAGACACCCGATCTCATTAAAAGGTCATGTGATAGACATCCGATCTCATTAAAAAGTCATGTGATAGACACCCGATCTCATTAAAAGGTCATGTGATAGACATCCGATCTCATTAAAAGGTCATGTGATAGACACCCGATCTCATTAAAAGGTCATGTGATAGACACCTGATCTCATTAAAAGGTCATGTGATAGACATCCGATCTCATTAAAAGGTCATGTGATAGAAATCCGATCTCATTTAAAGATCATGTGATAGACATCCGATCTCATTAAAAGGTCATGTGATAGACATCCGATCTCATTTAAAGATCATATGATAGACATCCGATCTCATTAAAAGGTCATGTGATAGACACTCACTCTCATTAAAAAGTCATGTGATAGACACCCGATCTCATTAAAAGGTCATGTGATAGACATCCGATCTCATTAAAAGGTCATGTGATAGACATCCGATCTCATTAAAAGGTCATGTGATAGATATCCGATCTCATTAAAAGGTCATGTGATAGACATCCATTCCGATCTCATTAAAAGGTCATGTGATAGACACCCGATCTCATTAAAAGGTCATGTGATAGACACCCAATCTCATTAAAAGGTCATGCGATACACACCAAACCTCATTAAAAGGTCATGTGATAGACACCCGATCTCATTAAAAGGTCATGTGATAGACATCCGATCTCATTAAAAGGTCATGTGATAGACACCCGATCTCATTAAAAGGTCATGTGATAGACACCCGATCTCATTAAAAGGTCATGTGATAGACATCCGATCTCATTAAAAAGTCATGTGATAGACACCCGATCTCATTAAAAGGTCATGTGATAGACACCCGGTCTCATTTAAAGGTCATGTGATAGACATCCGATCTCATTAAAAGGTCATGTGATAGACATCCGATCTCATTAAAAGGTCATGTGATAGACATCCATTCCGATCTCATTAAAAGGTCATGTGATAGACATCCATTCCGATCTCATTAAAAGGTCATGTGATAGACACAAAACCTCATTAAAAGGTCATGTGATAGACACCCGATCTCATTAAAAGGTCATGTGATAGACACCTGATCTCATTAAAAGGTCATGTGATAGACACCCGATCTCATTAAAAGGTCATGTGATAGACACCCAACCTCATTAAAAGGTCATGTGATACACACCAAACCTCATTAAAATGTCATGTGATAGACACCCGATCTCATTTAAAGATCATGTGATAGACATCCGATCTCATTAAAAGGTCATGTGATAGACATCCGATCTCATTAAAAGGTCATGTGATAGACACCCGATCTCATTAAAAGGTCATGTGATAGACACCCGATCTCATTAAAAGGTCATGTGATAGACATCCGATCTCATTAAAAAGTCATGTGATAGACACCCGATCTCATTAAAAGGTCATGTGATAGACACCCGGTCTCATTTAAAGGTCATGTGATAGACATCCGATCTCATTAAAAGGTCATGTGATAGACATCCGATCTCATTAAAAGGTCATGTGATAGACATCCGATCTCATTAAAAGGTCATGTGATAGACATCCATTCCGATCTCATTAAAAGGTCATGTGATAGACACCCGATCTCATTAAAAGGTCATGTGATAGACACCCAACCTCATTAAAAGGTCATGTGATAGACACAAAACCTCATTAAAAGGTCATGTGATAGACACCCGATCTCATTAAAAGGTCATGTGATAGACATCCATTCCGATCTCATTAAAAGGTCATGTGATAGACACCTGATCTCATTACAAGGTCATGTGACAGACGCCCAAAATCAATATTCAAAATGAGTGGTCATGAGATGCAAAACATATTATCCCGAATCATGAAAGATTTAATGCCTTACGGTCATCATATTGCAGATATCAAAATCAATTAAAGAGTACATATATGTCAATGGAGTGACTCCTAAAAGGACGTCGATCAGAATATTCAACTATATAATATATATTTCAACGTTGTTTTTTGGCCTTTTCTTGGTAGAGGGAACCCCGGGAGGAAACCATCGTGCCATCGGAGGGATAACAACTAACTATGTATCAGGCTTTTTCCGCCACCGCTAGGGATTGAACTAATTTCCTTTGGAGAGCGAGTGGTCTGCAGTTCATGCTTGACTGTACACAGTGGTACAATGACTTGTTAGCAACCACAGCTACCGAGATAAACAATAATTTTCAACTACAGTTCATTAGTAAGCTGAATTGCAATGTTTAAAACTTTAAAATTGACATTTGTTATAAAGTAACAAATCCAATTTAAAAACTGAACACAATTGTATTACCACATCCACCAGCCGTGTGACGCTCATTCCGTGTTTGACGATTACTGTTTGGGTATCCATTGTTGCCGGACGGACAGCCTTGTTGTAATTGCGAAATATCTCCTGGAATATCTTATCCTCAAGCATGTTAGGTCTTGAATTACCTACAAATAGACAGTACAAAATAATAAAACAAACAAAAACTAGATACTGTACTCATCATGGACGTTTCTCAAGTAAATTTGAAAAAGTACCATGTTGATACAAACTGACCATGGACACAATGGAACTGCGCTGGTACCCAATAACGATACGACATGAACACAGGGAACCGCAGTTGAAATGGGCTCTCTTACTAGGTTGATTTCTCCACTTATGGCAAATTGTCCAGGTGTCGTTTGTTAATTCTAGTATTACAAGTGGCTCAACAACCACTTACACGGTTTTAATATAATCAATGTCCGATTTTTGCTGGCAGCTTCAACAACAAAGTGCGAAACACACCAGACTTCTCAAATCGATCAAGCGACTTTAATGAATGACGTATACGCCATTTTGATTTAGTGTGTTCTGTAATAATAGGGACTGAATTTTCTCCAATTTGACTAGTCAACGAGACAATTGATTTGCGCTTATTTTCGTTATTATTAAATATCATTTATTCCCAAGATTTGCTTTATTGTCATTTTCGCTTATTATAGGATATCATTACATATATGACATTTATTAATTCGAGCGAGTTTATTCTGAAATCCGGCTTGAAGATCAGAGTTCAGCGCATGCTATTTACCACATTGAGGTCACAGCGCACGAACTTACTGAACATTTATTCACTGGAAATAATGTCGGTCGAGAATTTCATGAAAATATACCTGTTGTCTTATATAGTATAGATTATATTATATAATATATATATAATGTAACATCGTATACACTTTATTCTAAGATATACTATATATAAATAAAATGAGACAATATATATAATGTATAATATATCTGATATAATATATAATGTATCTTATATGCTCATGTACAGTATACGATATCTCATTCAATTTCCTGTGATATATGTTATACAAGTAAACACGATTTCCATCTGGAATTGCTAAATGATGTAATACTAGAAAAGGCAGTTCGCCTTTTCACCAAAGTTTCGGAGACCTCAAGGGTAGGTGAAGCTGTAGTCTATATAGATGAATGACGTTCATGACTGATTATCGGAGATAGATTAGTTAATGCCAGGATATCTCATACTATAGAAGATATACTACGAGATATCAATTATATAAGATGTTTAAAGGGACATCCCGGGGAAGTCTACAATGAAGTTCTTGAATGTACATGCTGTCTGCACTACCAGATACATTTTCCTGTTATTTCAATATTCAAAGTCCAATCAAAATGTGTTTATTAGCCACTTGCAAAATTGCATTCCTCGGGAAAGCCCGATAAAAATAGCGCTGATCACGCGTCAGGTGACAGCGTTCTCGGTCAATTTGACGAAGGGGTCCAAGAGGGGACGCGTAATGTATATACATGTACGTCCGATGATGAACCAGACACAAAGTCCGTGTATAAATTTATTGAATCACATTTACGTTTAACAGTGTCATGTGGGTTTCCGATGATGACAACCATAGGGCAAACCTTAATTTCTGTAAAAAGTTATCTTCACGAATCCTCATTTAGAACCATTTCACAAAAGGTGTGCATGCATTGAAAAGTTCAAAAATAAAATGAAATGATTCCGATTTTTTTTATACAACTCGATGTCTTGAAGATTTTTTTTCAGATTATCTATATATTCATCTGAAATCTATCCAACTTTCAGCGTCAACATACTTTAACACTTACAATTATATATGTATCACGGAAGTCCGTGCACTCATATGACGCACCATGCACTAAACATGTAGAATACATGTATAATATATATATCAAATTTGGACCTTGTCGAGAAGATAATTGTCCAATACTTAATCCATTTATATATGTTATGATTCATTTTACTTTTTTATGTAAGTTTAAAGGTTCGTTAACTTTTTTCACACAACTGCAGACAAGGGACATACATGTATATGATTTTTTTTATGAATTAAGAATTCACTTATATAATGCATGTATTTTTATTCATATCAAATTTAATACCGGGGTCCAAACCCGATAATATTTGTACAATCCGTATTTTATAGATAAGGTATGACAAGAATTTTTTATCCGCACATGATGACATAAATTTATTCATATTGTCCAAATTGAATCTGTATACATTAAACTCAATCGCCCTATACCGGCGTTTTACAACGTAACACCCCAATACGGTTTTTCTTGTATGTGAAAAGGTCTTCTCTTCAGCAATATAATTCAATAATGCCGTTTTACTTGAATATTATAAAGGGAATATTACAATACACGCTTTCAAGTTTTACACACGCATTTCATGTAACAGAGGAATGAAAGAGTTATCCCTTGGGAGGCCCCAAAACCAAATCAAAACTGTGTCACCGGCTATCCAGAAGAAAACTGTAACATGCAAACAATTGGGCTGTTAGTCTCTCCCTTGAATACTTGCCATCCCTCATTATGCTTCCGTAATATAATCCTTACGTTAAAGTTTGACCATTCGGCCACTTTTCGCTTGGTAGTTACATGTAGGTCACGCGGATCGCCATTTTTTGTTTACCGATGTAGCTTGTTATGCGCATGCGTTATCATATGTGATGCAAAAAAATTTACATGTCCAAATCGTTGATCAACGAATAGTGATTCCCTTTTTTAATTATTAATTAAAATTTTTGAGAACATATTTCAGCGTAAATCGCCCATTAATTTTCCACAAGAGTATACATTTAATTCATATATACAATAATTCTAAATAAGCATAAAAAATATATAGTTTTACCGTGATGCCTCTTTAATACAATATCTTATACAGCATATGATATATCTTATATAGTATATATAAGATATCGTACAAATTGATTAGGATATCTTCAAAAAATTTAGTAACCAATCCCATTTAATAACTATGTGGGATATTCCATGTAGTACATACGATATACGAGATGTAATATGTCTTACATATTTCATAAGATATAATACATATATGATATATACATTGTTATATTACATAAGATACTTAATATTCACTTTAATCAAATTCGACAGTTTTCCTTAAATAAAAGATAAATTGGCTTGCCAAAAAAACAACAGTTATGGGAGAATTTAAATTCTTTCTAAAATTCTCATGCACCAACACCACCTACATCTAGATTATATACTATGTAATATTCTGTTGTTTGTAAACTTCTTACTACCTTTCTAAGTACCATTTAATCAGGTCTTCAGTCTTATTGTGACACTTTATACTCAAAGAGTGGAATTAACGGGATGTGGATTTTGAAAAAAATCGAAAGGTCTTTTGATTAATCTTGAGCATCTCCTCCTAAAACTGTGTTATCGATCAAATCATTTGATTATTCCATCCTGTACATTACCATACCTCATACAAAGTATAAAGAACTTCTTAGATCTCTCGTTATGGGAGCTTTCTTTTCCAAAAAAGGCGGATGACGATACAAAAGATCACGTAACACACACATATGCTGCACCTCTTAAATTTGGTAATATATACCGTATGCCGAAAAAAATGAATTAAACTGCACGATACAGCTGTTTCGTCCTCCAAAGACTCTTCAGTGATGCTAGGTGCCAAAAGGTGGGAATCAAAAATTTCTAAACTAATGTAGAAGCAGATGGGTCAGGTGCGTGAAACTTTTTAATTTATGAATTTAGAAGTAAAATTAAACTAGTTCTGTATAATTTTAAATCGTCTACTACGAAAATGTGTATATTATGTACCGTGTCACTACTCAAAAGAGATTACATATTGTAGTGAGCTATCTTGGAGCATACATTGTGAAAAAAAAACACAACAAAAGCTATGATGAAATATACTGAGTATAGTTCGAATGATTGAATTCCTGGTTGACAATATTTTTGTTGAGTTTTGAGGAAAGATTTTTCACCAGACGGTTGGTATTTCCAGGGGAACAAACTGTGTCCCATTCTTAGCTGACATGTTTTTGTTCTCATACGAGGGTGAATTTGTGGAAGAGCTAATCAGGACTTGTAACACAAACCTTGCCAAATCTTTTAATTTAACTTTCAGATATATCGACGATGTGTTGTCTATAAACAGCAAGAAGTTTGCTGATCATGTCGAGTCGATCGTATATACCCTTTTACTAGGGTCTCCATGTGATTATTTCCCTTTTTCGTATCCCCACTCGAGTTTAATCGATTTTGATTTCGAATTATGGTTTTGTTGACGCTTCGGTAATCCCTATTTTTTTGGATAGTTTTTTCCGCGCGTATGATTTGAAGTCTAATTCTCATAACTAGGTCTTCAGGATGTGGCTAACTGGCTCTGTCTAGTTAAAGGTTTGAATTAACTGAACAAAATGAAATACATGTACGTTATATATTATGAAATATCTTATTATTAACAATTAACACCAACATTGGATTTTTCATTTGTTTTGATCCTATAATATATACCAATATATTCAATACTTGCTTTTGTCGAATAAAGTCATCTTCCCTCTTAATGCCTATGAATCGTTGTTCAATAAATTGTAAATAGACCTAACTATAACCAGTTAAACAACATTTAACCAGTAAAATATATCACTACCATATCCAAGTGGTATCATAGTGTGTAAAATGTGTAAATAAAAGGGATTACTCCCATCGTTTTGCGGATTTTATGTCGGAACCGTTTTGGTTATTTCCGGAAAAGTTGTTGCTTTTTCATTTTCGATTATTAGATTTTCACCCGCAGGAACGGAATTCGGCACTTCCTGTTCATTTAGCAGACCAGTTCCAAGTTGGCACAACCGGAACGTTCCGCTAAATGGAACACGCTAAGAGCCTTCAGTTTTGTCATGGCGTATTCCAGGGATGTAGAGAGCGTAGGTGAGCGTCACTCCTAGTTATCGGGGAAATCCAGAGAATGGTCAAGAATATATCAATGACAAGTGAGCATATTTTGTTTGGTTACTTTATCATATCTATAAAACAAATATTGTTTTCTTTCTTTTATCATTTTACGTTTTGTTTTTTCTGTGATTCGCAATTTGTTTTCAGATCTGTTTTCAAACATGTTCCTGTTTTTGCTTCCTTTTAGTGACTGTTTTTTTGTTATTAACTGGATGTTCTTGCTCTTTTCAAAGAATGCAAGATTTAACATCCAGAATTTGGAACAATAATAATAAGAACACTCCCTAAACCCCAGAATACACTTTAAGTAAGATGATAATAGAAGAAACAAGATCATAATGCAAGGTCACAATAGAAGATGTTAATTCCAAGAAATCGGACAAATGGCCATTAAATGCCACAGCAATAGAAAAGAAGTCAAATTAAATCAACTAATTCCCCGCACCTCCGCACCAGAATAACATAATTCAAATTGGAACTCAAGATATATATATGAAAACTACAGAAACAATTAAAAATATTAGAATACAGGGAAGTACTAATTAAGATAATTAATTAATTCAAGGCAAGCCTCAACGGTATGCACGAAACACAGGCTCCAGCCCCGTCTGTCAATAGACTCGTTTTAATCTGTGTGTAATATGACAGACGAGGCTAGTATCTGTTCAAGAAAGCACCAAAAAGATTGAATGCCGCACTAAAACGAAACAGGCAAATTACCAGTAGAGTAAAACCTAGGCATATCATAATGGAGGACTATAATGCTAAAATACAGCCTGTACACTGAATGTGTCCTTGCGAGACAAAAGTATGTGATTGGGAATTTAACGGTTTCATTAGATACCACCCTCCTAGTTGAGATACTAGTATGGTTGCGCATTAGATATAAAGTAAGTATCCATAAAACAACACTTGTCTCAATGGATAGAAAATCTATTTAAAGTGAACACTTCCGTAATGTTATCCGACACGAGGCTGCATTAAATTCGGGGGATAGTGTGGTGAATAAAATCTGTTACCATTAGGAAAGTTGATAATTTACTGTATAAATTAAAAACTTGTACACAGAAGCTGTAAAGAAAAAGAAGTTCAATCATTAAAAATTAATAATTAATATTTTGTGCATGTAAATCTGCAGATGATAGGGTTTTACCCAGAAATAAACACGATAAAATTGTGTTTTTTCATTGCCCTAGCGGGGCCCCAAGATAAACACATATATATATTGCATGCGTAACCCAAAAGACGGTATAATTGCGCATCCACCATGTTGGGTAAGGAGGTACTGCTGGTATGCTGTTTGCTGGTTCTACCGGCGGCGGTGTTTGGTGTAGAATGTAGATCACTTAGGTGTCTTCGGACCTTGTTCAATTCTAGAGTGAACAGAGCTGATTACTACTCCAGGTAAGGCAGATCTTTACCAAATAGAGCCGATTTCTACTCCAGGTAAGGCAGATCTGAACCAAACAGACCAGATATCAACTCAAGGTAAGGCAGATCTGATCCAAACAGAGCAGATTTCTTCTCCAGGTAAGGCAGATCTGAAACTAACAGAGCCGATTTCTACTCCAGGTAAGGCAGATCTGAAACAAACAGAGCCGATTTATACTCCAGGTAAGGCAGATTTGAACGAAACAGAGCAGATATCTACTCCAGGTAAGGCAGATCTGAACCAAACAGACCAGATATCAACTCAAGGTAAGGCAGATCTGATCCAAACAGAGCAGATTTCTTCTCCAGGTAAGGCAGATCTGAAACTAACAGAGCAGATTTCTACTCCAGGTAAGGCAGATCTGAACCAAACAGAACATATTTCTACTCCAGGTAAGGCAGATCTGAACGAAACAGAGCAGATATCTACTCCAGGTAAGGCAGATCTGAACCAAACAGAGCAGATTTCTACTCCAGGTAAGGCAGATCTGAACCAAACAGAACATATTTCTACTCCAGGTAAGGCAGATCTGAACAAAACAGAGCTGATTTCTACTCCAGGTAAGGTAGATCTGAACCAAACAGAGCAGATTTCTACTCCAGGTAAGACAGATCTGAACCAAACAGAGCAGATATCTACTCCGGGTAAGGCAGATCTGAACCAAACAGAGCAGATATCTACTCCAGGTAAGGCAGATCTGAACCAAACAGAGCAGATTTCTACTCCAGATAAGGCAGATCTGAACCAAACAGAGCAGATTTCTACTCCAGGTAAGGCAGATCTGAACCAAACAGAGCAGATTTCTACTCCAGGTAAGGCAGATCTGAACCAAACAGAGCAGATTTCTACTCCAGGTATAGGAGCCTAGTGCACAATAATTATACCCCCCCGCAACGAAGTTAGGGGGGTATACTGGAATCAGCTTGTCTGTCCGTCTGTCTGTCCGTCCGTCCGTCTGTCTGTCCGTCTGTCCGTAGAAAAATGTTGTCCGGACAACTCCTCCTAAACTACTGGATCGATTTCAATAAAACTTGGCAGTATTGTTGGGGACCATGTGTAGATGTGCATGCAGAGTTTCGTTTGTCAAAATTTTGGTTGCCATGGTAACTAGGTCACTATACACAGGTTTCCGTAATAACGTGTTGTCCGGACAACTTCCTATAAACCACTGGATCGAGTTTAATGAAACTTGGCAGTATTGTTGGGGACCATGTGTAGATGTGCATGCAGAGTTTTGTTTGTCAAAATTTTGGTTGCCATGGTAACCAGGTCACTATACACAGGTTTCCATTATAATGTGTTGTCCGGACAACTCCTCCTAAACTACTGGATCAATTTCAGTGAAACTTGGCAGTATTGTTGGGGACCATGTATAGATTTGCATACAGGGTTTCGTTTGTCAAAATTTTGGTTGCCATGGTAATGAGTTGACTATACACAGGTTTCCGTAATAACATGATGTCTGGACAACTTCTTCTAAACTACTGGGTCATTTTCAATGAAACTTCGCAGTAATATAAGTCTATCAACACATCGTAGAGGAGGACTGCTGGACCAAATCTACATCAACTTTCCTATGAGGGGTGTCCTGGCCGATATTCTTCCAAAGCACTACTCGGACCATTTTCTCATATTACTGGCTTTCCCATGGGCTAATTTACACCACTATTAATATAAACGTAAGATGCATTGTATTGAAACAATCAGCATCATAAATTTTCTTATTAATATGTATATCACCTTTCTTTATTCATTCAGTGAGTTTCAAAAGTTGAAACATACATATGCATCCACATTGTTGATATGAAATCTACACTGTAATGTATGTAAGACCAAAGGTGCCTTCTTTGTTTTTGTTTTTTTAGATATGCGGTGATACATAGTAATATAAAATAATACATTATATAATGCATGTTATATACAACTTGTACTACATCATGTTTTTTTCAAAAACATGTCAGACACCTCTAATAAGAGGTAGCGGGGGGGGTATTAGTCAGCCATCGGCTTACAGTTCTAGTTTAGGTTGGTTACAAGGAAATGCTTGTGTTAATAAAGCCCTTGTAAAATATCAGGTCATTCAAGGACGTTTCACGTTTTAGCGATGGAAGAAAGCCAGAGTACCTGGTGAAAAATCAACAGCCTGCAACCGGTACCTGGTCGAGGGCAAGTGATCGAAGTCGCCGTGACTCCTTTAGGTCATAGGTACGGGTATTGTTTGTCTAGGCTAAATCTGAACGGAGACAGGTGTTTTCTCTCACTCAAGAATGACCGCAACACTGAACCAATTTCCGTATTGACAAACGAGGCTAGTACCTGTGAGTAGATATTCCAGGCCAGCAATTTCAGCTATGTCTAAGAGAATTGTAGAACCAAAGATTTATAAGCTTATATTGTAAATAAGGTTCCATATTGTTTCGTTTAGTCAAGGGCAGAGCATAATACATCATCAATATCCAGGTATTGAACTCACTTAAACCGCTACACCCCTAGCATATGCCATAACGAAATTGAAAGCTCTGTGACACACAACCTTAGTAATGATACAAGAAACTAGTTCGACCCATTGATGTACAACAAAGGAACTCGCGGTCACAAAACGGTAAACATTGAAAACTTTCAACTCGGTTGTCGCTCCTTTGAATTCTTCAAGGACAGAAATCTACATCAGTCACAATTTTGGTAAGCCTTATAAACAAAGAGTTTATCATCAATATTTGAGCTTTACTCAAGGTCAACTACCATTGATTATGTCAGGCTTTTGGGGGTCATTTAGACATTGATCTCTAGATTAATGGTCTCATAACTTACATAGTTTTAGGAAGTTAAAAATGTAATATATTCAGACTGTTGCCTGGCATGCAATTTTGAAGTACGGCAATGCATATGCATAAGAAGATGACAAAAATTGACGAGGTTGTGGTGTTGTCTGGAAAATCTGGAAGGTTTGTTCATAGATAGTGTTTGCTTCAAAGTTTAACACACTTATTAAACAAATATATATATATATATAAGTATGTAATTTTGTTATTTTGATAATTTTAATTGAGATAAACTGTGATATGACTTAACCGCAGCTATTAGTTTTATGTACATGTATATATAATATAACTTTTAACTAACACATGTATTTTTCTAATAAGAGGGCCATGTGAAAGATTAGCCTGTGACTAAGCATGTCTTTTATCATCAAAAAATGAAGTTTGTTATTATTATTATAAAACATACAACATGTTTATAGCGAAAAACGATAAATCTAATGTCAGATGGAGCTAATGTCATTTAATATTATGCACCAACGCGTCTACTATCGAAGTCATTATTATCAACATAACCTAGCCTGATGCCCGATTAAGAATTGAAACTTATCGATATTTTTCTTATTGTTTGGCTCATCAAGTGATTTGAATTTTATTAAAATGTGTTGAAATATATTGAATACATTTCATATAATGTGCGTGCAGGGGTTAATTCAATGAAAATGTTTATTATACAAATAATTGAAATGAAATTATTTCATGTATCAATGCCTCGTTTTTTTAATGAATATTTCAGTGAAAACACAATCGCATTGTTTAATGGGGGTCATTTAACTTCCAAAAAGGAAATTATTTGTATAATAGACTTTTAAAAAAACCGTTATTGAATAATGTTATGTACTTAGTATTAACCTTTATACTAATAAGTTACAATGTTTATCTTTACATCAGATAAATGATTCTTCTTCACCTATCTACGATTAAATAAAAAATTACATTGACTTTTTATAGCGCCATATTTACCGCTCTTATCTTTAGAATTTGTTCTTTGCAGACCGCTCGGCTCTTTTGGCTCATCTGGGAGAAGGAGGAGATCATCACTTACCCGTTTGCATCATGGCATTGTCGTAACTTTGAACAATAACGTCATGGGTAAAAACCGTTGGCTGATCCACAGGGGTTCATGGAGGTAAACCTTTAATATTAACACATTTTGAACATAAAGGATTTACTCTCTGTTTAAACTTACTGTCGATATTCTAATAGCCTCCTACCTTCCTTCTTTGTTAACATCATCTATGTTTAGTATATCAAAACTGAGATGATTTTTTCATTTGAAGTTTCCGTCTATGCTGTCCATCCTGCTACTTTTGTTGTTAAAATTCTGTCCTGCCCTGTTACTTCCGTCTTCACATGGCTACTTTAAATCTTAGTCAAGTTTCCGTCTATACCGCCACCTTAAATCTTAGTCAAGTTTCCGTCTATACCGCCACCTTAAATCTTAGTCAAGTTTCCGTCTATACCGCCACCTTAAATCTTAGTCAAGCTTCCGTCTATATCGCCACCTTAAATCTTTGTCAAGTTTCCGTCTATACCGCCACCTTAAATCTTAGTCAGGCTTCCATCTATACCGCCACCATAAATCTTAGACAAGTTCCGGTCTATACCGCCACCATAAATCTTAGTCAAGCTTCCGTCTATATCGCCACCATAAATCTTAGTCAAGTTCCGGTCTTTACCGCCACCTTAAATCTTAGTCAAGGTTCCGTCTATACCGCCATCTTAAATCTTAGTCAAGATTCCGTCTATACCGCCACCATAAATCTTAGTCAAGCTTCCGTGTATATCGCCACCTTAAATCTTAGTCAAGTTTCCGTGTATATCGCCACCTTAAATCTTAGTCAAGTTTTCCGTCTACACCACCACCTTAAATCATCATTATGTTTGCTTCAATTGCTAGTTTAGTTTCGTTTTTTCCCGTTTATTTATTGTGTTAAATATCCGTCCAATCCACAGGTCTGTTGGTTGAATGATGACGTAACACACACCTCTGCTGCACCTTTTAAATTTAGTAATAGATACAGTATGCCGAAAAATTAATTAAACTTATTCATACAGCTGTTTCGTCCTCCTGGGACTTTTCAGTGATGCTAGGGGCCAAAAGAAGGAATCCAAAATTTTTAAACCAATGTAGAAGCTGAAGGCTCAGGCGCGTAAAAGCCCTTTATTTTATGAATTTAGAAGTAGATGTAAACTTGTTCTGTACAATTTCAAATCGTGCACCACGAAAATGTGTATATTATGTACCGTACCACTATTCAAATGATATAACTGTGGCTATGGAGGCTTCAGCCAACCTTGGGGACTGAAAAATTTGCCAGCAGAGTATGCCACCCCGTATTATGAAATATGACGTAACACACACATATGCTGCACCTTTTTAATTAATTAATAGGTACGGAATGCCGAAAAAAATAATTAAACTGCAATTCCCGTCTATTTATCTTTACCGCAACTTTATTTTCCATAAGCAAGTTGAAGTATGTATACATTCTTTGATATTCCAATAGAATTCATTTTTATCTTTCAACCCTTATATATTAATTTTGTATATATTTTCCTTTTGTTATTTTTTTGATTGAATGCTCTTCAATATTTGCTTTGTTTATGCTATTTTTGTACAGACCTATACATCGCTGTACATTAAAACCAACTTTGCAAGGCAAGGGTATACAGTACGCTACTCTACTTTTGAAAAGGAGAGTAGCGTATTGTACACCCTTGGCTTGCGAAGTTGTATCAAAACATGTCTCTCATAAAATAAGACGCCATAATTTCCGGAGATGATTTTATTAAATTCAGATCACTATTCTAAAAATGAAACCCTTTGATAAGTTTAATAAGACTAATGTTTATGTTTTCACAGCGAAGGGACTAATCCCGACACCGTAGTGACGGATGCGGACTACATGTCTTCGAAGTGAGTCCATTTCATTATAATTACCTCTGGCACACTTTACTTGATTCAAGCATGTTTTATATATTTTTTTTATCGGAACAAAAGTAGATGTTTCATGTTTGTTTAACACCTTTTTTAGACCATGATTGATGTATTTGACAAAAGTACCGCGGTTGTGAAGTGGTGTTGTGCTACCATTATCTCTCCACCTGGGATGGGATCGCGGATTCCAGGCCTACGTGGGCCAGTTGCCATGCACCACTGGTCGGATGTCTGCAGTTTCTCTTGGATCAATTCTGGCTTTCCTTTACCACGAAAACCATGCATGTCCTAAAATCCTCATAGCTGTTAAAAAGGACCTTAAAACTAAACATGCAATCTCAAACAATTCTTAACCTTGTTTTAATTTACATTTCAGTTGGGTAATGGATGAAGGCCCAAGATATCTGAGGTGCTTCAAAACGGTCGATGATTTCCTCCGAGCCGGTGGTATTCGTCACAATTACAACCTTTTCACCCACAATTGCATACACGCAGCTAGGGCGATGTGGAATCTTGCAAACTGTTAAATCTAACAGCATGGAATCCCTCTGGGTTGCCACTCTAATTCTGGTTTAGAATGAATAAGTAACCTAATGCTTCATTTATCCTCGGCTCGATAGTTTCTTTCACTCTGTGTACTACATTAAAATGAGGAATTTTCGGAGAAGATAACATAAACTTTTAACAAACTAATATCGTCTTATTTTGCACTATAAGGATAACACTGAAATATTAAGGCAATGATATCTAACTGATTTATGCTGAAATCACAAATTTACCTGCTATGCGTGAAAACAGACCTGCGAAAGGTTCAAGGTATGTGTCGTATGTTTAATGCGAAACAATTCATTGATGATTACACATTGATAATATCATATAAATACAATTAAGTTATATTCATCCATGTTTCCTAGATAATGTTTAAATGTTTAACATGTTTTGATTCAATTGATTCAAGTCTGCTTCAATGATCGCTTTATTCTAAAACTGCGAGATTTATTTTACACTTCAATGCTTTGTGTCATTTAGAGCTTTTCGTTTTATTAATAAAAGTTTAACGCAAACTATGTTTCTTTATAATTTACTTTAAGACCTAATCATAGAAAGCATGAGTATGTACAGATTCTTGTTTCACAACCAATACATATTTCGATGTGGCATTTCGATGACTAGTATGTTATATACTCTATCACCTTCATTAGACAAAAGACCAGTAAAGCGTATGTACACAAAGGTTTAAATATGTACGAATCAAAATCAATGTCGTGGATAACTCGTACTCATTCAGCCCTTTTTTGTTAGTATACGTTTTGTCTGATGAAGGCGACAGAGTACATAGAGTACTTATCATCGAAACATCATGTCAAAAATTTGTATTTTTTTGCCTAACAAGAATCTTTTAAGTATACAGTGAAACCTCTCTATTAAGACCATCTAAAGTGGTCTTAATAGCGGGTTGGCCTTAATACTGAGAGTGAACATGCTGACAGATTTCTCTGAAATCCAATTATGACATGTTTTCATGGTCCATTAACTGATATATAGGCTTTATAATGTTTAACCCATAGTAATTGTAACTGATAAGCAAATTTGACACTAAAATACAGCTTACTGATCTGACTCTTGACAGGTGTACATAGTGGAGTACACACCAGGTAACTTTGTATTTGGTCGGTGGCCATAGTAGTGAGGTGAAACTTAGAGCAAAAGTGGTATTTGGGACTTTTCAAACCTGGTCTTAATAGCGTTTTAAATGTTTTTTGAGTTACAAAAAAATAATTCGCTTAAGCTCATGTCTTTTGCAACGTTTAGAAAATGATTAACTCGAGTGAAATAAATTCCATATCTAACAACCTCTATATAATCATCAGATAATCAAGGATAACAAAAACGTGCAAGGTGGATGAGACAGTATTTCCGACGATGATGATCAATTTAGCAAAGAGTAGCAGAAGCCATTAACGTGCTCAAACAACAAAATATAAATCATAATGAATAATAATACAATGTTTAATCTTTAAAACAAAAACACTTCTTAAAAGATTACAAGTACTGGTGTGATATCTGAAGTTAAGCATTATTATTACTTTATTACTTTTTGTGTGTTGTTTAGATAACTAGCTATGAAGCTACTTTATATATATATATATTTTGGCTATGAAATCCTGATTCCTGAAAATAAATTCAAAAAAAAAAAAAACAAAACCTCGGTCTGGGATTATCTTTAGTCCTCAAGAGACGTTTAAAGCCAAATATGTGTTATATACGTCTCTGAGTCCACGAATTATTCACACTGATGTTTAATTTCAGTAGGATCAAGTTATTCTAGATATGTACATATATGGAGCTATTATTTTGTGTAATGTTAAATCCGTATGAAAAAAAATATCTTAAGCTTTCATGAGTTATCTCCCGTATAATAAATGAATATAATTATAAGCACCTACAGCTGTTTAATTTTGAGTAGGAAGAAAACTATAATGATCAAGTGCAATGTATATCAAAGTTAATATGCCATAGTATAAAAAGCAACCCAACAAATACCAAAAAGTTTATAACCGTAAAAAATGATTTATTTCTCTTAAAAATATTGGACACTTTACCTACAATGAACTGCGAATGACAACTCTGTAAACGGAGAGACTATCACACGGCAAGCCTACCTCACACTTACATATATTACATGGATAGTGTTAAACTGTCGCTGTACAAAGTTTGACTGTCACATAAAAGAAAATCTCAATCTTGTGATGTCCCATTGGTGCTTGTCATGGTTAGATGAATGTAACAAGGATCGGTGTGAACTGACGCGTAGAAAGTCTCTCATGCATACCAAGGACGTTTACTTTTCTTTTTGGACAGTTACCACACTGGCACAGAGTGATAATTGACACCTTACTGAAATAACTGGAAGGGATCCATTCCAAGCATGCTCATAGATCTAAAAAAAGAAACAACATTTTTATTTGTTATTAAATAAATGCAGCACGGCGTCCTCATTCGTTTTTAAATTCCATTTTATCAATAAATGTGTACATTGATAACGAATAGTTAACTGTTTATTCATAACGAAAATAATTCATTTTCAGTGTTGAAAGCAATTTTAATGCATAAATTGATAAACGAACATCCTTCCTTAAACAATTCTTGTTATCCTTAATTCTTGAGAAGTATTCGATGTATCATTCTCAAAGTTTATATGTAGATTCATGGGAAAGGTGACAATGGTTGTCGAATGACGCAGTGGTTATCGCAATCACCTTCATGAAGACGGTATTATAAGGGTATTCGATCACATGAGAGAACACGAAGGTTTTCTATGTGTTTTCCAGTTACCTCTACATTAAGAAACACCCATGCATGAATTTCTTGTTTAAAAAACATTCATTTTGTCGAAGTTTTGGAAAAAAGAGACAATTGACTTCTAGATGGTTGATATCATTCAAGCGAGTTTCAAGAAAACTGACTCGAGCACAGAATCCAAGGTTGAGATTGGGAATAGCTTCATGAATACGGGTCCTGGTTTACCCAACCAGACCAACAAGAGCGGCTGGAATAAATCTTGTAAAAATAATTCAAGCTTATTTTGTTTTAACAATGACATGCTCCTATTATACTTACAGAAGATTCATTCCACCGCCGCCTCCCATCCCTCCTGATCCTCCCCCGAACAGCCCACCACTGTCAACAAAACATACAGAGTTAAAGGCAGTCACTGACACAGTAATAATTACTTAACTACACCTCTCGGATACACATAGTAATTTATAAATAACTGCATATTACGGGGCAGAATTAGTAGTCAACTATAAAAAAAAAACAAGAGGATACACAAAGTGATAATAGATAACTGCATATCACGGGCCAGAATAATTAGTCAACTCTCAATAAAGAAAGAGGATAGAGAAGGAATATGTGATAGTTTGATTAAATGAACTACAAATGTGAAGAATATTGTCATCACAACGTTTCAATGTCAGCTTATAACTGACGTATACAACAATACAGATGTAGAGTAAAATAATATACATAATAGTAAATAGTTAAAGGCCCAATATACGTAACTTTTCGACAAAACTTGATGCGAAAATCAAGCCTAATAACTTATTATGTTTTATAGATTTAGTTAAGATTAACTGATATCAGTAATATCCAAGATGACTTCTTACGCGGTAACCGGTACGGCAGCAGTTGAAACTCGGTATTTGTAAACACCAGGGCTCACGCTGTCGGTAGCCAATGTAGCCATTGGCTACTTTTAATTTTTATTGGCTACTAAAAATTCAAAGTGGCTACTCAATTGACTACAATGCTAAAAAAAAACTGAAATTTTCGTCTCGAAATAAGTCTGTCTACTCCCTTGTGTATTGTCACCCGACAGGTACAGTGTACATAATCAGGGCCGTCACAGTCGAGCGCACGCTACATGACTGTGAGGAATTTGTCTTTGTTTAAGATGTCACACCAATTATAGCATGCTTTCCACAATTGTTGACGATATAATTGGTTTTGATGATATAACTGATTATTTGTGGCATGGGGTCAGGTTAATTTGATAGCCAAATTAAGATACGAAAACACGGCTTGATCAGTTAGGCACACGTGGTTGTTTACGGTGTACACCTGTCAGTTTGTGGATAACGGCTTCTTACATAAACATGTCGGCAGCACTGCCCCACCGGGTTGTCATCACATCATTTTGAGGAAACTAGGTAAGTTTTAAAAGTTTTTAATGATGGGAAAAACAATAACGGGCATAGTGAATGGCCTCCCTGATAGAAACATTTAACTAACCGGGGTGTAGCGACACCACCGTGTTATTCTGGAATTTATGGTGGGCTTTTAAATTAAACCACCATGCTTCGGTAAACATTTAATTAGGAAGGGGGCCTGGGTGCAGTGCTTCATATAACTTTCTTGATATGGTGTTAATCAAATCATGTTTTAATTCGGTAGCTGTCGTTTGAACACACCTATTTCGTCAACTTAGAGCTTATGTCACAGAAATGTAAACCATTGTAACAGATAGTACAAACCAGTAAAAAATTATATGAAATTAGATGAAATATGTATTTTTTATCTCGTCTTCAGTATCACTGAATACCATTTTCGTTGAATTTACAGGTGACAACAGTCACAGAGCCACAATGAGACAATAAAGAGGGCAACAACAAAATGTAATACAGAGATGCTAAATGGACAGTTTAAAAACTCAACAACTTAGTGTAAATCTGTCAACAAAGTTCATGATATAAAATGCAGAATTATGTGTAAATCTGTCAACAAAGTTCATGATATAAAATGCAGATTTATATGTATTTCTGTGACTTTTCCAGAAAAAGTCACATAATATGCCAGTTTAATACTTGAACAAATTAACCAATCATAATGAAAGATTTGTGCATCTCTGATATGATCTTGAGCAACTGTTGGATTCTGATCTGAAATGAAAGTGCTGATTTTCACTGTCCATATTGATGTTATTTATTGCTAAATGTGAAAATAAAGTATTTGGTATTCATATATGTTGTGGCTTTGTTTCTTCAAAGTTATAGCCATTATCTGAAAGTATGAATTCTAAAAATAAGATCAGTATGTACAGTAAGCCTCTATCTTAATTAAAATAATGTAATGGTTAACTTTTAGGTATTGAATGTAATAGCATTTGGAGAGACGACGAGCCAACGATGAATAAAGGCCGCGAGAAAAAAGACTACTTAGAAAAAAATGGCTATTGAAAATCACACTTGGCTATTTTTTTTGGCTACTAAATTTTTTGGTCCAGGGTGAGCCCTGAAACACGCGACCATTTTGACTGTCTTCTACCTGCGGTTTGTTATTGAAGTGGGCCCCACCTGAATTATTTTCAATTCTTTGGATTTTTCTGTCAGGAGTTTCTTGTTAGTTTACCGCTGATGTTTACTTCGTTTTAGGCTTATTTTTGCATGGTTATCAACTGGATTTTTTTTCAGAATTTTTAAGATTGACGAAAAATTTCCTGAAGTTACGTATATTGGGCCTTTAATATTTAACAAAGGAATGATAAGAGACAGCCATGCCTAAACATATTCCAGGTATTCTAAAACGATTAATGATTTTTTCAAAGAATGCGTACACAATACACAATGTGTACGTTATAGATCTGAAATGGGACATTACCAAACCATGATCGTAATTATATGCGTGAAACCAACTTTGAAGAAGAATACTGTTTGCCAACAATAACATGTCACTGTTATCTAACTTAATATGTTATTTGTTCTCATAAATCACCGATAGGATACTGAATTTGTAAGAATTAAAGTAATGACTTACATACACATTATGTAATTTTTTATGTAGATCAGTTTCTTTTTCAAAAATTATGTAATATTTTTAATGTCGTAAAGCAATAACCAAAACAACACCTGTTACTTGTGGAAACAGTCAATATAACGGTATAAACAGTATCAGCGGGTACTACAGTACATGAAGATTCCGCCTAGGAAATATCGACCGGGATTACCATTACGCCATTGGATAAACTTAGACAAACGCAGATTTTAGAATACAGCGATATTTCAAATATGTATTCCGAGAACAGTCAAAATGCTGTTTTTTTTTCAATTAATGTTCAACACCATTTGGTTACAATGTCAACATGAGATGAATGCGACATATTTTGGAGTTTAAACTAATTAATACATGTTATCAAAATATCTCGAAAGTTTTTCGGATTTAAGTTTGCTCCCCGTCGGAATTTTCTTTCCGGTAGTACTCGGTGAATATAGTTAATTGGTAAACAGTCAGCTCAAGCTACATTAGCCGGCTGCGATAGCTGGAACAACTACACACATGTGCTAATTAATCAAAATAAAAATAATGATGATAATATCAACATGATATAAGTCCTAGGGTGTTTGCATTGCGCTCGTAAAGTAATATGTATTGTTTATTATTTTCAGGTTAACCGCAACCAAACATCGTGTAACTTTATCAATATAACAATTCTGGTGAAGCGTATGCATACTACCCCTGAAATAAAAGCGTAGGCAAGTTCTTTTCTGAAACACATTCTGAATAAAAAACACAAACACTGAGGACAATGAGAAAAAAAACATGCATTTAGCAAGCTCAACAAAGCTTAATTCAGAATGTTACGGGAAGAAAGGAAATAGATGTTTTATGTTCGGACAAACCATTTCCCATCATACACGTTTTGTAAAACGTTATCAGTTTTGCCTTTAAATCTGTTCAATGTTTTCCTGATTTTTCACTTTCAAAAATTGATAAGAACATTTAGAAGCTCGAGGATATGATTGCTTTATGAAATGAGATAATCAGCTTGAGTATATATGATGTTGTATGATGGTGCTGTAGCATTGTATATTAGTATATGATGGTGCTGTATAATTATGTGTATATAGTGTTCTTGATTCAGCAATAGACACAAACGTCTTTGTGTCATAAAGACATTGCATAAACATGGATCCTTCTAGTGGTATAGTGCACAATGAAATACAGTTCACAGATATATAAAAAGCAAAACAGCGACTTTATAAATTCCAATGCTGAATATCCGACATCAAGGCGGACCTAACTCTTGATTAAACAAATAATTGTTTCGTTTTTAATTCGCTTTATAAATGAAAGCGGCAATATTTGTGTTGTAGGATTGTGTGTGAGTATATGATGGTGTTGTAGCATTGACTATGACTATATGATGTTGCTGTAACATTATATTAATGGATATATGACGGTGCTGTAGCACTGTGTGTGAGTATATGATTGTGCTGTAGCATTGCATATAGATATATGATGTTGCTGTAACATTATATTAATGGATATATGACGGTGCTGTAACACTGTGTGTGAGTATATGATGGAGCTGTAGCATTATTTATGGATACATGATAGTGATATAGCATTGTATAAGAGTATATGATGGTGTTATCACAATGCCAGGATGAGTTCATGATTGTGTTTTTAAGTTAACAAATACATATATATAGCCGCTAAGTGTTTAAGCAGAACATATTACACAGTACATTGTTTCACATTCTTTGTACGTCATAGTACCCCCTCTATAGGTGTTGTGTTGTTATTCTGGGTGAACATGCAAGACATCTGCTCCACAAACATTTTCTGCTTATTGGTTTGATTTACCATACTTTGGAGGCTGAAACCACTGTTTGCCCGAACTTACAACAAACTTGCTAGGCCTGGAGCTGTATCCATTGTTGGCCTCTCAAGCATAGAGTTATAGGTGTGTAACGTGGGGGAGGAAGGGGCTGTAGAGGAGGGAGCCTGGGAGGATCCAGGTCTAACAATGGTGATTACAATGATAACAAATGTCGACAAAGTTATATAACTATGATTGTTGTTGCTAGTACTAAAATTGTACTTTTACTAATATGTGTATAATATATAGCTTATAGATATTATAAACAGGTATATGATATAAAGTTATATAATCCAATTTCCACAGCTACACATTTGCATTTATTGAGTTCAATAAACAATAAAAAGCTCACTAGAATGCTAGTACAATAAAGAGTTTAAATGCTCCTATTTCTACTAATATTTTGTTGATCATTTCTCATGCGATATCTAAAATATAAATAATAGGGAAAATGAAATTATTTGCTCATTAAAGATATGTAAGTTAACCATCACGCAATAGAATATTAAAAGCTGAGACGGAGAAACACAATAAAATTCAACCTTATATCATACAATGTTTTGTCACAGCTTAATAATAACCTTTTTGCCATTCGTTATTAGTGCAAATTAAATAAGACAAGAATTATTCTCGTGATCGTCGAGAAAGGCCCGGTAATAACATATCTTTATCAACCTTATAAAGTGCGAGCTGTTAAAAAGTATGTCGATGAACTTGTAGCTATTACACAGGTAGGTTCCCACACCATCGTGTTGTACATCTATGGGAATAGGTCAAGATCAAAGATTCATAAAAATGCCACATATGATACGTTTTACCCTGGCCCTGTCAATAAGAGGCGAGCTTGTTTTATCGATTATGATTTATGTATTCACCGGAGACATTAATGGTGTATCACATGTAAGACCTACGCAAATATATATTACAGTATTATCACCTGGTGTCATAGTACTCTCTGATCCTTGATAGTGTAATCAGACGTTTTGTGTTAGTACGTCTGTTGCACTCTTCTTGAACCGTCACCTATGTAATTGTATAACCGAACTTATAGCAGCTATTCTATGTATCGTCGTGAACCTTCACCTATTTAATTATATAACCATTATAATAGTTATACTGTGTATCTTATTTCAACGAATTTCCTACATTATTTTTTCTTTAGTTCCAAACAAAAAATGTATACTCTATAAAACCTACGCATGTGTTTAAGTTATTTTGATGTGCATTATATTTGATGTTTTAGTGCAGTATTTCATTATTCGATCTTTGTTCGATCACTGTATGGTGTTTAACTGTTTATGTATTTTAGTACTTTACTTATTTAAAATGACGTAACATACACATATGCTGCACCTTTTAACACTACGGTATATAGATAATTTTAACCCGTTCCCTTTAGCCTATGCTTGTATGCCATACTATTGCGAAGTTTTCGATACTTTGATCAAAGGAGTGCGTGTGTATTCATCCATTCAGGGTCCACATAGCGACAACACCGGAAGGTCATAAATAAGACATTTCAGTGACAGGTATAGTACCGTATGTTGGTAAAATCAGACTTCTCTGGAAACCCAAATATAGCTCATACTGTTTGGTTGTAAGCGTTGATATATAGAGTTCCGTATGTAGAAATATGACTAGTATAGCATGTATATTTCTTTGGTTTTCTTAGCGGTATACTTACAATAAGGAAGCGGAGTTAGTATTTGGTCCGCCTGAAGGTTCGGAACTTCCAGTGCTATTGTTTAAAACGTTAAATGTAAATTTGTAAGTAATTTCAAAATAGCGATTAGCACCTTTTAACGGTTGAAAAGCACTTTTTATTATCTTTTTTAGTCGTCGAATTATTTTTTGATTTTACATGTACCCATAATCTACCATTAATTTGATAGTACAGATATGGCCTTGTTTATACCTTTGCTATTTGCTGCCTCCCACTTATCGCCCAACATATATGTTCTCTGTTGTCTGATATACACGGCAAATAACTTAACTAGTTTTGGAAATGGCGTGTTTACTAAAAGTTTTTTTACTGTAAAACGTGGACAATACTTAACATGAAACCAAAGCATTAGAATAAACTCGCTGATTTTGTTTTCTTTGCAATATTTAAATCTTGTAAATATAACTTAATATTGGAACTATATATAAATATTATATAGTTTACTTACAACAAGCTAGAGAAATCCATTGGGTTAAAAGACGGGTCCCCGGCTACCGGGATGGATGTAAACGGGTTTGTGGAGCTAGGTGGGTTCATAAATAATCAGAAAGTGAAAGTTGCGTTATAAGTCATTATTTATCATTGTTTCACTTTGTAAAAAAATGTCCATTCAGTGATGTAGAAATTGTCCATTCAATGATGTAAATATTGTCCGTTCAATGATATACAACACGGTTTATTCCATACCTAGGGTAGGGTACATGCGCATATGATATCAGACTACTAGTACTCTACTGGACAAGAGGACAAACATTTATTTAATAACAGATGGAGGCTAATTTTCAAAAGTGAGTCAACGTAACTACCCATCACGGAACCCTTTTCTCATAACATACGTGTAATATTGAAAGACCCGTATTTACACACAAAAGATGCACCGTGGATAATAGCTTCGCTATAACAACGACATTTAAGATGGCGTCACAAGAGGTTGTGACGTTGCTTTTTAGCGTGATTCCGGTCAAATAACATGACAAGGTTACAAACATACCAAACAAAGAACATACTTCACACGTATATCCAACATAGGGGTATTTTGACATATTGATGGCTTGTTAGTGACAAAACATAATAAGTAGTCAGGGAGCAAACTATAGCTATTACTAGAAAAACATTATCATCTAATAATATTAAATTAGTATCAGGTTTTCTTCTTCAGTATTAGTCTACAGCTGTATTACAATCTATATTTCTATTTTAGGACCATTAGTGTTAACTATTTTGTTAAAGCTTCCAACAAGCACATTACTTACAAAAACCTATTAGGAAATCCTGAAGAAACTGGTTGCACTCCCATTTGTGACTGTCCTGTTCCGCTGATAAATGAAATAACGTCCTCATATAATGCCACAATTTAAAATGCACTTTTATATCGTAATATAGTCCTCAAATAATGCCATAATTTAAAATGTACTTTTATATAGTAATATTAAGTCCGTTTTCTCCACTGAATGACGTATTATTTTCATATTAACATTGATTCTGAATAAAGTACAGTCATAGGTGATTCGGTGTCTTATAAATGTTTTTATTTCTATCAAAATCTCACAAGAAATCAAAGAATGGTTACTACTTTGAACATTAGTTGCATTTCATTTGAAAGCATAATGCCCAAAACCTATGGTGTTAATAATGTTGATTTTCATACTGAATTGATGAGATGGTTAACTTTACTGTGATCCCCAAAGTTATTATCTTGAAGCAAATTGAGCATGTTAATAATTATGTATGTTTCACTGCAGGGTATATACCATCAATTAAACCTCCTTGAAAAAGATCTTCATGTTTTTAATCTCTTACAATCTAACGATAAAAGAGAGATGTCTGATAATTATTTACAAATCACTGAAATGTATTTCTCCAACCCCGTAGTTTTCATACTTTTCAGGTTTTCTGAAATGAGCTCTTTACTAATAGTTTAACCCATGGACTTGAATATTATTAAGAATTGCTGTCCAAGTAGTTATTTATTTGTTAAATGTTCAAAATGAATCACTTTACTAGTATTGCAATATTATAATCTAATCAATTCGGTTATATAAGTCACTATATTCTAATGGGTATTGATACATCAATCGGTAAATCCTAATTAAATCAAGCACTGGAGGATATGCGTATATTAATAAATATAGTCTATTGAATATGTATTAAACAATCAGCACTATAATCTTATGATACAGCGCAGACGCACTCGCGTTAGTTAGCAAACGCTATATAGCATTTAGCACAATGGTATTTACGTCGCCTACATGCTAAAGCTGTGGAGCAAGAGCACATATGCCCTTATTAATCTAGTAATAAGCGACAAATATCATAGTTTTTCCTGGTAACAGCCTACGCTTATCCGGGACATGTGAGGAGTTTATGCTCGACATAAATGATGTTAAAATTAGAACAAAATGGCAGGCCGTGTCAAACCCTTATTTTGTTATCAGTGAACAGCAAGCCTGCCTACAGGAAACAACAATGAATGCACTAGATTTAGTAGAAAAACATGTTTCTCTTAATATCTTAATGTAACATACCTGATTAAAATCATGATTTTGTCTGACAAATGCAACATGACATAAAGAGGAATGCACTGTATATAGTACTTCTACTAAAGATTTATTCTGTCGGAGGATATGAGTTAATATAACATCTTATCTAGAACAGTTAAAACATAAGTGGCATTACTTACAACATATCAAATCCTCCTCCGCTGCTTGGACCTATAACAGAAGACATATAACATTAAGAGATTCTCGATATAATTAGTAAAGATTGAATTTTTGTCTTAATTTTCATTGCTTTTGTATTAAGAACATTTGCAAAGTTTTCAAAATGAAAAAGGCTTCAAGAAATGTAGGCTGTATTGTATAGCTTTAAGAAGGTGCAGTATGTATCATTATAGTTCAAGTTCAAGGTTCAAGTTCATTTTATTACCGTGGGCCTTTCGGCCCATAAGTGGAAGTAACAACATGTGATTAAATTGGATAACATACATCATACAACATACACTCTATCTAACCTTTGTTATTAAGAAATACAGGCAACATACTTATATACTAATGTTAATAATTACACTTTGGCTTTGTTGGCTTCATATACATATCTTGCTAATTACGAATTTCGCTAATATTTTTAACACATAGTAGTTGAATCAGTTTGCACATTGACGGTTTGCGCCAGTAAAAAGGTTTTATATATATTTTTCTTAAAGCATGAAAACTTTTGCATACTAAGATGAAATGATACTCATCTTCTACATATTGATGACAGTTAGCACCAAGTCTTTGTTCTCTTGGTATTTTATTATATCTGCCTGTCTCGACAGCTAATTTATGAGCAGACAGACGTAATTTAGTAAGACAGATTCGATATTTCACAGGTATATACTTGGTCAAATAAAACTGCATAGTAAAATTATCAGCCACATATTTATAAAGTACGCATTTTGACGAGGTGTCAAGTGAACCTCTGAGATATTGCTGATGCTGATCAAAAATTCTTTGTTTTATCAGTAAAAGTACGTTTTTACAATTATAAGAATGGTGTTCCCATACATCACCAAAGCCAAGAGAAAAAAGACATTGTTTAACATGGCGAGCCCAGTTGAAACGATTCCCAGTATTGTTTTGACATAAATAGGAGTAGGCAGTGTTTAAAATACAATTGTTCGAGTTCATTAAGTTGAACCAGTACTTAATCATTCTATATTTTCTAATACATTCCAATGGGTATCGCCCAAGTTCAAAATAAAACATGGCATTGCAAGTCGATTTTTTAACTTTAAGAATATTTTTACAAAACATTAGATGTACTCTTTCAATGTCCATCGCCTTAGATGATCCCCAAACTTCACAAGCGTAATTTATTATGCTACAAACATATGTATCAAACAGATTCAATACGGTTGTGCAATTAAAACTCATATTGGAACAACTTGAAAGGAGCGCAAACATAGCCTTCCGACTTGGTCAGCTAATTGTTTTTGCAAATCGTTAAATTTATTATTAAATTTTAACTTAACTCCCAAATAGCTGAAAAAGTCTACAATTTCTACTGCTTTACCATTATATGACCAGGTTTCATTCTCTTTTATGTGACCCCCATTTCTAAATACTACTATTTTCGTTTTTTTCTGTATTTACAGTTAATTTCCACTTGATTGAATAGTCATACAGATTATCTAAAAGACTCTGCAATCCTTCCACTGTTTCAGAAAAAATAACAAGATCATCTGCATACATAAGGAGAAATAAGGATAATTCCCCGAAGTCGTAAGCTGTAGCACCTTTTTCAATAAAAGAAGTTTCGAAGTCGGAAACAAAAAGTGAAAACAAAAGAGGTGATAAAATTTCCCCTTGCATTAAACCGACATTGTTGCTGTTGTTGGCTTACCTAATCCGAAAATGTCCGAGAAGAAGTCCGTAGGCTGTTGTTGCTGCATGCCCAGCATTCCTAAATTATTCATGCCCATTCCGCCGAATCCAAAGTCCATAGGAGATGGAGCGGGCGACGTTTTGGGTTTCTTCTCGGGAAGTTTTGGAATACTTTTCGTTTCTGGAGAGATAGAAACATATCATCTCACATTTCACTCAATGCTGAATGCTAAGTATGGTATAATATTGAACAGCAATATGAAATATTAAGATAAAATATTATAATTATGGGCATTATGCGATAATTGTTGTTGTTTTGTTTTTTAAATATTATTTTAAAAGCAGTGAAGCTACCAAATTATCTTAAATGAAAAAAGAAACATATAAAATTTGAAAATACATCAGATACATGTTTCAGGAAAAAGTAAGAATAGATTGCAAGAAACATTTGTCATTGCATCTTTGATAGTTATTTCATTCAATTCCACCTGAATACTAAATAATTGGTAAGTACATCAATTATATATCACTATATATATTAAAATACTACCTATGAGCTAAGTAATGCTTAACCGCGTTTGTTATACACTGTAAGTAATGAGAATAGCGCAATATGAAGTTTTTCTAAGGTACTAAAACTTTGTTTTCAAATTTCTGGGATATTCTATCAGACACCCAGAAAGCAGGTCTATTTATTCCAGATTTGGTTGTTAGTTTTACCTGCACAGAAGAAGCATGATGGTCCTCCACATCTTGCTCGCTTTACACACACCTCTGTCGGGAACTTGCATCTTCCCTTCTGAAGAACATGTTATACAGTTTACAGGTTTTAACCTACTAGTCTTTTAAAATAGGTTGATAAAATTGCAGTTGTTTTGTTAACAGAAGAATGAACTTGTACATATACGGTTATACCAAATAGGCTGAGTATCATTTTACTGTCCCTGATTAATGCGCTAAAATTTGAGTGCGCCAAAATAAACACTTTTACAGTACATTAATCCATCATCGTACTCGTTACCATGTATTACTGCATTACAATTAACATCAAAATTAATAAACACTTACACATTTTGTCTTTGGCAATCCGGAAGTAGTTTTAGAAGCTGAAACTTTTGCCTTCCCTGGTATGAGCTTTGGTCGACGGAGCTGTGCTTTATTTCCTGGTCTGGTACTTGGTTTGGTACTTGGTTTTGCATTTAGTTTTTCCTTTGGTTTGACATTTGGTTTGGTATTTGGTTGGACATTTGGTTTGACATTTGTTTGAAATTTTGGTTTTGCATTCACTTTGGCACTGGATGACTTCCGCACACCGGAAGAAGCGGATCTAACAATGTTGCCTTGTGTTAGCCTCGGAGTACCCGGTCGTCTACGTTGCCCCTGTTGAGGACCCGGTCGTGCTGAGAGACTTTGTGACTGAGCCTGGGACACCACCACGACTACTACTAACAGTAGCTGTGAAACGAAACAAAATAAAACAATTTTAAGGCAATGTGCGAATGGACGAAATTCTGTATTGAGATGAAGACCAATTATCAGCCTTAAGCTGATCAGGATCATTCAAAAGTCACCTGTATCTCTACTTCTATCTAGGCAAAATCATGTCATTTAAGTCACAATCCTCACTGCCCAAAACACATTTTGTACGTGTAAAATGAGACAAAATATCATATCGCCCTTAACAATGAAAACGCTATATGTTGTTCTATGGAATAGTAAAAGTAAAATGAACCTTGAGACTTTCTCACCCGTGACTTTTTTTACCATACATTCACCTCAATTAAATTCAATAATAAAACTTACAAAAATTAACATATAAAAAATACTAATAACGTAATTAAATATGACATATAATTAGCGCTTAGTTTGTGCATGTTTATGTGTAATTTCACTCGGCAAGTAATTGGGGACACGCTTCCGTCATGGGAGACAGTTATTATCTCTGTCATAATGATCACGACAGTAATGCATCATTAGCGACAAACATTTTACGCCACCAGACATATAACAATATACACGAGCTGGTAACACGGACATATACGAACGTAATGTATGGACATCGTGACATGATGATACGAGTCATTTGACGGATATATAATGACCGCAATTAATATACCTTTCATACAGAGCTACATTACTGTAGATCAAAAGGAATATGCAAAAACATGCAATTATGGTGTAAAATAAAGCATTATAATCTTAGTTTCTATTTTTGAATGTAGAGTAAGCAAGTAATTACTGGACTCTTTCATGCACAGTTTTTATTTAAATTGCTTTTAATACCAAAATCCATTCTTTGAAACAAAAATTGAATTCAGACTAATTGCAGATATAAATTTGCAAGCATTTGAGAAATTCGTCTAACACAAGCATGACATGATAAACAATAGAGTAGCTTTTCAGTAAGATGATGTTTTTGTTGTAAATCGATTTTTTTCTGAAAGTCAAGTTTTTCATATCCGGATTTGTATATCGTTTTATATGATAACAATAATTTGGGATGCAGTCGTACGGCAAAATTTTAATAGAAAAATGTACACAGCTCACATAGCACGGCGACAGTACATTTAACATGAGGAACGCTCCGGGCCAAGAAGCGAAACCTCGCTTAAAGACCACCTCAGAATTAAGACCACCTAGCTATTAAGATCACTTCATTTAAGTCCTAAAAAATCTTATATATATCTTTGTAATTGAAGCTTGACTATTAAGACCACCTCGCTATTAAGACCACCTCGCTATTAAGACCACCTCACTATTAAGAACAGTTTTGAAAAGTCCCAAATACCACTTTTGCACTAATTTTCACCTCACTACTCAGACCACTGACCAAACACAAAGTCACCTGGTGTGTATTCCACTGTGTACACCTGTCAGCTGTGTTTGGGTGTCAAGTTGGCTAATCATTTACAATTTTACTGTGTGTTTAACATTATAAAGCCTATATATTTGTTAATGGACCATGAAAATAGGTCAAAAAGTGGATTTCAGAGAAATATTCCTGCATGGTCACCTCGGTATTCAGACCACCCCGCTATTAAGGCCATTTTTGGTCCCGAATGTGGTCTTAATAGAGAGGTGTCCCTGTATAATGTTATATTCACCACCTGTGATTTATCGCTTTCTTAATTACGACCAACATTAGAGCAATTTTGCTGTGTGAATATTTTGGTAAACAGATAAATACTACCCTGAAAATTATTTTATTGTTAAAATGTCCATTGTACAGCAATACAACTGCGTCAGTTCGATTTAAATCTTAGATTACAGTATTAAATTGCTATTAATATATTCCCTCCAAACACCCTCTGGTCATCAATGAGACCACGCCTAATAAACTTTATTTATGCATGTTAAAGTACCTTGAACATGTTTTATTAATTTGCTATATAAGTATATATAACGATTGGTATTTGTGTTTTGATACCAATAATTAAAAATGACACAAAAGAAACTAAGTCGGTAAGTTTTACATCAGAAACTGCAGATAATCTAAAGAAGCCCGCAGTTACATTGTACAAAAACGGACCAAAGGGAACAAATATTGCATGTGTTTTAATAAAACACAAAGATTAAACCAGTACTCCAATGAAAGGTTGAGATAATTTTATCAAGCGTTATTTTATCCCGGGACCTTGATATCCATCTAAGGACTGATGTAAGATATGTATTCAACCATTCAATAACACAAATGTTAACCTTGATTCTATTTACCTACTCATACCTTTTCCTTTTCGCTTTTATAATTTTGTTCGTTCGTTGTTTTTCAGATAAACGAAAATTCCAAAACCTTTTCTTTCAAAAAAGATGCATATAAAACGTTTTACCATTTTTTATTTTACAATAAAACTGTCATCAGGTTGGGAAAGGAGTCTCTGTAATATTGGCCTGAGACATGAGGACACACTACACTGTCATCAGGTCGGGAAAGGAGTCTCGATAATATTGGCCTGAGACATGAGGACACACTACACTGTCATCAGGTTGGGAAAGGAGTCTCTGTAATATTGGCCTGAGATATGAGAACACACACTACACTATCATCAGGTATGCAGAATGGCCTTTAACAGGAACAAAGGTGAGACAGTTCCCTTAACCTCCTGCCTTGAATCATCCTGTCATAACCTGGGAATGATGGTGTATCTTGATATGGTAAATAGTAAGTGTGTGACCACGCACCCAATAGTAAATAGTAAGTGTGTGACCACGCACCCAATAGTAAATAGTAAGTGTGTGACCACGCACCCAATAGTGAATAGTAAGTGTGTGACCTCGCACCCAATAGTAAATAGTAAGTGTGTGACCACGCACCCAATAGTAAATAGTAAGTGTGTGACCACGCACCCAATAGTAAATAGTAAGTGTGTGACCACGCACCCAATAGTAAATAGTAAGTGTGTGACCTCGCACCCAATAGTAAATAGTAAGTGTGTGACCTCGCAAGTCTATAAATATGCAGCAGGCCATGGTTTCTTGTATAGTTGACCTGGCCTCTGCTCCTGGTATAAGATGTCTATAATCGATCATTGGCTGGATAATTCGCTAGATATAAGGAGCAACAAAGTGCATTTATATGTATACTTAATGGGTGCATGGGGTTTTGTGACACCAGCTAATCAATACTAAAAGTTAGATAGTACATGCGTGTTAGCATGTTCTGACATGACAATTCTATAATATGTTATAAAGAAAAAAGAAATGTTTCTTTGTGATTTCGTATTGTGCTATCAATAAAATCATCATATCACAGCTATAGGTATATTGTTTTCGTTTTCAGCTTTTTTCTTCGTGACTCCTTATCATGGTCACCAACCAGTCGTTCTATGATAGAACGTTCTACGACTGGTTGGTGACCATGATAAGGAGTCACGAAGAAAAAAGCTGAAAACGAAAACAATATACCAACAGTCAATATACAAGGACAAAGATGTTCCATGTAATATATAACAGCCTCATCACACCGACTTAACGGGACACTACCTAACAAGGTCATTATACAAGGGCAGAGATGTTTCACGTAATATATAACAGCCTCGCCGCACCGACACAACAAGACAATACCTACCAAGGTCCATACACAAGGACAAAGATGTTCCAGGTAATATATAACAGCCTCAACATACCGATTTAACAGGTAATACCTAACATACCTGCTTCATCGACGACACCCGCCATGTAAATCTTGGTCACATTCAAGTAAGCATCAATCCTCTAAATGAGAACCGAGTAATCATTGTCATCACAACAAGTAAACACACTAACAAGCAAACGCAAAAACGACAATCTTAATATCACACAAAGATACAGAATAAAACACAACCTTCACACACCGACACAACAGGACAATACCTAACAAGGTTAAATTACAACCTCCACATAGACACAACAGGACAATACCTAACAAGGTTAAATCACAACCTCCACACTTCGAAAATGGCCGACACGATCGAGTGTCAACAGTCATCAAAAAGTGTGAAATTTGTTGTTGTTTAAGTCATGTGTTATTGCCTATTTTGCCGGCGTTCATGGCTGTGCTTGAGTCTCATAACAGATAAAATATTTGCTTACTTTCACGTTTGTTATCCTGTACGTATGTTTTTGGGATAAATCTGGCTAAATACATCACAAAGTCCAAATAAATGTCCATGTCCACAACATCCAAATATAAGGTAAAGTGTGACTTGCATGTAAAAGATTGGTCACCTCGCCCCGAACGTCTACAGCGTGGAACGTTGTCTACTAAAAGCAATCGTTTCCAATTTACATTTACATTGTGACAATAATCATATTTATTCAAAGATTGGAGAAAATATATTTCTATCAATTATTCTAACTTTATCCAATCTGACTATTCTCAATCACATTTGTCTTATAAACGTATGTACAGAGAAGTGGGGAAACAAATGTGTAAATGATTACAATATAATTTTATATTGTAAAAGGAAGAATTTGAACAGACTTCAGTCTTAGCGTTCGCGTGCTATCGAATTTTAGCAGATTAGCGAATTGATAAATTGACGTATTGTCTAGATCAGTAATGGAAAAAACATACAAAAGTTTCAATTTTCCACAAAATCATTTAGCACCATATTTAAAATTCGAAAATCGCTTAAATCAGAATACTGCTAAAATTGGTTCACAATTTTTCTCAGTTTCTGTGTAAAGTCGTCCTATATTGGCATTCCACGTGTAGCAAAGTAAGTATGACGCCATATCTTCTTGTGAACAATTATTTTGGTATACAATGCATAATGCAACATCTCAGAGTGATCGTTAATTAGCGGCTGATATTATAATAAAGTTTTCCAAAAAAAGTCCGGGTGGTATTTACAAAAGTGCATTTGATAAGGAATGTTTCATGCAAGACTTGTTTTGGGGCAAAAGTCAAATAGTTTTAAGTCCGGACATTTGCATAACGTTTCACGAAAATTTCAAATGTGTTTGAAGAAAATCAGAGAATACCAAAGCGTCAACAAAATCATAATCCGAACTCAAAGTCAATTATCATTCAAATGGATTTTGTTGATTAATTTAGTTGTACAAAATGATTTGTTTTGGATCTCGATCTATATAATGCTTAAACACGCACACATTTCAGGTCCAGTGTGTTCAGTTGTGTAAATACGGCAATATCGGTATGAGAGTTTGGAATTGCAGAAATTCGGGAAACGAAATGTATTATTGACAAGAAAGATATACTTACGAAAGTAAGCTTCCCCATTTTGAGCAGATGTCGTCTCGTGGATCAATGCTAGTGGTCTGTCAGAACAAGAGAATATGTACCAGCCTGATTCATAAACCACGCCTCCCCGTCACCAGTACCGGTCTGGTTCCTAGACCACGCCTCCCCGTCACCAGTACCGGTCTGGTTCCTAGACCTCGCCTCGCCGTCGCCAGTACCACAACGAAGACAGTATAATAGCTATATAGTATACAGTGTACCTGTAGAAGCGGCGATACTGTAAACGAATGTGATGAGATATATAATAGTTTGTCATGTACATGCATGGTGCCTGTATACATGATAAAACGCATGACCAATATGTAATAAGACATTATCACATGCGTACTACAGTACATTTTATGTGAAAACCCTAATAACGGGAGTGTATATACATAAAATTACCTGTGGTATTTTATTTATATATGGCGTAGAAGACTTTTGTCTGCCTTAAGAAGTATGTAGCTATCATAGAAAATAATATTCCGTTATCGTTACCTCATTCTCACTAGCTAACATGTGTATTGTATGTCATCTGTGAATAAAAACTTATGTTTTTTACCCTTTCCTCCATCGTCGGATACCCACGGTTGATCTCGCTTCGCTAACTCTGAGAGAGTTAATTAGCGAAGCGAGATCAACCGTGGGTATCCGACGATGCTTTTCCTTCTGCCCTGCCTTTTTCGATGAGTTTTATATCATTTTCATTATCAGTTTTTAGTAGGTATTCTTTCTGAAATTCTCTAAGTGCAAAAATCGCTGAAATAAGATTATCCCAAAAATATATCGTTCGCATTATGTAGGAAATGGGCATATTTGTTTTTATGAGGTGATGCAACAGTAGGCCCCACCATTCTAACTTTCATTTGTAATTGTACCTTTAAAGAGTATGTTGAAATAGCAAAATAGTTCCAACGATCTCGGAGTCGCCGGTGGAAGTTCCGAGAAGAGTTCTCTTTTCTTTACCGACTGAAGGAATAATTCTTTTCAATATCAGAAAATTTCAAATTGTTTACATTACTTATTTTATGAACCAATTTGTGTTTTCTTAAAATAACAATTTTTAATTTGAAAGTACTGATACATACTTATCTTTCTTTTTTACCCATTTTTGATAGTAGCATCCCTGCATCCCTGAACTATGATGTTTATAAGCTGCATTGTTTTCCACTTGGAATCCGAACATTTGCTAGTGAAGTAGACGTAAAACAATTCAGCTTACTTTTGTCTTAAGAAGGTTTCATTTCTGGGGAATTTGGCCTGTCAAGTGAGTAATTGATAAAAAAAACAACAGCAAACCGCTTTCGGTTCTCATTTTGAGGATTGATGCTTACTTGGATGTGACCAAGATTTACATGGCGGGTGTCGTCGATGAAGCAGAAGACGCTTACTCTTCCGGAACACCTGGTCTTATTCTCTTGTGCTTTTACGAGAGTTTCCAGGTAAATCTTTCCTTTGTTCCTATTTTGCCCCTAGTTTAATCGATTTTGAGTTCGGATTATTGTTTTGTTGACGCTTTGGTATTCCCTGATTTTTTTTCTAGAACAATTGATCGGAAATTTTCTGTTATTTTTAAATTGGAAACCTTAACAGGTTTAACATTAAAAGTTGAAAATTTAGTTTTTCGCTCTATAAATAATTACCTTTACAATGGAGTCAGTGTTATACGTGATAAAGCTTGTATGTGTCATGCGACAGAATTAATGCTGTAAGAGTCAGGTACGCTCTAAATAGTGTTTGTTTTGTTGTAGATGTAAGACGCTTTAGCTTTGTCAACGAAGGCCTGTCGTTATAACTAAGGAGTAAACATTCTCTGCCCGGCATTCTTTATTAATGGATATTGTGTTTTCGTGTGTATTTATGTCTTTGGAGACGTGTGCTACGGTCGTTATAACCGACTGTAATTAACTTTCTCGTTTGTAAATGACTTTTATTTATACATAAATTTATTAGACACCACCACGCAGCAAAATGCATTTACGATGTAATATATAATATTCTGCTTTCAAACTAATCTACTCGTTGTAAGCATCACAATAACAGTAGGACTGAGCTTCAATTTTTTTCTTTTTTTTCTCAGATGGTCTTTTTCTTATGATTAAGCTTTGCCAATATTTGCAGATGTTCTCTTTAATATTAAGGAGTTAACACACCGGATCGACTTCCTGTTTCTCCAATTTGTTCGCCCCTAGCATGAAAGATGAGTCTAGTACAAATATGTGTATACTATATCTATAACAAAAGAAGTGGTGCCAATTTGGGCCTTTCTGTGGCCTATCAGTGATCAGGCTAATATTTTGCAGGAAGATAATTTAATGTTAGTTACATATTGTATTATGTTCAAAACATCTGATGTTGTGTGGGCTCGTAGAAAATTGGGGCGCGGGGGGAAGGGTGTACAATTTAAATTTGTTTTGGTAGAAGTAGAACAATAAATAGTAAAAAGTAGAAAAAGTATTACAAGGTAACAACATTTCTAATTGGTCTATATGTTCATATAAAAAACACTTTAAGAAAATAAATAAGAGAATACCGAAGCGTTAACAAATTATAATCCAAACTCAAAATCGATTAAACCAGGGGCAAAATATTAACAAAAGAAAGATTTACATGGAGACCCTTGAAAAAGTATGAGAAGATCCCAACTTTAGTCGCCTCTTACGATCATGCAATGGGGCAGCAGGTATACTACCTGCAGGGCAGATTTTTGTTTTATTTTGTGGTGCAAGAGACGTTGGGTACGGAACATTTGTTTGTGTGAAAAGTCATCAGCTAGTCAGCTTCTAATTGTAGAAAAGATTAAAGATTGGGTTGGTCTGTTGATGAACCGTTAATATATTGGGGAACGAAACCGGGCCTAGAAATGTTCCCTGTGGAACGCCAGCGGTAACAGCAATGGTGTTTAAGGCTACCTCATTAAAGATGACAGTTCT